>OZ034971.1:17733864-18241364 GCA_964030785.1 Siderastrea siderea
CCTCGTTAACGATATAGCGATCGGCATGGGAAAACTGGGCAATGCAAGCTATCGCGGCAAAGTCTATAAGAAGAATGACCAAGCCAGGTACACGTATTCGTATAAATACGAGGCAAGAGCTTTCGTCAACACCCTTGCCACCAACGAGTTCTTCAAGGCAAGACTTCTCCGTGAGATGAAGAGAGTAATCGATCTGTTATCCGATCCATTCTGTGAACTTTTTTCGCCGTTAATAATCAACTACGACCTCATTGAGGCAAAAGACTGCCGCTGTTGGTCCATCAGCCGGCGGGACTTTGTTGACGGTGCCATTGAGGAGCAACAGGTGGGAAAGATCTCGCCGCGAGCATTTTGTTCCTTCGATTCTGCAAGAGATCCTTGCCCAAAGTACTTTCGAGAAGACTTAGAGAACAGCCTAAGCCCGCAGGAGGTGGCGAAGTTCTGCGACGATTTCTTAAAACTGCTTCTCTACAACAAGAAGCAGCACAAAGACAAGGTGCTGTGTTTGGTAGGCGATGCCAACAGTGGAAAGACGAGTTTGTTCATGCCCATTCTAGGCCTCATCCACCACGGCAACGTGGCCACGGTGACAAAGCAGAAAGCGTTCAATAAATCAATGATAACGCCCTTCACCGAAGTGATATTCATTGACGAAGCCACCGAATACACTCTTGACATCGACGATTGGAAGATCCTTACTCAGGGTGGGTATGCCGCCCATGACGTGAAATATCAAAGTGCCCGGGCATTCATCAACCGCTGCCCCATGCTGATCACCTCACAAAGAAAGCTTGAGTTCGGCCCCGCCGATCAGCCTGCGATGGAGCGGAAGCTAAGAACCTACACCTTCAGAAGCCTGCCCCGGCCAAAAAAGAAGGCGCCCAACTGGATGAGAACGCATCCCATGGATTGCGTCTTATGGGCAGCGCAAAAGGCGAAAGAGGGTGAGAACGAGGACGAATCGGAAGGCGATAGCGAAGAGAATACACAGGAGGAGGAATCGACCTTTGCCGAAGGTGTGCTGGGGGAAGAAGAGAAGGCAGAGATTCGATCAATGTCACTACCGGTGCTTTTAGCCAAAGAGATGCCAGCGGTCGACACGTCAGACGAAGGGAGTCTAGAGGACGAGAACGACAGCGATTCAGGTCCGTCCTCATCCCCACAGGCAGATCGTGTGGCGCATTTACGAGATCTCCTTGAGAAGACACAGCCGGGTTACCTGCGCCACAGACACCTCGCACATTTGCTGAGGACGGAAGAGCACAAAAAGAGGGAAGAAGAAAGGTCACGAGCGGAACGACGTAGACAGAGGGAGGACTTCCTTCGCTCCAGGGGCGTGTCAAACGCGAACTTGAGCCTGTTACCGGACGACCTTGACGATCCCACTCCCAGTCCAATTGCGAGGGATCTCGAGCGGTATGACCAAGCACGAGTAGCAGCCCAAGAACAGGCTCGTCGAGAGGCTGCCAGATAAGCGTTTCAGGGAACTTTGTTGAGATCCACCGAGAAGGATTAACAGCGATGCTGTGAACGGTACCAGGCTAGTGACGACTCGTCGGAGCGTTCCACGTTGAAGGCCTACATTAAGCAGTTGACAGGCAAACTCAGGGACCATCACATGTCTCTGGGGACTTTTGGAACTGCCGAGGCCGTGGCGGAACGGAAGAGGGTGTGCACGCTTCTCGGCCTTCTGGACCAGCGCCAACAGCACCTAGCCACGAGCGTTGCGGAGAGACTGCCACTTGCCAATCGGAACGGTGACGGTGATGGTGTCGAAGAAGAAGAAGAAGAAGAAGAAGAGCAGAGTATTTTTGTAACGCCTGTTCCAAGCTCAAGCGCTAGACAGTCACATCCGAGTGCACGTTCAGACCGCACCACAACCACTCAAGCCAGTAAGCGCAAGCGTGCCTCCTTGAGCCAGCGAGGTATGAAAAAACATTGTCAAAGCAACACAATCAACAAGTATTTCTCGAGTCAACAGTAATTTATTTCTTCTTAAAACAACAATAAAATGTTGCTCGTCATGTACTGAACCATATTGCTGCTTGCCTATGTCGTTATTTATATTTCAAGGGTGTCTTTTTATTCTGGGGTAAATGTAAAGTTCTAGGATAACTTAGAAAGTGATGCGAATCTTCGCGCTGCACGGCTCAGCAGTGAGTTGGCTGTCCTTCCCTCTTGAAAACGAAATTCGGGATCCCTGAGAATCGCTTTCCATTGACCATAGCCGTGTCGCTCGATGCCTGCTTTTAGATAATTGTCTTCTGCAGGGGTGAACATCAGACTCTTTTTTCTCGCCGAGAAATCTGTCACTATAAATGCATTTTCCCGCTTTAGTCGCGGGACAGCTGAAAGACGCTCGGGTGGTGTTTCTGCGATCGTTTCTCCCTCGTCGTTAGAGGAACTATCCGTTTTGCTACCATTTTGATCTTCAGAAGATGCAGAATTGCCTGAAAGCCTCGAGCGCACTTCTTTTTCTATCTCTGATGCCTTTTCCCCGTGTAGTCGTTCCAAATATTCATGTGCTTTGCTCGCCACCTCGCGCGATGGCTGCTTCTGATAGTGAACCCTTGCAACAACAGAGCTGTTTCTGGTCCTCGGAGATTGTGCTCTGCGCGCTGCTGCTCAGCTGCCTGGAACTCGCGGTCTCCACAATCTGTCGATAGCGAGTCGGGTGAACGTATTTGCCCGTTGCATCGAAGGCCAGTTTACTCATTAGCTCTCCAAGCTTGTTGTGCTGCCCTCCATTTCTTGTCACTAATACAAAGTCGCAAGTCGGTCTGAGTAGGGGGCGAATGTGGTTGATGTAGCCATCCAGCACTTGCATGCTCATCTCAGTCAGGTAAAGAGAGTCGAAGCCATATTTGCCAGCCGTTTTGAACATTTTCTGGTCTATGAATCCACCGTTAGTCTTGGCTTTGTTCACCATTTCCACGGTTAAGTACTGATATGTCATGGGACGCGAGCCCTTGACCTTGATAAATAAATAGATGGCCAAAAGTCTGGTAGCAAAAGATAAATCTATGGGCAAAACAGCACCCGGTTTCTCCTTGCATGATTTCAGCACGCTCTCGTAGCGCGGCAAGTAGCGCCCTACGACTTCCAACAGTTCTTCCAGAGTGGCCCAGTGTCCCTTGGCTTCTAAGGCATCGATGTCGAGTTCACTGGTCCACTGCAACCGCATCATTTTGGAAACGGTTTTGCGCACCTTTTTCAAGTAAATTTCTGTTGAAGCCCGTCCTCTCAATACTGATTCCGATGCTCCATGCACTTTTCGATAATCCACCAATTCTGCAATGGCAACCAAGTAGCCTATGCGTCCCGCTTGTCCCAGGTTCCAATCATCCTGCATCGTATCAACAAACTTGAAAAGGAGATTCGGTGACCATAAACTAAAGTCCCCTATGTCAAACGTCAGCTCCTCTTCGTCTTCGCAACAACATTTGAGAAACTTTAAGCACTTGCTTACGATCTGTTGTGCTTGTCGATCACTTTTACAGCCCCCACCACTGCCAGTTAGCCACGAAAAAAAGTTCTTGGCAATGTTGTTTGTAGGATCAAAAGAGGCAATTGCCCTGCTTTTACGCGGTGGAATCTTCTGCTCAATGGCTTCCCATTTGTTGTTTTGATCGACATGAAGCGAATCGATTTGAGCACTGTCTGGCTTCTCGTCGAAGTAATAGTACCAACTGTGTTTGTTCTTTACGTGTTTTCTACAGCCTCTTTGAGTAGTGAATCCATCGTGGTCACAAATTTGCTCTGGACAGTGAAAAAGACCATCACAGCATCCTCTTCTAAGTGAAGTCTCTTTGGTTTAGGCGATGCATTTGCTAACTTTGACCAGTTGACATCCTTGCCTCGTTTGTTCATCTTAAGCGTTAGCTTGAAATCGATATTTTTCTAAAGAATGCATGCACTTCTACTAGCAAAAGGGTCCTCAAGAGATCATCCTATTCGCCAATGAGATATTTGTTAACTATTCTCTGCCCACACTTGATCATTCTTGCCCCTTGCTCCACTGTTCCCTTGTCCGTATTTGGTGCACAATCAATCAAAAGGAATAAAGACACAAGCCTGAACTTGCCGGGGTCAGCCCTAACGAGATTAAGCTTGTAGCGGGTAAGTCTCGTACTTAACCTGTTCTTTGAAGGATATGTTTTGAGAAATTTGTCTCGAGGAGGTGATAGACAGTAGTTTCAGATAGCCACCGTTAAATAGGAACTTTTGTTCCCTTTTCCTGTTTACACTTTGCGCAAAATGGAACGCTTGTTCCTTTATCAACAAATTCGGAACCTGTTCCCATTTATGTGCGGAACAGAACACTCGTCTTGAGAAAATAAGAACACCTTGATTAGGAACAATTCTGTTCCTGTGGGGCATGAATAAGAACAATTTAAACCGAAAAGGAACAAGGCATTTCCAACAGCAGTGGATATACCACTAAATAGGAACAATTTGTTCCTAACTGTGTTAAGCGAGAAATAAGATTTGTTCCCCAATCACTTCAAAAGGAACAGGAGGGGAAATCCGGACTATTTTAAAGAGGGCCTTTTGTTCCTAAAAGGATAAACGAGGAACCAGTTGTTCCTTTTGACTAAAATAAAAAGGAACTTTGTGTTCCAGTTTGCTGCTAACGGACCAGTTTGTTCCGAATTTGCTCACTTTTGTTCCTATTGAGCAAATAAAGTTCCTTTATTGTGTGTTCCTAGTTTGTTCCTAATGCAATGAAAGGAACATAAAACAAAAACGCGCGGAACAGTAAGTTTTTGAAAAAGAGATGTTTGCTCGTGCCGCGTCAATTAAAATTCAAATTTGAAAGTTTCCTCACGTAAAAATGGCCCAGCGATACTAAGGACAAAAATGCAATTGAAAACGTCGGTGTTTTAACCTCAAATGTAGCTATCATTGAAGTTCGATAATGTAGTGGTTTGCTTACCATTAAGTAAAGATGTCAACTCACCTTGCAGCAAAATGGAGCCAAGTGATTTGGTCAGATATTCTAAACTGTTTGGCATTTTTCTTCTGAAGTTAGCTGACGATGTTGAGTCAAACATAATCAGTGCAACGTTCAAAGGAATACCACAAGGCTTCGGTTTTCTTGCGAGAACTTCCTTGTTTGGAAATACGTGCATGTGTGCGTCACTTTTTGTCTCTCCCGATGAAGTTACGACGTCTACTCGGATAAAGTCGGCGTCTACGGGTACACTTCCAACAAAGACTCCTGGTGGCGTAAGTGAAAAGATATTTTCATGTTAGTTTAGAAGGTCAGAAAAAGAAAGTGCACCTTTTTATTCAGTAGTTCACAACGTGGGGTGGTATAAAGGGGACGAAAGACTTCCCCACCCCTTACCCTGTAACCTGGCGCTCCTCCCCATGAAAGGACCTGGAGAAATAGACATCTCGGGAATCTATTGAAAATCAGAGATAAAGGAAGCCAAAAGCTCTCTTTAAGCTTAGGTATTTATTACTGTTTTCCTTAGTTCTTTGCAATAATCCTGTTTTAAAGCGTGGACTAATATGTTTTATCTAAAACAGGAGCCCATTCTAAAACCAATTATCTGACTCATCTTGGTCAGTTTAGCAATGGCTGCGGACGGGTGGTACGTAAAATGACGAATGAGCAATGAAGTGAGATTTTGTAACAAACAACATAAATTTCTTCATGAACGATGTTTAATTGGGTTTTGTGTGCTGTTTTATTTTCAATAAAACGCCATCTGCAACCTTCCTCTCTTACTCTACCACCCTCTTATCTGCGCTCCTTGTCCAGTTGGTTTGTTGGTGTGTTTTAGTGATCTTATCCGGTTTTGAGTACAAGAACTTTCTGGTCCTCGGCTTTCTGAGCAAGTTACATAAACATGTTTGCCATACAGAAGCCGATCAGAGCTTCTACTCAGGCGATTTCGCCACGGAGGTGGAAGGGTGAAATATTTTTCTGTGGGGAACAATTTAGCCCGGCACTCGCTGCGAATTAAGGTTATCATGGACTTCAAGCAAGCTTCAATACTCGATAGGTACATTTACTCCGCTTACAGTTAACTCTTACTCTTTACACATTTCACTTTTTCCTTTCCGCTTCTTCAAGAGTTCATGTTACTGGTATTCCGTCCGTTTATCATGTGCTGTTACTGCGTAAAGTAATATTCAGATATTCCGTAGTCAAATGTAAAGGTAAAATAGATCGCTTATGAAAGCCGACATTACAACAATGAAAGGTGTCGGCGATAACCAGTTCATAATAGCGGAGCCAGCGCGCTAGCGCGTCAGTGGAGCACCATTGCTAAGGAAATTTGGTAACCTATCAAGCCAAGAAATGACGTAATAGTCACGTGACCGTACGTCCGTCTGTCCGCACCAGAGGGTTACCAATACACTTCATACACTGGATATAACCCTGTGCTGAATCCCTTGTGTTTTTGGCGCAAAATCGCATGTTGACCCGCGTTGTAGCAAAACAAGCAAAGACAACGAAAGTCAAAAACAAATTTGTTAATGGAAAAAAAAGTTCAAATGAATACTCAGTTATCTTTTTGGTGGAAGGGGAAAAATTCAATTTAGGCGAAAAAATTAGGCGATAAAGTTCAGGCGAAAAGTTCAAATTTGCCTCGTCGGTTCTATTCGAACTCGGTCGGCACACCGCTTGAGTTCGCAGCTTTTCGCAGCGGTTTCGTCCGGTTTCGACGCCAAATATAGTGCTTTTAGTTTTTTCTGTCCACAACCATGGTTTTTACGGCGTTCCGAACAAAACAGACAAAAACAGAAAACCTAAAGAAGTGCGAAGCAGGGTACCACATTCATTGACAACAACAACAACAACAACAACAACAAGCTTTATTTGCATGACTATAACATAGTATTACAATATTGCAAAAGCCACTTAAAATTTAATTATTAATTTCTTACTTAATTAACATAACTAAAGAGATTACAACCATTTCTTAGAATTAGAATTTCAAAGAATATGTTGGCGAAACCTCTCTCTTACTAGTAGAGATGCTTCGCATAAAGCGACCCCATATGCTAATGATCCACTACTCTGCACGTGCGTTATTTTTGGCACATTTCTTTGTCGTTCTGTGCATGAAATGACCAATTCAAAGTTTTGTGTAGAACGCGAACACACGGGGCTGAATTTTCGTTTTTATAACAATAATAATATAATAATAACAGCGGTTTTTTTTCGCGCATTTTCAATATTCGTCTGTAGCGACCCTTCCACTAACAAAGTTGTCCCACCATTCACTGCATCGTCCAGGCCTGATCCAAAAATAATCTTGCAAGCGAAAACCTCCTTCTGTTGGTTCTCTTTGTCATTTCTTTCAGCATCAGTAAAAAATGTATTTTTGTCGTTGTCTTTTCCAGTGATTTAAAGCCATTAAACTCATTTGTAATACGGAGCTGTAAATTCAGAAAAGCGCTTGAGATAGTAGAAATCCAGAGAAATGCCCTGTGTAAAAGTAAGGCCGCCATCTTTGCACTAAGTTCCAATCCTTAGTCCTAGATATTGACTTTCGTTTCAGTGGGTTCCAATCTTCGCTTCTATTCATTCACTTCCGATACGGTTCGAATATCTGTTCACACTGCCACAAAGCGTGGCACAGGAACCTTTCCGATAGATGACGATTCACTTTCAAGATCGACGCAGCGCAGCTTCTTTCCGTTACAGTAACTGCCCCGAAATCAGCATTTTATGTGTGCACAAAAGCCCTATTCGATATGATTTTCGTTCTGGCCTAAGGGCCGTCCGTTATAGTGGTTGTTTACCATTTACAAAAACCTTCCGGAAATTCCAGTTGGAAAGTAAATGGTACACGACTTTTCGGTTCGTTCCAGTGGGAAATTTCCGGGAGCAACGGAACGTCCAAAAAGGTAGTCCTGTTTTTCCAGACGGAATGTTCCAAACGGAAATTCGTGTTCCATTTGTTCAAACCTCATCTTTGATACCAGTTTCAGGCTCTTGCGGCCATTTTCGGTCCCAACACAATTAAATTAGGGAGCTTAACGGGAAGGAAAACGTCAATTTTAAAATGATTTTCACAATCTTTTAAACTTCTTAGCGACTATTCCGACTCGTTTAACCTGTCTAATGTAGTCGAATTATCTAGGAGCTGAACTTGTTAGGGCGGCATTTCAGTTCAGGAAAAAATTATTTCAAAAACTAATTAGAAAATAGTTATTTGTCCCCAATTAGCGCCCTTCCTTTACAGGGAGCTAGATCACTTGACACGAAAATAAAGTTTTTATTATTATAGAAACAAAACTTCACCGTCGTGTGTTTGCGTTCTACGCAAAACTTTGAATTTGGTCATTTCACGTTGTGTTTGTGCACAGAACGGCAAAGAAATATACCAAAATAATGCGCCGATCAATTCGAAAGTTCAACATCCCCCCCCCCGGCCAAGCCCACGGGCATTTGAACTTTTGAAGATTGGCTTGTTCAAATTCCCTCCCCTCGGGGCAAAAAAGCCGTTCAAATGCCCCACCAATTAGTACTGAACTACCTCTCCTCAAAGACAAATTTCGTCTTCAACCAAACACTTTACACACCTTTCAGAGAGAGATATGCTGTAATGACACCTGCAAACTTCTTTTAAAGACCCCTTGAAAGAGTTATTCACTAACAAAGGCGAAATTCTATCTTGAAAATCCGTCAAACCCTGCAAAAACCGAAAAAAACTCACAAACGTATCACGTCAAAACAAGAGATAAATCCGGTTCAAATTTCCCACCCTTCCAACGCAAGGTTCAAATCCCCCCCTCCCCGGGCACGATGCAAAGTCAAGTGCCCGGGGTATGCCCGGGGGGGATGTTGTAGTTTCGAATTGATCGTCGCATAACGCACGTACAGAGTCGTTCTTTTGTTAATTAAAGCTTTTGTTTTCGTTAGCCGTGTCCGTTGTGCAAATTTTTTCGTAAATGATAGGGATTTCTGCAAATGGTAAGCGCCAGGCCTGAACGGAATTTCCCAATGCGGAAATTTGCTTACCATTTGCCCAAACCGTAAACCGACGGGTTTGCCCGTGTAAATGGTAAACAACCAGTATAGAATAGCCTGAGTTGCAATGTTTTAGAGTGCTTCACCCCGCGGTTTATCGCAGTTGGTGCCTAAACAGCCATGAGCCAATACACGGAAATTTGGGACTAGAGGCAGTAGATTTATACGACCTTATACTGGTGAAGGCAGTCTTTGACGCGCTATAACCACCGACTCCAGCAAATGGGGAACCCGCAGGAAAAGTCAGGAGGCCAAAGTCAAGTTCAAGTACAACACTCGTAGTCCGGCAAACACGGACAAATAAGTCCGTCCTTCTATTTCAATTAAGAGGTCTGAACATTTCTCATTTCATGTAAAGTAATGGTTTTTCTTTCGATTTGCTTTTTGCTATGCTATTACACCGAGAGATTGCATTTTTTTGTTAAAACACAAAAAAATGTAATCGCCGTTGAAGCTGTTGTTTTTGTCGATTTAGTTATAAATATTCACAGAGAATTTGTGCATTCATTAGTAAATTCTACTTAGTCATTATGGGACATTCGGTGGATTCCAGCAAAACAAAAGGTCTCGCCACGGAAAGCCACACGTTTAAACGCCGCCTAAGGGAAGCAATTGAGATCCGGTTACGAAAGTCCTCTTTGAATAGAGACAATGGCTTCGAATTAGCCAATATTTATAACACTATTTTAGGGCCCTCGAGAGCCTAGTGAAGTGATATAACCCTTCTTAACATTCACATTTTTATTGTGGTTGATGAAGTACAGTTGCATGAGGAACTTATGCATCAGTCAATTCCAGCGGTGCCCATCCCCCCCGGGCCAACCCCCGGGCATTAGCATTTAAAAAAAAACATGGCAAATTCCCGGGGGTGGGGACAAGTAAGTCCGTCAAATGCCCCGGGGTGGGACCAAAATAGAAGGCAAATGCCCCACCCCCGGGATCATCTAGAAAGCAACACCGCTCAGGATTTTAATAATAAATCATAACGAAAAAAGTGTCACTCATCATTATTATCAATGCACTTCGGTTATCTTATAACTGTGTGTCTCCCCTTCCGTTGTTCATTTGTTTTCAAAATAATGATACTTTATTTATATCAATAACACGTTCATTTATTTGATTTTGACATACACAACTTATAAGTGTTTTATTAAATAAGCTATATTAAAAGAAATGCTTAAATAATTTCGAAGAACTGAAAATGCATGATCTGTATTTAACAAACGGCCAAAAACATAAAATATTTTTACTAAACTGGTCAGCTCGGATAGCTTAAAAATCCATATAGTACGTAGAATTAATTTCACTTGATACAGTATTTAATCAACAAACGATGAAATCAATCAGCGAACAGCAACAAAGGAATGGAAGATCACGGACGACCTCAGACTGACTACACCGGAACGTTTTTCTCACTTTGTCAAATGCCCCGGGATCGTCCCGGGGGTAGGCAAATGCCCGACCCCCGGGCAGTGATAAAATTTCAAATGCCCCACCCCCGGGATTAAAACGTGAGCAAATGCCCGACTAATGCCCGGGGGGGATGGGCACCGCTGGAATTGACTGATGCATTAGGCCATGAAAAAAATTCGCAGCATGTATTCATTAAAAGCGTTATTTGACGCGAATCATTTCTGTCAGCAACGAAAAGAATTTAAATAGAGATTACTCCATGGAAAATGCGCGCGTACGATTTTTATTCACGAGTTGAGTAGTATCAGAAAACGAACGAGTGAGCGCAGCGAACGAGTGAGTTTTCTGATACAACTCAACGAGTGAATAAAATATCGTACAAAGCATTTTCCATGGTGTAATTTGTTTATTTTATAGATACTGAGAGTTTTGAAAAGCCAAATTTTGTCAATCTTACGGGCATGTTTAGGGAACCCATTCAACTGCAATGTATGCGTGTAAAACTAGAATAAAGGGCTGTTTACATGGAGGGAGGAAGATCCTAGTACTAGGAAGATCCTAGAAGGCGAAACAAATTTTCGTTTGGTTTACATGCAAAAATTTCGGTCGGGGTGGTTGCCCTGAAATCAAATAAAACTGTCGGTATTTAGCAGCTGAGCGCCCGGCTGCCGCCATATTTGTTTTTCTGTCCCTAGTACTAGGATCTTCCGAGCGAAGGCAGTTTACATGGTGCTAGGATCTTCCTATCTCTCAGCTAGGAAGATCCTAGCGCTAGGGCCAAGTACAATATTTTGCATGTAAACTGAATACAGAAAACATATGGTGCTAGGATGATCCGCCTTCTAGGATCTTCCTAGCGCTAGGATCTTCCTCCCTCCATGTGAACAGCCCCTAACTAAAACAGCAGTTTCTCTTTCAAAATCAAATATTTAATGAAGTAAGACAAGAAATAAAACGTCAGTTTATACCTTTACAACTTTTATAAACATTTTTCAGTTGAAAAAAAAAACCTGACTGAGGCTTATAAGTTCAAATTTAATGTTTGTAAATCATATTATAAAACAGCGGTATACGGTGAGTAACACAACGACAACGCAAGCGAACTATTACCAAATCAGTATAATACAACAAAGTCAAGAAAACTGTATGCAAAAGCCTACAGTGTCTTAGTCATCATCTGAATCGCTAGAGACTCTGATTCTTTTCCATTGTCGCTTTTCCGAGGGAGGAGGAAGCGGTGGCGATTGATTCACAGTGTTGATGGTCACAGAAAACTGTCCTCCATGAATGACTGCACCCGAGAATAAAGCCATAGACTGTTGGCCACGGTTACTGAAGCGACAGGCTCCTTCTGAAGTTGACGGAGTTACAGTCGGAGTGAATGGAGTGATGCTTGAACACTCACTAGAAATGTTTGCCAGTACATTTGACATATGCATTTGTTGTTTTGTGCTGAGGTGACTGTAGTTTTCAATACTTTTCAGGTTTTTGTGGCCGGAGAGCTGTGCGATTTGTGTCGGTGGCACATTATTTTCACTGAGGGTTTGAATCATGGTTTTCCCAGCGCCGTGATTGCGGAGTTTATCGTTCTGAAGACCCGCTTTCTTTGACATTTCTTTCATAAGACCCCCGAGTTTGTTGGTGCCGACCGTGTTGCATTTGAACCAGCACTTTTCAGAATTCGAAGGTTTGGATTTCATCGATACGTTGTTAACTGCAATGTAAAACGGAGCGTCGGGATCTTTCATTTTTTCCGGTCTTTTCTGAACAAAAAGTTTGTAAACTGCTACCGGATCTTTTTCGTTACCATCAGTTGAAAACATTTTTGGTGCGAAGGGTCTCACATCGCGGTGGTCGGCGCCAGTTCTTGTTTTCGTTTGGCGCTCGTTGAACTCCAAGTATTCAACACCCTGGTCTGTTTTGCACAACTTAACATCGCCCCAGCGCATATCGTGGTGCTCTTTTACTCCTCGAAGCCCAAAGTGGAGGCTGTTGTTCAGCCACAGGGTGTTTAAAATGGCTCAAGGACTTGATACCGCACCGAGGAGGCCTTTGTCGAAGAGAAGTTTTATTTCATCCTCTGTTAGAGCCACCGATGCATTAGGCTTGTTTCCTTTTCCCTGTTTCTTGAGCTGTTTCTGTTTAGACTGGAGTGTTTTTCTTAACTTTTCAAATGCTAGGTCATTGATGATGCTAACTGGATAGGACTTTCTTTTAAGGTGCCTTTCAAAACTCGCTACCATCCCTCTGAGCGAAGACGGCTCGTATTCTTGCCCTTCCTTTGTGCGGACGCTTAATATGAATTCGCTGAGAAGTTCATTCAACTCAACAGGAGGAATTTCTGCTATCTCGCGTGTTTCTCCTTTTGTTTGAAGGAACACTGTCAACAAAGCAACCTCTCGTTTTGTTATTTTTAACCGTGTTGGGGTTTTCATGCTCTTCAATAAACGACTCAATTGTGTCGTCTAAAGACACAGACCTTGAAGCAGTTGCCTCCGCCATGTCGCCAAGACGAAAATGGACGACAATCGAAATCGCGATGCGATGTTGTTCACTAGTGAGTTTTCGTCGTTCGCGTTTGTGATTGGACGAACGACGTTTTTTCACTAGTGAGTTTTCATCGTTCGCGTTTCCTATTGGCTAATGCATTTTACGTATCATTTTTACGTAATCTTTTTTACGTGAGGAAATCTCAGTGTCTATGATATAATATATCAACACGTGCGGTCGGCATGTGTCCGTGCGGTTATTTAACAGCGTGACATACATTAAGATTATGAGAAAAGCGATCACGTCGTAAAGCAAAAATTATTACAGGAAAGAACGAGCGTAGTCAACGCAAGTGCGGGAATTTTAAGGATAGTAAGTCTGATTTTCGGTTAACCTTCTTCTGGCTCTGTCGAATGCCAACAACAGAAAGGGTTTAAGTTGCACGATTTGTCACCGTACGCCAGGAAACGAGACCCAAAACAGAACCAGAGAATTATTCAGTCTTGTCACGCCGTTTGTAATGATGTTCGTCGTTTCAATTTCATGATATATTTTCTTTGCTAGACCGCCACCACAGTCCTTTGTGCAATCAAAACCGGGTGATTTTAGTAGATTTTCCTGGGCAGGCTGTCAAAACAGAATCATAATTTTGTGTGAGAATTATCTGGCGGGAATTTATTATTTATTTACGTAAGCCTGCAAATTCTCCTCGATGCCTCTTAGAAAGCTGCGCATATTAAATTGCTTTACTAAGGTGCGTTGATTTGTATGTAGGTCGAGCAAAGAACCCGACATCGATCAGTTTTTAGACTAAGGCTATTGATTTTTATGTGAAGAAATGTATGTTAGAGGACGCATGGGACGTGGCGCTTTCATGACTCCGATTTATAATTTATTCGAGCTACACTGGTATCAGGTATTAACATTCCCCAGCTTTATTGAGTTTTCCTTTTGATATTTTACTTACTGTATTTCAAGTATAGAAGGTTTTCAACCTAATTATTGTAGCGACATCTTGGGTAATACCAGGTTTTCTTCAAAACATGATATTGCATTTGTGTTTTGCGTGTAACACAATTCTGGCGGGAAATATGAGGTTTTGAAAATCGTTGCGTCTTAACGACGTGATCGATCTACGATCTCTGGAATCGAGACAAAAAGAGACAAGAGGCCTTTGGTAAGTAGCAGTCATAATTTCGATTTTGTACATACCTTGAGACGAAATATTTATAGCATCGCGCTCTTTATTCTGATTTCCTTAGATAATATGCTGTACCTGGAAACTTGATCGCTATCATTGCGCTTTAGCTTATTCAGTTTTCCTTGGGTAGAATATACCTGGAAGCGTTACGTTTAACATCGTGCTCAATCTTATTCTGTCTTCCTTGGGTAGCATATACCTGGAAGAGGAATGTCTAACATCACGCTTTAGCTTATTCTGTCTATACCTGGAAGCGGAATGTCTAACATCGCGCTTTAGCTTATTCTGTCTTCCTTGGGTAGCAGATACCTGGAAGCGGAATGTTGTCTAACGTTTTAGCTTATTCTGTCTTCCTTGGGTAGCAGATACCTGGAAGCGGAATGTCTAACATGGCGCTTTAACTTATTCTGTCTTCCCTGGGTGGCAGATACCTGGAAGCGGAAATTATGTATAACATCGCGCTTTGGCTTATTCTGTCGTTGCAGCAATCAAAAGCGATCGAGCGATAATAACTAGCTTAAATAGGCGATGTATTGTGTCATCTCGCGTAAGCCTTAGCTTGTAGTGTTTGCTGCTGGAGCAAGGCAAATAATACCCCGAAAAATTAAAATAAATGTTTTTCGACATCATGGCTCTGTCGTAATCATTATTACCAGCTTAGCCTATTAAATTAGTAAGCGCAGGATGCGATATTGTTCGCGCTCGTTTTTGCCTTCGCGAGGAAAAATACCGCCGGCTACGCAGGCTACTAATTTAAACAAAGTGACAGAGAAGCCAAATTATTTTTATCCGCAATGAATTGTAATAAACATCACTCAGCATTGTCATCTTTTACAGCACACAACTAATTGAAATAACACCTCATCCCATCTTCATGAAGCTGCAAGGTGTCAAACCATGGCATAAAGTTACTTATGCAAATTAGCTGAGGAAACGAAATATTCCATTTTAATAGTTTAAAACTTTTTATTGCGCTCTGAGTCAGGAAAAAATATTTTTACTTTTTAAAATTATAGCAATGTATCGCAAACATTTGTATTTGTGTGTGACATCAAAAACAAAAAGCTTGTTTATTCTCACTAAAAAAATCACCGATAGTTTAAATGTTGAGCGCGAGAGAGCATTTTAATTAAACTGCTTGGCGTACTTGTCAACCCAATGAGTAGATGTGAAAAATACATTAGCAAACTCTCTCTCCTAATTCTCGCAGAAAATTCAGCCATGAATTATCTGAAAGCGGCTCACCTTTCTGGTTCTCAGCTGCCACAGGCCTTACGTTTGTGTTCTGAATACTCACTGGATCAGAAAGAACAACATCAAAATCATTCCCTGGGCTCCTTTCAATCCTCCTGTACTGAGCTGAAACGATACCCTCGCCTTCCACCCGAAGCACGTTGTTGTCAAAGCTTGAATAACTCACACCTTCGCAGCGTAAATCTCCAAGGTCTTTCATAAACTGAACCACGCTGGGATGAAACGGATCCAGAGCAGGCAGCCGGCAAGCAGCATTAGTTTCTTCTCCATCATTCTTCAATAAAGCTTCTCCGCCTTCCATACGCGATATACTCGAACGAAGGTTGTAAGCTGAAGAGTAAAGGACCAGAGTTCCTCGATACACAAGAATGACCGATATTACAATTAAAATGCTCAAAAAAGTAATAAACGCCCGATAACGAACATATTTCAAAATACAGAAAGGGTTACAACTACGACGATTTCGGAAACTAAGCATCTTCATAAACGCAAATATTCAGAACTAAAGTTTCTTAGAGGAACCTTCAAAATATCATTTTGATTCATAAAATTGTCCATAATTAGAGAGCAAAACAATGATGATAAAAGAATAGGGAGGTGAGGAGAACCACCTTAACCTTCAATCAGCATTCTAACTTGTCGTGGCAACTACACCGCTTTAAAAAATATTTTCATGAAGTTGTTGACACATTTCCATCAATTATTTGATAGTTTTTTATGTGTAAGTACCGTTGGTCCTCGAAAACAAAGGATGCAACTATTCACCAACAATCTAGCCAAATTTAATTTTTCAAAGACATGTAGTTCGTGGTCCTTTAGCGCCCAGCTTCAAATTATCGCCCCCTTCGAATTAACGCCCAAAGTAAGACCAAAAATATTAAATAAGCGCCTTCCCCACCCCTCCCTTTTTTTATTTTTTAGAACGAATAACTGAATTTATTTTTTTTCTCAGTGCGCGAGTGGGCGGTATCCTCCGAATCCTGTATTCTGATTGGTTTCGGGAGCGGGCAGAATTTTCCTATCTCTGACCACGGTCATGGTAACCGCGCGAAAACGATTTAATGAAAATTGAAAAACAGCATGCCTCGGTCAGTGTCGGTTGAACTCGGGAATTTTTTTAATTTCTGGCTCAAAGATGCGAACTTTTTGTCAACTCACAATTCTCACGTGTTTTGCAAGTGGAAAGTCTAACACGGAGGGGAATTAAAGGCCTTGTAATACCTTCAAAAGGCGAGTACTCGTTTTAACGTTGTGTAGCTTATGCGCCGATCAATTCGAAAGTTCAACATCCCCCCCCCCGGGCAACCCCTCGGGCGTTTGAACTTTTGAAGATTGCCTTGTTCAAATTCCCTCCCCTCGGGGCAAGAAAGCCGTTCAAATGCCCCGCCAATTAGTACTGAACTGCCTCTCCTCAAAGACAAATTTGGTCTTCTATCAAGCACTTTACATGCCTTTCAGAGAGAGATATGCCGCAATGACACCTTCAATCTTCTTTTAAAGACCCTTTTCAAAGAGTTATTCACTAACAAAGGGGAAATTCTATCTTGCAAATCCGTCAGAACCCGCAAAAACCGAAAAATTCACAGGCCTATTACGTCAGAACAAGAGATAAATCCGGCTCAAATTCCCCACCCTTCCAACGCAACGTTCAAATTCCCCCCTCCCCGGGCACGATGTACAGTCAAATGCCCGGGGTATGCCCGGGGGGGGATGTTGAAGTTTCGAATTGATCGGCGCATTAGCATGGCGGTTCGTGAGTTTGTTGTTGAATTCACATTACACAGCAGTTTTAAATAAATGTAAAGATGAAGATCCTCGCAGTTATTAATGCAACTTATGCAGTTGCGAAAGAAAGCCTGAAAAAAATCAGGCTTGCCGGGATTCGAACCCTGACCTCTGCGATACCGGTGCAGCGCTCTAACCAATTGAGCTAACAAGCCAACTGGGAGCTGGTCATTAAATTGGTTCGTAATATACCCGGGAGGCATGATTTTTTCAGGCTTTCTTTTCGCAACTACGTAAGTTGCATTAATAACTGCGAGGATCTTCTTTACATTTATTTCTTCATTCCGCAGTTCAAATATATGAATTTCATATATTCATAATTACAGCAGTTTTGGTTTTTAAATTGCGATGGCCACAACGCCTTTTGATTCCGACATTCACTTTAATGACTTCCTTTTTCAGTTTTTTTGTCTTCGTTTATCGAGGTTCTGTATATTTTCATTCAAGAAATTGTGCAGGCTTCAATTTGAATTTTTCTGTTACATCTGCCGTAAAGATAAGCTTAAAAGCCGGCGCACCGTTCGCTTTGGCTAAAACTGAGATCACACCGAACGATTTCGCTAAATGATTAAATTGTTTATATCCGAAGAACCAGCACATACGTTTACAAGTACAATGCAAAACATAAAAAGAAAGTAATTAGGCGAAACGGAATGTTTTTCAAAATTTTCTCTTTCATTTTTTACGCAAGGGCAATTAAACCTATCCTAACGTTTGAGTACTTTAGTTTTGTGTTTAGTAAGCTTAAGCTTAATTATAAGTTTTTAATTGGGTTGTTTATCCTTAACCGGCTACGATTTTCCATGTGCATGTCCATTCTTGTAAAACAACCTTTTCTGTGTTGATAGGGTAGTTTCCAGTCGAAAATATTACACATAAGTTAAAAGTTTGAAGAGTTTTTGATTACATTCTCTCCACAATTTCCTGCCACTTGACTCAGTGAAACTTACGCGCGTTCTGACAACCTTTTAAGATTGACCTGCAAACTGGCAAATGTTGGAAAAAAATAAATATGTTATTTACCTGCCTAGGTCGGTCTGTATAGTGAAAAAACGGTGCCCTCGGTCTTGAGTACGTACTCAAGACCACGGGCACAGTTTTTCCCTATACGGACCTCCCGGCCGGTAAATAATATATATATATGGTATACGGTACGTATATTTTTAACGAATGTAGCATAACACTACAGATGGTCTATAAAAACCTTTGCAATAAACTTTCTAACCGACTCGGCCTTTTACGCCATATCAGAGGAAAATCTACTATAATGCAGTTATCAAACAAATGATGTACGCAAGTACAGTACGGACATCATACAATAAAGAGGCACTTGAGAGAGTGCTCTCCGTATGCAGAAACGGGCGGCACGTATTATTCTTGAACTACAACAGAAGCAAACTCGAACAGAAACAACGTACAGTCACCTAAGTTGGATTCCCTTTTACATTGATGTGTATATAAATCAATGTGCCCTGGCCTACAAAAGGATCGATGGAATTTTACCTGGCTTCATAAACGCATCTCTAAAAACAAACTCTGACGCCCACTCAAGAAACACTAAATATTGTAATTTAAATTTGTTGTGCCCCTGTTGCAGACACACATCGGTCGGAGGGGGGACGCACCCTTGTGGTAACGAGAACTGTGAAAGACTGGAACTGAAGTTATCCCAAATTCTAAGAACAAAGAAGTCCTTGAAATCCTTCGAGGCAGATTTATTAATATCTGTATATTAAATTCTTAGAAGACAAGGAGATTGTTTGCTATAAAATAAGACTACCGATCCTACCGATATTTGCTGTTGACGCAATTTTAATTACCCGCATGGAATCAACCCTGCGATGGACTAGCATCCCATCCAGGGGGAGTAGCAATACTCTCAGTTGCTTCGTGCTACAGAAACCGGGATAAGCTCCCGCCGTGTGGTCTCCTTGGCTTGTGTGCGACTTTACCTTTTCACCTATCCTTGAATCACAATGTATTTTGAACCAATAAGATTCGTCAACCTCGCCGTTAATATTTAACAATTATCCTGCGAAATCGCGCGGAATATCACCTGACACTTAGCCGACGAGGCCGTAGGCCAAGTTGCCTAAATCAGGGGATGTTCCACAAGATTGAGCAGGATAATTGTTTTATTATTCAACAAATTCCCATCGGCCACCATTTTCAGAACGAGAAAAACTACGGCTCTATGATAAAAACGCTAACAGCTAACAACACATAAGCTTAATAAAAATCAAAACAGAACTTCAAGAAATCGAAGTTTACTACCGTTCACTTAAAAAGACTTATTTGCAAACTCATGTTTGGAAACTGACAAGACAAAGGAAAAAAAATATTGCTTCCTTACCGAAAATAAGTCCTCTTCCTGTGAATTAAAATCTTTTCAACTTTAGTCTTTACAACTTTCCGTGAGCAAGTGTGCTGCTTCGTTCGCAATAGCATTTTCTTGGTTGAGTTCTCACTATAAAAATTCCAAGTCAACCTCTGGATATCTTTGTGAGCTAACACTTGTTGACTTTTTGAGAGCATTTAATCGTGAAAAGTTTCTTCCAGAGAGTTAAAATTTGCGGAGAACACTGCTAAGACTGCCTCGGAAACTGACACGGAAACTCCATTCTGTCACCAAGAGAACATATTTTGGCGGAAATTGGTCCAATAGGAAGCATCCCTTGTCTCCGGTTCTCTGTCTGTCAATGAAATTCCCGTGTATAAAACTTAACTTGAACGTGGATGTCTTCACTGTGCCATGGTTTGCAGTAAAATTTTTCTTTACTGTTTTTATTTAGGGTGCAAGAGCTTGCTTTTTAAGAGATATTCCATTTTCTGGTATTTATTTTCCTGCCTACGCACATCTAAAGAGTAACTTCGCCGATGAGAGTGGGCATACTGGCGCTGGTGGCCTGTTTGCTGCAGCTATGATTGCAGGTAAAACAAGCTTTATATAGTGGTATTTTGCTTGCCGCGTTGTTTGATTGGTTCAAGAAACTTAACAACAACTTACCTTAACCAATCAGAGCTGTTTTATCCTCGGCCGGCTGAAAAGTATCCAAACCAAACGATCGTGGTTTGGTGCGATTTTTCCGCGCTTTGCAAGTGTTCTTTCTGCGTAATTGGGGCTCAGTTGAAGCTTGTCTGTACAAACGTAATAAAACTGCGAAAGCGCTTTTGGCATTCGACAATTGACGTTCTTTACATTTCAAAGATTTCGATTGTTCAGTGTGCGTGTTTTCCTGAGTGCTACCTTTATGGTTTTACTTCATTTCTGGGCATTTCCTTAATGGTGACCTACACTTTGTAACATCCACTTTCTTTTTGGTTGATAAACTGGGCTGGCCATCATCCTCCGTGTTATGTGAAGGGACGTTATAAAATCACTTTGTCATTGTAGTTAGTGTTTCAATTAAATGAGGAAAGTGATAGTTTCCAAACTTTGATTAAGGGCAGATCTCTGATGCCTCGAAGACAAGCAGGACTATTACGCTGTGTTTCTTTAGGAGAGTATAGCAATCTCGTGATACTGATATCATGTGAAAGGTTTATACTGAAAATATTTTGCCCTTTAGGTGTTCCTGCTGCAGGTCTGTGTACCCCGGCTGATGTTATCAAGACCCGATTACAGGTGGACACATTTTTACAGCATGTTACGCTAGGTTTTTGAAGCTCTGATTTGACATGCAAAATTTTTTGGGAGTAATTTCCTTGGGAATCGTGCAAGTGGTAACAGGTACTAAAAAGTGGATTTTGACGAGTCAATGAAGCAGAAACTAGTTCCCGAATACATATTAGCTCTAACATTGACGGTTAAATCCTTCTAAAGACAAGCTCACTTACAGAAATGGCGATACAGAGTTATCAGATTGTAGACCTGTGAGTCAAATGCACCCATCTACTTATGGACTCTCCTCGCTTGAAATGGCGTAAAAAGAGGCGCTTAATTACCCCACCGTCAGGACTCCGCCGCCCCAGACTCCCGGTTTTCGCTCGGCCAAACAGATATTGGTCGCATGCTTCCGCTACACCGCTTGGGCTTGTATCTTGAGTGACCGTAATATATTTTGCCCCCTGAGGGGAGAGAGAACAACGGCAGGGTATAATTGCCCTGGGGCTTTTCTTGTTAATAATTATTCCCAACGCACGGTTGTTAAAAAGCTGGGTGACGTTTATTCGAGATAAACAAAGTTAACAAAGTATTGAAAGTAACAATTTTTAATTCTCAGTGCTGAACTATGGTCAAGTACCTCGTACAAATTCAACTCTTCTTGTCGCAGGAAAATCAGCAAGATAAACTCCACACGGTTTAGGGAGTTCAAAGCATGATTAAGCTATGGCGAAGAATTGTTTTTTGGGGTTGTTTTTCATACCCTAGTAGTTAGTCTGGCAGACATGAGCATTGACTTTTCTCATGTGAATGTTCGGCTGCAGGTGAAAGCCAGAGAAGGTCAGCAAACATACCGCGGGGTGTTTGACTGTATTAGGAAAGTATGGAAGGAAGAAGGAGGAAGAGCGTTTTGGAAAGGAGCAGGAGGTCAGTGCAGCCGTTTTTTTGTTTCGTTTATTTGTTTTGTTTCAACCGTGGATACCAAAAATTTGAACCAACCGGACATGAAACCGTGGTTTGGCGAACGCTTAGTTGCAGCATCTGAGAAGTGGTTAGTGATTTTAACTGTTTCGTATCTCTTTAGCTCGTGTGTTTAGGTCCTCACCTCAGTTTGGAGTCACGTTACTCACTTATGAACTTCTTCAAAGAGTTTTTAAAGTGGATTTCAGTGGAAAAGGGTGAGTACATTTATATCGCTACGTGTGAGTTTGAGCGGCTTTCATATGAATCGTGAACCCCTAATGAAACCAGAACGAGAATCGCCATGAGTTCAGACTTTCGAGCTTGTATGTCCTGTGTCGTTATGCACTCTCGTCGATTCTTATGCGTCGTCAAAGAGTTTGAGTTCCGTTCGAGTTTTCTTAAGAGTTATTTTGAGTTAAAACTTTTGCTCTCGTTTCACTGCCAGCTCTCCTGTAATCTTAAAGAATTTGAAACCTTGTCGAGTGTTGCTAAATTTGTAGTACCGCAGCCCGTGAAGAATGTTGACATCTGGAGCTTCCTGTTTTTTTTTTTCTGAAATACTGTGCTTGTGAAGAACAAGAACTGTTACTAAAATGATGATAATGGCGTGAAATATTTCGTGAAGATTTTAAATCACGTAGGTTTGAATCCTATAGACACTTCATTTACTTGGGTTTACTTCTGTACTTACATTTACACTTATATTCTCTTGGACTTTCGCTCCCGTTTGGCCTGAGAACTAAAACTATTACAAACACAACTGGGAAACCTCAACAATGGTAAATAAAGTAACCAACCAAAGAGAACTTCAGTCAAAAGTGCACCAAAGGCACCAAACGCTTCAAACACGCATAAGCAAAGTAACCATTGGGTTTGATTAGCTTAGCGAACGAAAAATCCAACGAAACGTTTTTCCACAGGCAATCGAAAAGTGGGCTAATCGGAGTGATAAAGCTTTTTTATTCGTTCAACAGAGCGGTGGTGCATGAAGCGTGGAGTGAAAGAAAGGCCATCAACCCGGACATCTCTCTTCACCCTGACCACATTGGCGGAATGAGACTGGCCGTGGCCTCGTTTGCAGGCATTGAGACTAGGTTCGGCTTGTGCTTACCGAAATTCGCGCACAGTTCCGCATTTCACACATCAGCACAGAAGCCAACTTGATAAGAATTCATACACAATAGAGAAAAATCCTTGCTGGCAGAATAGCGAGATACCACAATCCGAACAAAAACAAGAATTGCTGGACAATTTACACGCGTGTTCGCAGCGTCAAAAGTATTTGACGTCATTATAGGAAAGTGCTCAGGCAAACTTTTAATTCGTGGCCGAGTGTTGTACCGAAATCATCTAGTGCAGTGAAGTTGTGTAGAAAATTCACAATATTGGTTTCGAAAACAAACGCAAAGAGCCATTTGCTACTATAACGGCAGTAGAACAAGTAGTGAAGCAATCACAGCTCGAGACAGTGGGAAATCATTCGTTTTGATTGATTGCAGGACTTGCACAAGTTTAATCAACCAATCACAGAGTCAAGTGTCCAATATTTATCAAAGTAATGTGAGCCAATGGAGTAAAGCTTGTGTACATATTGACACCTAAAAAGTTCAAGCTTAGATTTTCATTAAGATCAACCACGTTTGTTGCTTGACTTGTTCTAAAAACCAGCTATTAGTATGTCCAATTCTTATTGGCTTGTCAGAAATCGTACAACACTCCGCGAAAGTTCGTGTTGGTTTTTTTGAATTGAAACTTAACTTTTTCAGAAATCCAACTTAAATTTGCTTAAATTGTATCATACTCAATATGGTTACAGATGGACAAATTCGTGTTCGTACAGTATATTTATTTGTTCATTAGCATTTAAACACGTTTAACATTTTCCTATACAGTTCTGTTAAGGGACAAAAATTAGTTTGAACTATCGATATACGAACATATTTTAGCGTATACGGCAACCGTCAACTTCGGTGGTAGACTGTTAGTGTAATTCATTTGTCTGATTGTATGTTTCTTACCTAGGGTACTTTTGAAAACAAAAAAGTTAATTTGTTTGGAATAAGCTGAGTCCTCCCGACATAACGCCAGTACTAATTATTGTGCGCCCCTGCTCTTTGGGGGGTAAGCACGAGGAGAGAGATGACACTTCAGACAATAAGACGGGTTTTTAAGTGGTTATTCATGTCAGAAGTAGCTGTTGTCAAATTATTAGAAACACGGACGTCCTCTCTGTTTAATATTGACACCTACTGGTAACTTAAAACCATAAATACAATGGTGGAATTATCTTCGTTTGCAAATATCCTGGCTCTTGTGAATTGCCTTTTCCCTTCTCAACTCTTTCGCCACTTCTTCCAGAATAAGCAGAATTTCTTGAAAGTTTGTCTCACTCCTAACTCTACTTCCGTTTGGGGTAAATGGTACACAAACATGTTACTGATCTAAGCTACACGAGCCCTTGGCTCAGATTGTCTCTCAACGTTCTAACTCCCGGTTTTTACTAGGAAGGGCAGTTGTTGTTTCCCGGAAAAGTTATGGCCTCGGGCTGGCATTGTTCTATAAATGTCCGTCCATACGGTAACTAGTATTTACGTTTGTGTGATGTAAAGAAAAAAGGTATCAAGTATTTCCAATGAATAAACGATTTTAGATTTCTTACGCTTGTGTGAAGTAGTAGTAGTGGAGTAATGCACTGGTATATAACGGCAGAGATCTAACTGTAAAGTATGGTGCGATGTATGGCTTGAAAGTCATGTAGAATAACGAGTTAAGATTATATATTGAAAGATAGGCCCGGTTCAAACGTCGAACTTTACTTGTGTCGAATCTAATTATTAGGTTTGGCACATGAAAGTTCGACGTATGAATAAATTAAGTTCGACGGATTTGTATTTGGGTCCACCCTTCCGTTTTATTCGACTGCTCCAATCAAATAGAACGGTAGGAGTTTGGCAACCATATTGAAACGTCGAACTTTTCATGTTCCGAACCTAGTACATAAATTGCGTTAATGTATTTCTGCATATAACGGCGCTGGCGATTGGCTTAAATCAGTAAATGTGACCAGTTTTCCATTAAATCGTGACCAGTCATCCAGTTTTCCGAGGCCCAGGAACTAGGCCTCAGAAGGCTGTAAACGCTCTGTCCATAAGAATCTGTACCTTAATTTGTTTTGGCCTGTTATTTTTTGTGTTGGTGACTGTCCTGAAAATAATAGAATACAATAAATGACGACAGAAACTGCATTTATCCGAAATTTGGCGATTAAATACGCAATTAAGCACCAGATATTGCTACTGTAGTAACTGACTGACTCTAGATATTCTGGGACACTAGATATTCTGGTTGTCCTTACGAATAAGACTTGCAAATATGTTCCATATTTTCTAAATGCCTTTTTATGTGTATTCCAAACTCATGGCCACAACGTGTTCGATTTTTCTGAAGTTGACCTGACACTCCCGTCTATTTCCCGAAGATTAACCAAAAAATTTAATTTTTTCCTCAGGTCGCTTTTAGTTCTATGACCAATATTTACAACTTATTCGTAATCTGATTTTCCTGTAATGAACCGTGGAGCTAAGGAGTAACTAGCTTTCTATGACATTAATTGTTATTCTTGCGTGGAAAACTTTGGAGAACAGTAACAGTATTTTCGCAAAAGAGGGAAAGTTTTTTCGATACAATATGGCTGATCTTTGTAAGCGTCAATACGACTGATGTCGCCTATAATGGAAGAAACACCTTTCGTCATTCTTACAGATGCCTCATAAAACCCTTCATTAGGAGATGTGACTAACTGTAACTGATACAGAGTGTCTCTGACAAGAGTGTTTTCAGCTTTTTCACCCAACACTGCTTCGCACGCGTCGCACGCGTCATTTGTAGGGTTTTTCGTATCAACGAATCTTTGCATGTCTTCTTTTGGCATCTCACGAAACGCGCTCTTTATTTCTTTTAAAGTCAGCCGCTGACACAACTTTGAAAGCTCAGTACTCTGTGACGTCATATTATTGATGAAATTCACCACAAACGTTGCTGTTTCTTTAACTGCTGGCTCATCAATTGAAACTTCTTCCAAATCCAGACAGGGACACCAATGGTCTTCAACACCTGCACTTGCGCATGTGCGACTTTTCTCGTCAATCCTGTTAAACAAGCTCTGGCCAATTACAATGTCGCTCGGATACTCAGGATATGACACGATGTGACGTAACGTAGCATAGACGTCAAACGGCGATGTTAGAATGCGGGAATTATGAACAAGGTTGTTGTAGAGGTCTGCGTACTTGTCTTGAAACCATTTAGGTATTGTGACGGACAAGAATGGTAACCTTTCTTCCAGTTTGCCTTGGATAGTTTTCCTCAAGTCAGAAAAACGCGCTCCGTGGTCGGCGAAAATGATCAAAAGAGTGTTGTTCAAGAATGACTCTTTTTCAAAAGTTTGCAAGAAAGTTTTTAGATCCTCGTCAGCATAACCAACCATGTTCGGGTCATTGTGGGAGATTGAAGCATGAGACGAGAAAGCAAACTTTGGTGTGTCTTTGTAGCTGCGAAAAAAACTCAACAAATATTTCAGGGACACGTCGTGGGCTGCCCGGCCGTTTATACAAAGCCACTCGTTCTGCATCAGTTCGCTTGCTCCGATCCAAAATGGCCTGGCGTAGTGGTCTGTGGGTGGATCTTGAAAACCGTGTAATCGATAATTGAACGCTGCAAGACCTGGCGAGTCTTCTGAAAACATCGTAGCATATCCATTTTCTTTGAAGTCTTTAAAAATCCAACGCCAGTTGTCAACTGGTTGAGACGAACTTATTCTTCGACGAGCCTCCGCTTGTCGTTTCTCCTCTATCCCAGTAAGCATTGCGGACAGCTGTGCAGTGGTACCATCTCCAACAATTGTCTCACCTGCCAATCATACGGAAAAAAACATCAATCATTAGAATCTGGAAACCCTGATGGATATAAAAGGAGGAAACCTGAGGAGGAATCCAAGAAGGTAACGGAAAGGAATTGCACAAGCATGTTCCTTTTGATACCAGTTGGTTGTGGTTTCCAAGCGCACCTGAAAAAGGAAATTGAGGGACTAATCACGGCTGCACAAGCACGAGCACGCCTGATAGTGTCAAGAGAAATGAAGATGTCAAAGTTCTGTGGGACTTTACAGTGTAAAGGGATAGGCATCTGGAGCTCAATTGCCCTGACGTTATCTTATTAATGTTGCTCAACGGACAGCAGGGTTGAAGGCAAGGGAGCTGAAAAAAATTGAAAAGTAGTGCGACCGAGCCATAGAAATAAAGACATAAAATAATGACGAGCATCGCATTTAATGATATCAACTAATAAGCAGCTGTTAAAACAACAATCTGGAAAAACGAAAATTCAGGTTCGGAACTCGTGACCTTTGCGATACCGGTGCAGCGCTCTAACCAACTGAGCTATCAATCCAACCGGGAGCTGGACATTTGTAAATGAGAATGAATATACGCGTACGTAGCCCAGTTGGATAGAGCACTGCACGTGGTATCGCAGAGGTCATGAGTTCGAATCTCGTTCAAGCCTGAATTAGCTGCAGGGCATCATCATTTCATATTTCATCCGCAAATGACCAGCTCCCAGTTGGATTGATAGCTGAGTTGGTTAGAGCGCTGCACCGGTATCGCAGAGGTCATGAGTTCGAATCTCGTTCAAGCCTGAATTTAATTTCAGGTTGTTCTTTTATCAGCTGCTTAAGTTGGTATCGCTAAATGATTTGCCACATGTCATCTGTAGTTCACATATATGAGTATTTCATATATTCAGTCTCAGAAATCAAGATCTAAGGAAGTTTACTGTAAAATCGAGAAAGGAGTCCCATTCGTCACTGGAGCATAAGGTACTATTCCCGGAAGACTGGAAGACAACTTGAGAGTTGGTATGAGGATCAGATCGGCAACAATTTAAAAGACTACTTTGAGGGACCACAAGAATCCTTCGAAAGAACAGTAACAATAATGCACTTGTCATCGGCTTCCCCGAAGGGGGGAGGGGGAACCCCGGGCTGTATGTGGGGGAATTGGGGACTTTGTGGGAACTTTGCAACAAATATGAGGTACTATGGTGCGGGAAATGTGGGGACATAGATTTATGATGCCCCAACTCTCGGGGAAAATGGTGGGACTTTGCTTCCAGCAAAGCGAGAGGAGATTGGGAGCAAGTTGTGTTTTTTTCTCGATTGATGAAAAGATTCGAACAAGATTGCAGGTAGCCTGCGAACGCAGACGTATTTCCGGCTGTCCTTTGTCGGCGGAGAGAAACGATAGCCGAAAATACGTCTGCATTCGCAGGCTAGATTGCAGGTGAGAGCGACAAGGTGTGTGTTAAAATCCATACCGGTTAATTTTTTTCTGTGCATGAAATAGACCATCCGACAAATATCTCTATGAACAGGACAGTAGAACAGCTAACGGAGAATTCAGGAGAGAGAAAAGAACTGATTACTTAAGTATAGGCCTAATCTTTCGTGAAGTAAAGTGCGTTGTGTTTAGAGACATGCAGCAAATGAGCCATGATCATAGAATGTTCTTTATTATCATTTGGCTATACATAACTATACAGTTGTAGTGGAAAGTGTTTAGAAAAGCTTGTGGACTATTCGGGGGCCAAAAATGAACGTTGAATTTTTCATCAGAATGTTTATCGTCTGAAGCGACTTGTCCAGATAACTCTTCAAGAACTGAGATGAATTGCATCTTCAAGTCTTGTTGGTTGTTTGGCTTCCCCCTATTATACAGGGGACTTTGCTAGAAAAAATTCCCCCACTGGTGGGGAAATACAAGAACTTTGAAATGGACAATTAGCAAAGTCCCCAAATCAGCCCGGGGTCTTCCCTCGGGGAAGCCGATGACAAGTGCATAACCATGACGACGAAGACGACGACGACGGCGTCGGCGGTGGCGGCGGCAGCGGTGATGGTGATGGTGATGATGATGATGATGATGATGATGATGGATGGTGGTGATGGTGATGGTGATGATGATGCTGATGATGACGATGGTGATAGTGATGATGATGGTGATGATGATGGTGATGATCGTTACCCAAAAATTCAGTTCCCCTTTTTTGAAGCCTTAAAATAACACTAAGTACCGCAAAAATCTTTCTAAAATTATATCTGTTGGTAGTCTTATGCAGGAAAAAGCTAAAAAGCACATTCTGAGATCTTTTGCTAAGAACTACAAAGAAATCTGGACGATTTTCCGCAAAAGCGTTCCTCGTAAGGGGAACGGCCATGGAAAGGCACGCTTGTTCCTATACTGTAGCCTTAAATTTATATCAGCAAACAAGGGTTTACCCAGAGCGATTTTGTTTCATGATATCTACGTGAGTTTGTCTCCGGCATATCCGTTATAGCCGTTGAGTTTATACAATCAGTGTTGGATTGCAAAAATTGTATTAAAACAAAGGTTGATCACGATGTTTGGTGGTTCACCGTTAAATCCGTAGACTCCATCTTTTAAGTGTGTGGGGAAAAGATCTTTGAAATGGAAAAGAAATGCATTAAGCATTGACTGCTAGTGAAATTCATACACGGTAAAACTCTTAAAAAGAGTACCGGAGAATACGGATTTCACGGATTTCCCGGAGACATGAATGTTTAATAAGATAACTTGCAGTCCTGACTGACTGCTAACTGAAAAAGACTCTTAAAAGAGTAGCGGAAAATACGGATTTCACGGATTTCACGGAGATATGAATATTTAATATTATTCAATGTTAATTTAATACAATACTTCTCTTTTTACTGTAAGTATCTTTATACTATTATTAATATATAAATGTATATATATATATATATAATTGTATTAAGATACTTACAGTAAAAAAGAGAAGTATTATATCAAATTAATTTTGAATAATATTAAGTATTCATATTTCCGGGAAATCCGTGAAATCCGTATTTTCCGCTACTCTTTTAAGAGTCTTTTTCAGTTAGCAGTCAGTCAGGACTGCAAGTTATCTTATTAAACATTCATGTCTCCGGGAAATCTGTGGAATCCGTCTTTTTCGCTACTTTTTTTAAGAGTTTTACTGTCTATGAATTTCACCAGCAGTCAATGCTTAATGCATTTCTTTTCCATTTCAAAGAACTTTTCACCACACACGGAAAAGATGGATTTTACGGATTTTGTGGAGCCATGGAGCTTCGAGTTCACACATTTTCATACACTTTTTGTTTTCGTTTTAGACAATTGTTTTTTACAGATTTCCCAGAGACATGAAGCTTCGGTTGAGTTTAAGTTCCACCTTGAGCATTACAGAAACTTCTTTTAAAAAAGGTCCGTTGTGAAAAGGCATGAGAAAGACAATCATTTCTTGCATTTCATTACCAAGTTTGCTCCTAAATGGTGACACTAAATGCATCACACCTTTTCGGTCGTTCCTTTGAACCATTGTTTGAGAAAAGGCGCCGGCTGCTACCAGGATTGAATGACAGTTTTGATTGCATTGTTTGACCGTCCGAGAAAACAAGTCAAAGAACAAGCCTAATGATCCTATCGTTATTGTATTTCACCAAAAAGGTAGGTGTTTGCTTCGATTTTTCCTGGGGAGCGCTATCATAATGAAGCGATTGCATTTTTGGCATTGAACTTGCCCTCTAAATTACATCAGAGCGTCCTTATTGTCCTGCGCTAACAACAGCGACTCATACTTTAAAGAAACGTGCAAAAAAGGAACGCCCTTAATAACGCTCATTTCATAGTTACATCATCTCCGACACATCCTAGTCAACAAATTTGACTTCAAAACATGACAAACAAACTAATGAATCATCTTTCACAGTTATTCATCAGCACGTCGAAAACAAAGCCAACAAAAGCCTAAACTTTCAAATTTATTCGTCAAAATTTCACAGCGCTGATCCACTATATAAACACCGCACCTATGCCACAACATTTGTGCTACGAAAGAAGAATGCAGCGAACAAGACAACCATGTCGACAGCTCAACAGTGAGGGTATAAAGAGTACGGCCTTGTGCTACCTTACGCCACTAATAAGCGGAAGGTGTAGCATTATCAGGCTTGTGTCTTTGTTCCTTTTGATTGGATGTGTACCAAATATGGACAAGGGAACAATGGGACAAGGGGCAAGAATGCAGCGAACAAGACAACCATGTCGACAGCTCAACAGTGAAGGTATAAAGAGTACGACCTTGTGCTACCTTACGCCAGAAATAAGCGGAAGGTGTAGCATTATCAGCGCTAAATGTGTTTGCAAAGTCAAAGATGAGGCCTTGCCAAAGGCGTGGGCAACTGTTTGCGGAAAACGAGATTTGTGCGACCGTGCAATATCAGGTTAGTATTTGTTGCAATACGCCGATTTCAGATGAGATTTCAAAGAACATTTTAGTGCAAAAGTTCGACGCATTTTATCTTTCTAATACTGCAGGTATCCACAACGTAGCATTTTTCTTTAGCGCCATAGCAAGCCAAGAGAAAAAAAGTGGAAGTATCAACGAGAACACAGAAGAGGAGAGCAGTTCTGGCGATGAAATTCCGAGCTCTATTTCCCAACAATGGCTTGAAGGAAACTTAACGAACGTAAACAAATCACTCTGCCCTGCCATCGCATACTGGGTGGCGTCGACTACAGTAAACGGTGCGCCCGCCAGTCCAATTTCTGTACACAAAGCCCTGTTGAATTCAGGACTGGAAGTCACAGCAACACAGGTAATTAAATTATTTTCTTACCTTTCGATAACCCAAGTATTCCCTTAGCTGTGAACCTATTAGTCAAAATTGAGAACTAAAAAATGAAGAATCAGAGTAAGGAAAAGCCAAAGTCAAAGAGGTTTTGCCCAAAACGCTTTGCTCGAAACTCGAGAATCAAACACAAACAGGCAATTAATGACCCTCTCTTGATTCATCTAATTCTTTGCTAGCATTTAAGATGTTTTCTCTTCTCAGTTGCTGTGAAAGAAAACCTAACAACGAAGACTGTACTTTTTTCTCGTGACACTGCTATTATCAACTTGAATTTTGTGACTGGGAATGATGAACTCAGTTTTCAATTGTTTCTGTTATTTTCTGATTGAAAATGTGCTTGTCCCACGGAAAAGTCATGTCAAAGGTTTACATGTCCAAACGGAATTTCTACCTGTCCTGGACAATCGGACATGGGTTTTGGTACACCCTGATTGCTGTTAATAATAGTAATGATGATAATAATAAACGATACAAGCGGTCAGTCAGTAAAGGAAAAGGAAACGTAGAACCTTGTTTGGTAAAATTCTTCAATTTGATATCCTTCAGGTACAGTTTCAAGAGGGAAAAAAATCCCCAGCCACAGCAGAACTCTACAAAGTGTTGAAAGATCTCAAAGATCCTTTCATGCAAGACCTCGTTAGCTCGTCCTTCAAACACTGTTACCAAGACGAGGCGAGGAAGGTTTTCGGCCATGATGGCTTATGCACCCAGGAGTTGGACAATTGTGGAACTGAAAATGTGGTGAGAGTGACCCTGGTTAACCCGAAATTTCACACGTCCTTACTGAGTGCAGTCGAACTTCTGACCGCAGCTAAGCTACAATTAGACATATTTGGCTTTGAGTCCAGCACGACAACGTCTCAAGCTTCTACCAGTCAGCTAGCCATGGCGTGCGATGAGAATAAGATGCTGTCGGTGGATAAACTTGCGATCCTCGTTAACGATATAGCGATCGCCATGGGAAAACTGGGCTATCCAAGCTATCGCGGCAAAGTCTATAAGAAGAATGACCAAGCCAGGTACACGTATTCGTATAAATGCGAGGCAAGAGCTTTCGTCAGCACCCTTGCCACCAACGAGTTCTTCAAGGCAAGACTTCTTTGCGAGATGAAGAGAGTGATCGATCTGTTATCCGATCCATTCTTTGAACTTTTTTCGCCGTTAATAATCAACTACGACCTCATTGAGGTAAAAGACTGCCGCTGTTGGTCCATCAACCGGCGTTGACGGTGCCATTGAGGAGCAACAGGTGGAAAAGATCTCGGGGGACTTTTGGAACTGCCGAGGCCGTGGCGGAACGGAAGAGGGTGTGCACGCTTCTCGGCCTTCTGGACCAGCGCCAACAGCACCTAGTCACGAGCATTGCGGAGAGACTGCCACTTGCCAATGGAACGGTGATGGTGATGGTGTCGAAGAAGAAGAAGAAGAAGAAGAAGAAGAAGAAGAGGAAGAGGAAGAGGAAGAGGAAGAGGAAGAAGAAGAGGAAGAGGAAGAAGAGCAGAGTATTTTTGTAACGCCTGTTCCAAGCTCAAGCGCTAGACAGTCGCATCCGAGTGCACGTTCAGACAGCACCACAACCACTGAAGCCAGTAAGCGCAAGCGTGCCTCCTTGAGCCACCGAGGTACGAAAAAACATTGTCAAAGCAACAAAATCAACAAGTATTTCTCGAGTCAACAGTAACTTATTTCTTCTTAAAACAACAATGAAATGTTGCTTGTCATGTACTGAACCATATTGCTGCTTGCCTATGTCGTTATTTATATTTCAAGGGTGTCTTTTTATTCTGGGGTAAATGTAAAGTTCTAGGATAACTTAGAAAGTGATGCGAATCTTCGCGCTTCACGGCTCAGCAGTGAGTTGGCTGTCCTTCCCTCTTGAAAACGAAATTCGGGATCCCTGAGAATCGCTTTCCATTGACCATAGCCGTGTCACTCGATGCCTGCTTTTAGATAATTGTCTTCTGCAGGGGTGAACATCAGACTCTTTTTTCTCGCCGAGAAATCTGTCACTATAAATGTATTTTCCCGCTTTAGTCTCGGGACAGCTGAAAGACGCTCGGGTGGTGTTTCTGCGATCGTTTCTCCCTCGTCGTTAGAGGAACTATCCGTTTTGCTACCATTTTGATCTTCAGAAGATGCAGAATTGCCTGAAAGCCTCGAGTGCACGTCTCTTTCTATCTCTGATCCCTTTTCCCCGTGTAGTCGTTCCAAATATTCATGTCCTTTGCTCGCCATCTCGCGCGATCGCTGCTTCTGATAGTGAACCCTTGCAACAACAGAGCTATGTTTCTGGTCCTCGGAGATTGTGCTCTGCGCGCTGCTGCTCAGCTGCCTGGAACTCGCGGTCTCCACAATCTGTCGATAGCGAGTCGGGTGAACGTATTTGCCCGTTGCATCGAAGGCCAGTTTACTCATTAGCTCTCCAAGCTTGTTGTGCTGCCCTCCATTTCTTGTCACTAATACAAAGTCGCAAGTCGGTCTGAGTAGGGGGCGAATGTGGTTGATGTAGCCATCCAGCACTTGCATGCTCGTCTCAGTCAGGTAAAGAGAGTCGAAGCCATATTTGCCAGCCGTTTTGAACATTTTCTGGTCTATGAATCCACCGTTAGTCTTGGCTTTGTTCACCATTTCCACGGATAAGTACTGATATGTCATGGGACGCGAGCCCTTGACCTTGACAAATAAATAGACGGCCAAAAATTTGGTAGCAAAAGATAAATCTATGGGCAAAACAGCACCCGGTTTCTCCTTGCATGATTTCAGCACGCTCTCGTAGCGCGGCAAGTAGCGCCCCACGACTTCCAACAGTTCTTCCAGAGTGGCCCAGTGTCCCTTGGCTTCTAAGGCATCGATGTCGAGTTCACTGGTCCACTGCAACCGCATCATTTTGTAAACGGTTTTGCGCACCTTTTTCAAGTAAATTTCTGTTGAAGCCAGTCCTCTCAATACTGATTCCGATGCTCCATTCACTTTTCGATAATCCACCAATTCGGCAATGGCATCCAAGTAGCCTATACGTCCCGCGTGTCCCAGGTTCCAATCATCCTGCATCGTATCAACAAACTTGAAAAGGAGATTCGGTGAACATAAACTTAAGTCCACTATGTCAAACGTCAGCTCCTCTTTGTCTTCGCAACAAAATTTGAGAAACTTTAAGCACTTGCTTACGATCTGTTGTGCTTGTCGATCACTTTTACAGCCCCCACCACTGCCAGTTAGCCACGAAAAAAAGTTCTTGGCAATGTTGTTTGTAGGATCAAAAGAGGCAATTGCCCTGCTTTTACGCGCTGGAATCTTCTGCTCAATGGCTTCGCATTTGTTGTTTTGATCGACATGGAGCGAATCGATTTGAGCACTGTCTGGCTTCTCGTCGAAGTAATAGTACCAACTATGTTTGTTCTTTACGTGTTTTCTACAGCTTCTTTGCGTAGTGAATCCATCGTGGTCACAAATTTGCTCTGGACAGTGAAAAAGACCATCACAGTCATCCTTTTCTAAGTGAAGTCTCTTTCGTTTAGGCGATGTATTTGCTAACTTTGACCAGTTGACATCCTTGCCTCGTTTGTTCATCTTAAGCGTTAGCTTGAAATCGATATTTTTCTAAAGAATGCACGCACTTATACTAGCAAAAGGGTCCCCAAGAGATCATCCTATTCGCCAATGAGATATTTGTTAACTATTCTCTGCCCACACTTGATCATTCTTGCTCCTTGCCCATTGTTCCCTTGTCCGTATTTGGTACACAATCAATCAAAAGGAACAAAGACACAAGCCTGAACTTGCGCGGGCCAGCCCTAACGAGATTAAGCTTGTAGCGGGCAAGTCTCGTACTTAACCTGTTCTTTGAAGGATATGTTTTGAGAAATTTGTCTCGAGGAGGTGATAGACAGTAGTTTCAGATAGCCACCGTTAAATAGGAACTTTTTTTCCTTTTCCTGTTTACACTTTGCGCAAAATGGAACGCTTGTTCCTTTATCAACAAATTCGGAACCTGTTCCCATTTATGTGCGGAACATAACACTCGTCTTGAGAAAATAAGAACACCTTGATTAGGAACAATTCTCTCCCTGTGGGGCATGAATATAGGAACAAATTAAACCGAAAAGGAACACGGCGTTCCCAACAGCAGTGGATATACCAGTAAATAGGAACAATTTGTTCCTAACTGTGTTAAGCGAGAAATAAGATTGGGAACATTTGTTCCCCAATCACTTCAAAAGGAACAGGAAGGGAAATCCGGACTATTTTAAAGAGGATCTTTTGTTCCTAAAAGGATAAAAGAGGAACCAGTTGTTCCTTTTGACTAAAATAAAAAGGAACTTTGTGTTCCAGTTTGCTGCTAACGGACCAGTTTGTTCCGAATTTGCTCACTTTTGTTCCTATTGAGCAAATAAAGTTCCTTTATTGTGTGTTCCTAGTTTGTTCCTAATGCAATTAAAGGAACAAAAAACAAAAACGCGCGGAACACTAAGTTTTTGAAAAAGAGATGTTTGCTCGTGCCGCGTCAATTAAAATTAAAATTTGAAAGTTTTCTCACGTAAAAAATGGCCCAGCGATACGCGATACTAAGGACAAAAATGCAATTGAAAACGTCGGTGTTTTAACCTCAAATGTAGCTATCATTACTTTTGGGGAATGTATATGATGATGATGAAAAGAACATCTCTCATGTCTGAATTAACAGCCGTTATGAAGTTCGATAATGTAGTGGTTTGCTTACCATTAAGTAAAGATGTCAACTCACCTTGCAGCAAAATGGAGCCAAGTGATTTGGTCAGATATTCTAAACTGTTTGGCATTTTTCTTCTGAAGTTAGCTGACGATGTTGAGTCAAACATAATCAGTGCAACGTTCAAAGGAATACCACAAGGCTTCGGTTTTCTTGCGAGAACTTCCTTGTTTGGAAATACGTGCATGTGTGCGTCACTTTTTGTCTCTCCCGATGAAGTTACGACGTCTACTCGGATAAAGTCGGCGTCTACGGGTACACTTCCAACAAAGACTCCTGGTGGCGTAAGTGAAAAGATATTTTCATGTTAGTTTAGAAGGTCAGAAAAAGAAAGTGCACGTTTTTATTCAGTAGTTCACAACGCGGGGTGGTATAAAGGGGACGAAAGACTTCCCCACCCCTTACCCTGCAACCTGGCGCTCCTCCCCATGAAAGGACTCGGAGAAATAGACATCTCGGAAATCTATTGGAAATCAGAGATAAAGGAAGCCAAAAGCTCTCTTAAAGTTTAGGTATTTATTACTGTTTTCCTTAGTTCTTTGCAATAATCCTGTTTTAAAGCGTGGACTAATATTTTTTTATCTAAAACCAATTATCTGACTCATCTTGGTCAGTTTAGCAATGGCTGCGGACGGGCGATACGTAAAATGACGAATGAGCAATGAAGTGAGATTTTGTAACAAACAACATAAATTTCTTCATGAACGATGTTTAATTGGGTTTTGTGTGCTGTTTTATTTTCAATAAAACGCCATCTGCAACCTTCCTCTCTTACTCTACCACCCTCTTATCTGCGCTCCTTGTCCAGTTGGTTTGTTGGTATGCTTTAGTGATCTTATCCGGTTTTGAGTACAAGAACTTTCTGGTCCTCGGCTTTCTGAGCAAGTTACATAAACATGTTTGTCATACAGAAGCCGATCAGAGGTTCTAGTCAGGCGGTCTCGCCACGGAGGTGGAAGGGTGAAATATTTTTCTGTGGGGAACAATTTAGCCCGGCACTCGCTGCGAATTAAGGTTATCATGGACTTCAAGCAAGCTTCAATACTCGATAGGTACATTTACTCCTCTTACAGTTAACTCTTACTCTTTACACATTTCACTTTTTCCTTTCCGCTTCTTCAAGAGTTCATGTTACTGGTATTCCGTCCGTTTATCATGTGCTGTTACTGCGTAAAGTAATATTCAGATATTCGGTAGTCAAATGTAAAGGTAAACAAGAAAGCCCATTGGGCATTTTAACCGGCCATTCTGACCCTCCCCACCCCTCGGTTTCACAAATGTTAGCGCGATCCTCTTTTTTTTACGAACCGGCGTGACGAAAAGTGTGATTGTGTGACACAATATTTTGACTATAGCGGTACTGGATGACGTAATGTTTAAACTCTGATGACTCAGCTTATCTTTCTTATCGCTTTATTTGTGCTGAAAAACGCAAATTCACTCAAACGTTGAATGTCGATATGAATTCGTCCACAACTGAGAATGCTCACACAGGGACGATGAAGTATTTACTGTTGTGCCTAGACCTTAAATACAAACAGTGAACATAGCAGTAGAATCAAAATATAACGCTTGATAAACTCGAGCTCGAGCAGATCGTCAGAGTATGGGGCACGTCAAGGCATATCTCATGACGTGATGTTTAAATCCGGTTTGCTAACCCGGTAATCCCCTTGCAAAAGTAAACAAGCGAGCGGGGACGAAAGTCGCCCACGTCTTTGAAAGCTAACGCGCCTGTGGAGTCGCAATCGATTTCGCGCTCACTCGCCTGTTTTTCTTTTTCTTCACTATCTCTGAACGGAAAGTGAGACTGCTCGTAGCCTTTAGCGAACACCACACGCAAACCACACAAATCCGTCGATAATATTCAGATATTTTCGTTCTTTCAATGCAAAAAGACTCGTAACACCTGCTTTATTAATTAATCTCGTTATTAATGAGGATTCCTTCGTATCAACTTCTCACCTCAAATAAACACTCATCTCTCTCCGTTCACAAGAACTATCATGTACTGATGGTGCAATCAACCAATATTGCATCATCATACTAGTACCAATTTCTTCTCTTCCTAGCCCACGCCGGCAAAACGCAACTGTCCTTTTTGTCCGCTGCGAAATACAAGTTAGCCAATCAGAAACCTCACAATCCACTTCGCAAACCACCCCCCCCCCCCCCCATAAAACGCCAAGGGAAACCGCCTCTCACGCAGCACAATATTAGGCCGCTCCTATACAAAACGCAACTTTCAAAGCAAATCACATTCACAGAAGCGTGATATGCTCCTGACATTCACAAATCCTTCTGACTCCCACATTTTTACACCCCTCAAAATGTCAATCCCAATAAAAAAACTTCTGCGCTAAAAAAATTTTCACCATAACCACTAACTAGATCAGACAACACAGCCAATTTCGCATTCAATCCTATTAGCTCCTTTACTCAATTGCGCATGCTTTATACGAGACAAATATACAAAAAGCCCCAAACTTAAACAACCCTTCGCCGTTCATATCTTAAATACTGTAAATCAAAAGACAAAAACATAGGAAGGTAACATTCAGAAGACTAATATGCGCATCCGTCTTATACAAGACAGTACCGCTCTTGAGTACCCGTACCACAAGCTTTACAGCACTTTTCTTCGTATGTTAAGCCAACTTGCTTTCAGGAAAAACCGTGTCCATTTTATAAACCGGCGGTCGCCATCATGGCGACGGCCGGTTAAATAGATCGCTTATGAAAGCCGATATTACAACAATGAAACGTTTCGGCGATAACCAGTTCATAATAGCGGAGCCAGCGCGCTAGCGCGTCAGCGAAACACCATTGCTAAGGAAATTTGGTAACCTGTCAAGCCAAGAAATTTTGGTAGTGACGTAATAGTCACGTGACCGTACGTCCGTCTGTCCGCACCAGAGGGTTACCAATACACTTCATACACTGGATATAACCCTGTGCTGAATCCCGTGTGTTTTTGGCGCAAAATCGCATGTTGACCCGCGTTGTAGCAAAACAAGCAAAGACAGCAAAAGTCAAAAACAAATTTGTTAATGGAAAAAAAAGTTCAAATGAATACTCAGTTATCATTTTGGTGGAAGGGGAAAAGTTCAATTTAGGCGAAACAAATTGGGCGATAAAGTTCAGGCGAAAAGTTCAAATTTGCCTCGTCGGTTCTATTCGAACTCGGTCGGCACACCGCTTGAGTTCGCAGCTTTTCGCAGCGGTTTCGTCCGGTTTCGACGCCAAATATAGTAGAGCTAGTGCTTTTAGTTTTTTCTGTCCACAACCATGGTTTTTAAGGCTTTCCGAACAGAACAGACAAAAACAGAAAACCTAAAGAAGTGCGAAGCAGGGTACCACATTCATTGACAACAACAACAACAACAACAAGCTTTATTTGCATGACTATAACAAAGTATTACAGTATTGCAAAAGCCACTTAAAATTTAATTATTAATTTCTTACTTAATTTAAAATAACTAAAGAGATTACAACCATTTCTTAGAATTAAAATTTCAAAGAATATGTTGGCGAAACCTCTCTCTTACTAGTAGAGACGCTTCGCATAAAGCCACCCCATATGCTAATGATCCACTGTTAGTAAGTGGATTTAGTAGAAATACCCAGGAGACTTTCTTTGTTCTAAGGAAGTGAACAAGTCTTTGTTCATCAGAATGTTTAATAAGTAAGGGTTAGACAATGAACGCGAGTGTTCTATGGGACATAGTGTCCCGAGTAAAGATAGAATGGCACGCCGAGGCCGCAGGCCGAATGGCATTCTATCTTGCGAGGTACGCTATATCTCACAGGACACGAGCGTTTATTGTCTAACCGTCTTAGAACATGGTCACACACACAAAGTATTCCGTTTTTGCGTGCAGATTGTATTTTTCGAATCAACAAGTTCTTTGAAGTTGATTTTGCAATAAAAGTTAACGCAAGTAACGAACGACGTTTCGACCGTTCAACGGTCATTTTCAAGTTCGGTGTTAGAATAAAATTACATGTGTAAATATAGTAAAAGCGCTAAAAATATGTACATACAAACAATAGACAATAAGAATAAAAGGCTAAAAGTGGCTAAAAAATAACTATGTGCAAATGGCATGCATAGCTGTAAAAGATATAATTAAAAGCGTATAAGGCGACGGGAATAAGAACATTAAAATACCTAAAAATACCTAAAAATAACTAAACAAATAATTTTGCGCGGAGCGAGTCGCTCTGTTTGTTGAGCTTTGGCTTGAGAAGTCTACAACAGCAGCAGGCCCCTCGTCAGCAGGAAGTTCCTATTAGAGTCGTTTTGCCGTACAAGGACCAAAAAGCAGCCAACTCAGTACGCAGACAACTAAGTGATCTCAGCCGAAAGATAAACACCGAGATCCGTCCTGTTTACACCAGCAGAAAGATCAAAGACATAATTAAAGTGAAGGAACAGAAGCCGCCCATCGTAAACCAACAAAGCGCTGTGTATTATTTTAAATGTGATCTGTGCGATGCAGATTATGTCGGCTATTCGTGTCGGCACTTACACCAGCGCATCGAAGAACGCAAAGGATCGGCTATCGGACGTCACATTAAAGAACAACATGGAAAGGAGCCAGATAACATCGAGAAGAATTTTAAGATTTTAAGGAAGTGCCAGAGCAAGCTTGACTGTTTAATTTTTGAGATGCTTTTTATTAGACTTTTTATTAGACTGCTTTTTATTAGTCTGAACAAGTTTGTTCAGACAGTCCAACAGATCGTACCGAAGAGGGTTTGGTGCTGAAAATACTGGTTGTTTACCATTTACAAGGGCAAACCGGTCGGTTTACGGTTTGGGCAAATGGTAAGCAAATTTCCGTATTGGGAAATTCCGTTCGGGACTGGCGCTTACCATTTGCAGAAATCCCTACCATTTACAAAAAAAAAATGCACAACGGCGACGGCTAACGAGAACGTCACAAAACAAAAGCCTTAATTAACAAAACAACGACTCTGCACGTGCGTTATTTTTGGCACATTTCTTTGTCGTTCTGTGCACAAATACAACGTGAAATGACCAATTCAAAGTTTTGTGTAGAACGCGAACACACGGGGCTGAATTTTCGTTTTTATAACAATAATAATATAATAATAACAGCGGTTTATTTTCGCGCATTTTCAATATTCGTCTGTAGCGACCCTTCCAGTAACAAAGATGTCCCACCATTCACTGCATCGTCCAGGCCTGATCCAAAAATAGTCTTGCAAGCGAAAACCTCCTTCTGTTGGTTCTCTTTGTCATTTCTTTCAGCATCAGTAAAAAATGTATTTTTGTCGTTGTCTTTTCCAGTGATTTAAAGCAATTAAACTCATTTGTAATACGGAGCTGTAAATTCAGAAAAGCGCTTGAGATAGTAGAAATCCAGAGAAATGCCCTGTGTAAAAGTAAGGCCGCCATCTTTACACTAAGTTCCAATCCTTATTCCTAGTTATTGACTTCCGTTTCAGTGAGTTCCAATCTTCGCTTCTATTCATTCACTTCCAATACGGTTCGAATATCTGTTCACACTGCCACAAAGCGTGGCACAGGAACCTTTCCGATAGATGACTATTCACTTTCAAGATCGACGTAGCGCAGCTTCTTTCCGTTACAGTAACTGCCCCGAAATCAGCATTTTATGTGTGCACAAAAGCCCTATTCGATATGATTTTCGTTCTGGCCTAAGAGCTGTCCGTTATAGTGGTTGTTTACAATTTACAAAAACCTTCCGGAAATTCCGGTTGGAAAGTAAATGGTACACGACCTTTCGGTTCGTTCCAGTGGGAAATTTCCGGGAGCAACGGAACGTCCAAAAAGGTAGTCCTGTTTTTCCAGACGGAATGTTCCAAACGGAAATTCGTGTTCCATTTGTTCAAACCTCATCTTTGATACCAGTTTCAGGCTCTCGCGGCCATTTTCGGTCCCAACACAATTAAATTAGGGAGCTTAACGGGAAGGAAAACGTCACTTTTAAAATGATTTTCACTCTCTTTTAAACTTCTTAGCGACTATTCCGACTCGTTTAACCTGTCTAATGTAGTCGAATTATCTAGGAGCTGAACTTGTTAGGGCGGCATTTCAGTTCAGGAAGAAATTATTTCAAAAACTAATTAGAAAATAGTTATTTGTCCCCAATTAGCGCCCTTTCTTTACAGGGAGCTAGATCACTTGACACGAAAATAAAGTTTTTATTATTATAGAAACAAAACTTCACCGTCGTGTGTTCGCGTTCTACACAAAACTTTGAATTTGGTCATTTCACGTTGTGTTTGTGCACAGAACGGCAAAGAAATATACCAAAAATAATGCGCCGATCAATTCGAAAGTTCAACATCCCCCCCCAGCAACCCCACGGGCATTTGAACTTTTGAAGATTGGCTTGTTCAAATTCCCTCCCCTCGGGGCAAAAAAGCCGTTCAAATGCCCCACCAATTAGTACTGAACTACCTCTCCTCAAAGACAAATTTCGTCTTCAATCAAACACTTTACACACCTTTCAGAGAGAGATATGCTGTAATGACACCTTCAAACTTCTTTTAAAGACCCCTTGAAAGAGTTATTCACTAAGAAAGGCGAAATTCTATCTTGTAAATCCGTCAAACCCTGCAAAAACCGAAAAAAACTCACAAACGTATTACGTCAGAACAAGAGATAAATCTGGTTCAAATTCCCCACCCTTCCAACGCAAGGTTCAAATTCCCCCCTCCCCGGGCACGATGGAAAGTCAAATGCCCGGGGTATGCCCGGGGGTGATGTTGTAGTTTCGAATTGATCGTCGCATAACGCACGTACAGAGTCGTTCTTTTGTTAATTAAAGCTTTTGTTTTCGTTAGCCGTGTCCGTTGTGCAAATTTTTTCGTAAATGATAGGGATTTCTGCAAATGGTAAGCGCCAGGCCTGAACGGAATTTCCCAATGCGGAAATTTGCTTACCATTTGCCCAAACCGTAAACCGACGGGTTTGCCCGTGTAAATGGTAGAATAGAATAGCCTGAGTTGCAATGTATTAGAGTGCTTCACCCCGTGGTTTATCGCAGTTGGTGCCTAAACAGCCATGAGCCAATACACGGAAATTTGGGACTAGAGGCAGTAGATTTATACGACCTTATACTGGTGAAGGCAGTCTTTGACGCGCTACAACCACCGACTCCAGCAAATGGGGAACCCGCAGGAAAAGTCAAGAGGCCAAAGTCAAGTTCAAGTACAACACTCGTAGTCCGGCAAACACGGACAAATAAGTCCGTCCTTCTATTTCAATTAAGAGGTCTGAACATTTCTCATTTCATGTAAAGTAATGGTTTTTCTTTCGATTTGCTTTTTGCTATGCTATTACACCGTAAGATTGCATTTTTTTGTTAAAACACAAAAAAATGTAATCGCCGTTGAAGCTGTTGTTTTTGTCGATTTAGTTATAAATATTCACAGAGAATTTGTGCATTCATTAGTAAATTCTACTTAGTCATTATGGGACATTCGGTGGATTCCAGCAAAACAAAAGGTCTCGCCACGGAAAGCTACACGTTTAAACGCCGCCTAAGGGAAGCAATTGAGATCCGGTTACGAAAGTCCTCTTTGAATAGAGACAATGGCTTCGAATTAGCCAATATTTATAACACTAATTTAGGGCCCTCGAGACCCTAGTGAAGTGATATAACCCTTCGTAACATTCACATTTTTATTGTGGTTGATGAAGTACGGTTGGTCCGAACGAAATATTCCATTTTGATAGTTTAAAACTTTTTATTGCGCTCTGAGTCAAGAAAATATTTTTTTACTTTTTAAAATTATAGCAATCTATCGCAATCATTTGTATTTGTGTGTGACATCAAAACCAAAAAGCTTGTTTATTCTCATTAAAAAAATCACCGATAGTTTAAATGTTGAGCGCAAGAGAGCATTTTAGTTAAACTGCATGGCGTACTTGTCAACCCAGTGAGTAGATGTGAAAAATACATTAGCAAACTCTCTCTCCTAATTCTCGCAGAAAATTCAGCCATGAATTATCTGAAAGCGGCTCACCTTTCTGGTTCTCAGCTGCCGCAGGCTTTGCGTTTGTGTTCTGAATACTCACTGGATCAGAAAGAACAACATCAAAATCATTGCCTGGGCTCCTTTCAATCCTCCTGTACTGAGCTGAAACGATACCCTCGCCTTCCACCCGAAGCACGTTGTTGTCAAAGCTTGAATAACTCACACCTTCGCAGCGTAAATCTCCAAGGTCTTTCATAAACTGAACCACGCCGGGATGAAACGGATCCAGAGCAGGCAGCCGGCAAGCAGCATTAGTTTCTTCTCCATCATTCTTCAATAAAGCTTCTCCGCCTTCCATACGCGATATACTCGAACGAAGATTGTAAGCTGAAGAGTAAAGGACCAGAGTTCCTCGATACACAAGAATGACCCATATTACAATTAAAATGCTCAAAAAAGTAATAAACGCCCGATAACGAACATATTTCAAAATACAGAAAGGGTTACAACTACGACGATTTCGGAAACTAAGCATCTTCATAAAGGCAAATATTCAGAACTAAAGTTTCTTAGAGGAACCTTCAAAATATCATTTTGATTCATAAAATTGTCGATAATTAGAGAGCAAAACAATGATGATAAAAGAATAGGAAGGTGAGGAGAATCACCTTAACCTTCAATCAGCATTCTAACTTGTCGTGGCAACCACACCGCTTTAAAAAATATTTTCATGAAGTTGTTGACACATTTCCATAAATTATTTGATATTTTTTTTATGGGTAAGTACTGTTGGTCCTCGAAAACAAAGGATGCAACTATTCACCAACAATCTAGCCAAATTTAATTTTTCAAAGACCTGTAGTTCGTGGTCCTTTGGCGCCCAGCTTCAAATTATCGCCCCCTTCGAATTAACGCCCAAAGCAAGACCAAAAATATTAAATAAACGCCTTCCCCACCCCTCCCAATTTTTTATTTTTTAGAACGAATAACTGATTTTATTTTATTCTCAGTGCGCGAGTGGGCGGTATCCTCCGAATCATGCATTCTGATTTGTTCCGGGAGCGGGCAGAATTTTCCTATCTCTGACCGCGGTCATGGTAACCGCGCGAAAACGATTGAATGAAAATTGAAAAACAGCATGCCTCGGTCAGTGTCGGTTGAACTCGGGATTTTTTTAAATTTCTGGCTCAAAGATGCGAACTTTTTGTCAACTCACAATTCTCACGTGTGTTGCAAGTGGAAAGTCTAACAAGGAGGGGAATTAAAGGCCTTGTAATACCTTCAAAAGTAGCCTGTTCCAGGCTCCGAGATAGTGGGAAAAGCGTGATCCCGCGCGTCTTATTTTCGCGTTCCCTTTCTAATTTTCGTGCCGTCCCAACTATCTGAGAGCCTGGAACAGGCCATCTTCAACAGGCGAGTACTCGTTTTAAGTTTGTGTCGCTTAGCATGGCGGTTCGTGAGTTTGTTGTTGAATTCACATTACACAGCAGTTTTAGTTTTTAAATTGTAATGGCCACAACGCCTTTTGATTCCGACATTTACTTTAGTGACTTCCTTCTTTAGTTTTTTTGTCTTCGTTTATCGATGTTCTGTATATTTTCATTCAAGAAATTGTGCAGGCTTCAATTTGAATTTTTCTGTTACATCTGCCGTAAAGATAAGCTTAAAAGCCGGCGCACCGTTCGCTTTGGCTAAAACTGAGATCACACCGAACGATTTCGCTAAATGATTAAATTGTTTATATCCGAAGAACCAGCACATACGTTTACAAGTACAATGCAAAACATAAAGAGAAAGTAATTACGCTAAACGGAATGTTTTTCAAAATTTTTTCTTTCATTTTTCACGCAAGGGCAATTAAACCTATCCTAACGTTTGAGTACTTTAGTTTTGTGTTTAGTAAGCTTAAGCTTAATTATAAGTTTTTAATTGGGTTGTTTATCCTTAACCGGCTACGATTTTCCATGTGCATGCCCATTCTTGAAAAACAACCTTTTCTGTGTTGATAGGGTAGTTTCCAGTCGAAAATATTACACATAAGTTAAAAGTTTGAAGAGTTTTTGATTACATTCTCTCCACAATTTCCTGCCACTTGACTCAGTGAAACTTACGCGCGTTCTGACAACCTTTTAAGATTGACCTGCAAACTGGCAAATGTTTGAAAAAATAAATGTGTTATTTACCTGCCTAGGTCGGTCTGTATAGGGAAAAACTGTGCCCTGAGGCCTGTGGCCTCGAAAATCTACTATAATGCAGTTATCAAACAAATGATGTACGCAAGTACAGTATGGACATCATGCAATAAAGAGGCACTTGAGAGAGAGTTCTCCGTATGCAGAAACGGGCGGCACGTATTATTCTTGAACTACAACAGAAACAAACTCGAACAGAAACAACGTACAGTCACCTAAGTTGGATTCCCTTTTACATTGATGTGTATATAAATCAATGTGTTCTGGCCTACAAAAGGCTCAAAGGAATTTTACCTGGCTTCATAAACGCACCTCTAAAAACAAACTCTGACGCCCACTCAAGAAACACTAAATATTGTAATTTAAATTTGTTGTGCCCCTGTTGCAGACACACATCGGTCGGAGGGGGGATGCACCCTTGTGGTAATGAGAACTGTGAAAGACTGGAACTGAAGTTATCCCAAACTCCAAGAACAAAGAAGTCCTTGAAATCCTTCGAGGCAGATTTATTAATATCTGTATTAAATTCTTAGAAGACAAGGAGATCGTTTGCTATAAAATAAGACTACCGATCCTACCGATATTTGCTGTTGACGCAATTTAAATTACCCTGCATGGAATCAACCCTGCGATGGACTAGCATTCCATCCAGGGGGGAGTAGCAATACTCTCAGTTGCTTCGTGCTACAGAAACCGAGATAAGCTCCCGCCATGTGGGTTCCTTGGCTTGTGTGCGACTTGACCTTTTCACCTATCCTTGAATCACAATGTATTTTGAACCAATAAGATTCGTCAAGCTCGCCGTTAATATTTAACAATTATCCTGCTCAATCTTGCGGAATATCACCTGATACTTAGCCGACGAGGCCGTAGGCCGAGTTGGCTAAATCAGGGGATATTCCTCAAGATTGAGCAGGATAATTGTTTTATTATTCAACAAATTCCCATCGACCACCATTTTCAGAACGAGAAAAACTACGGCTCTATGATAAAAACGCTAACAGCTAGCAACACATTAGCTTAATAAAAATCAAAACAGAACTTCAAGAAATCGAAGTTTACTACCGTTCACTTAAAAAGACTTATTTGCAAACTCATGTTTGGAAATGACAAGACAAAGGAAAAAAATATTGCTACCTTACCGAGAATAAGTCCTCTTCCTGTGAATTAAAATCTTTTCAACTTTAGTCTTTACAACTTTCTGTGAGCAAGTGTGCTGCTTCGTTCGCAATAGCATTTTCTTGGTTGAGTTCTCACTACGAAAATTCCAAGTCAACCTGTGGATATCTTTGTGAGCTAATATGTTGATTTTTTGAGAGCATTTAATCGTGAAAAGTTTCTTCCAGAGAGTTAAAATTTGCGGAGAACACTGCTAAAACTGCCTCGCTTTTCAAAATGGCCGCCAAACAAGCAATGAAAGAAAATCTGCAGTGCACTTCCAAATATGGTCATTTACGTATATCGCTGGACATCTGTCATGTACGGATGACAGATATTGAGGGCTTCCTTACCATATATGGGCATAGTGACAATTTGTTGAATAATAATTACTGATATTGTTCCCTACTAGCAGAGGCCCCTTTTCCTTTGTATTCGCTGAGCTGAAGGGCGGGACGAAAAGGGACCTCTGCCATGGGTCGAAACTCCCTTTGATTCAACCGCCGTCCATGGTCGTGGACAGCGGTTTCCGAAACGCATGCTCCCTGTATTGTTTGCTGACCGTGACTTGAGCCCACGGTATCTCGCGCATTCCTTTACAGTTATTCCGCTGTCATTTAGTGAGCCCGCATAATAACATGCCGTCCTGGAAAGAGAACTAAACTCGTGAAGAGTTACAACGTTTACTTTCTCTCGTTTTTGTTAACATGGACGACGGAAAGATAAACAATCGAAAGAAGAAGCTCTAAGAAACACTCGACAAGTTAAGGAATGGAAATTAGAGCGAAGAAAACAATTCTGTCAAGGCGAAGGACAACCTTCCACCTCCAAAGATTTTTCGAGCTGCGGACTTTCTGTAAAATGCTCCAGCACTTCTACGAGTCTACGGTAGAGTAAATTACATATTTGATAGTAAATTTGTATCGAAATCGCTTTTTAATTGAGGGATTCTTCATATTCCTTACAGTTTTCGTAAAAGTTTTGAAAAACGTGCACAGTTCGCATCACCAAATGCTCTTCAAAATAACTTGCACATCGAGCGAAATCGCTTGCGTAGCTTCCCTCGAAGAAAGAATTGAACGCGTTTGGTTTTCAGAAACAAGTAAAGGCGTGTTTTAATAAATGTATTATTTAGAAAAGCTTACTGTCTCTTCTTCTGTGTACCTTCATTCATAAAATTTCGAAAAGTAGTAATCTGACCTAAACAGACACAAATGCTCTGTTGTGGTTTGATTTCACGCGCGAGACATCACGAGAAATCTCTTGCGGAAATTTTCAAAATTTTTGACTTTGAGATTGTTTTTTTGGCTAATTCTTAATTGACAACTGGTGTATTTTATTTAAAAGTAAGAAATTTTAACTATTCTAGATCAAGTGAGTGTTGTTTTATCGAACCTATAAATTGTCCTTTCGTACTGCACATGGGTTGTTTATTACCAACTGCTAATTTAGTGAAGCGATCATGAAACACGCACCGTTCAATGGGTTAAATTCTCTTTGTTTCCTGGAGTTGTGGTCATGTTAAAAAAAGCTTCCTTGTCGAGATAACTTGAAATTAATAACGTAGATTAGACAACAACTATCTCTAGACGAACTGTCAACTTTTTTTATGGTTTTGGTGAACTCGCCAATCACGACAACAAAACTTTGCAGGTGTTTTTTGGCGCGCTAGTTGAGAAAGGTGGGAGTCGTCAGCTGATCACGTGCTAAAAGCATCACGTGACGTTTCGGTCGCTAAGTAACCATGGCGCATGCTCAACACGGTTCATTTCGACCCATGGCAGAGGTCCCTTTTCGTTCCGTCCGTCAGCTCAGCGAATACAAAGGAAAAGGGGCCTCTGGTAGCAGGGAACTGATATTGGTAATCAGATATCTGAATATATTTCTAACAAGCTTTGGTTGTTATGAGAATTAGTTTCTATCACGTTGCCTAAGCGTTCTTTGTAACATCGTTGTGAATATTCACTAAGTTGTTTTTTGCTTATTAAGATGTTAAGCTACCGGAGTCGTCACCACTGTAACCTGTTTTATACTCTAAAATATGTTCCCCATCGGGTATTTTTTACGTTTTTGAGCATTTTAAGTATAGCTTTGCTCATTTTTCTGTATCGAGGAACTCTGGTCCTTTACTCTTCAACTTATAACCTCTGTTCGAGTATATCGCGTATGGAAGGCGGACAAGCTTTCATTGAAGAACGATGGAGAAGAAACTAATGCTGCTTGCCGGCTGCCTGCTCTGGATCCGTTTCATCCCAGCGTGGTTCAGTTTATGAAAGACCTTGGAGATTTACGCTGCGAAGGTGTGAGTTATTCAAGCTTTGACAACAACGTGCTTCGGGTGGAAGGCGAGGGTATCGTTTCAGCTCAGTACAGGAGGATTGAAAGGAGCCCAGGGAATGATTTTGATGTTGTCCTTTCTGATCCAGTGAGTATTCAGAACACAAACGCAAGGCCTGTGGCAGCTGAGAACCAGAAAGGTGAGCCGCTTACAGATGATTCTTGGTTAAACGTTCTGCATAAAAATTGGGTAGAGAGTTTGCCAATGTGTTTTGCACTTGCGCTCATCGGGTGACGTGTAAAACAAACCTTCCACCCCTGATGATATCATTTAAATTGAACTTGTTTTGGTTAATTGTTTGAACAGAGAAGGGTCAGAGGTTTAAGCGGGAATGGTGTTGATAATAACCTTTATATAATGAATGAGGATTTTTTTTGCATACAAACCGGCACGAATCTTTTGCTAAAATTATTTCGCAAACGAGAGAGAGAGAGAGAGAGAGAGAGAGAGAGAGAGAGAGAGAGAGAGAGAGAGAGAGAGAGAGCCATAGGCATCGGCACTTTTGTAACGAAAAAGGGGAACTTTTGTAACAAAAATGGGAACATTCATAACATGAGGAACTTTCGTAACATTTGCAGGGCACTTTTGTCACGTTCGAAAGGGAACTTTTGTAACTATGGGGCACTTCTGTAACAAACCGGGCACTTTCGTCACCAAAGGGGGAACTTTCGTAACCAAAGGGGGAACTTTCGTAACGATGGATTTAAGCTCTTTTCTAAAAGTAATTAAGTTTTCTTGTTCAGGTATAATTCAGTTATTTTTAAGTGTATTAGTATTCTATTTTTTTAAAAGAAATTAACTTATTTCTAGTTTATATATTTTTTATCAACAAACATTCAATTTACTTTGTGGGTAGAATACCAGAAGGAAGAAACTATTCAAAGATAAAGAGCATTTCTGAAGCGCGCAGACTGTAAAAAGCAAAAGAAAAATGGGCTGAATAATTTCATTCAATTTACGCAGAAATTTCAGTGAAGCGCAGCTTTAAAAGGGAAGTCAAAATTGTCGAGGATGCACTAATCTTGAATGCACTAAGAACGGGGACTAGTTAACTAAATTCGAAAGCATGCTTTTGAAAGAAAAAATCATAGTTAATGAAAAGGCAACAACATAAATCATTTTTAATGCAATTTTGCAAATGATGAGCAAAATCAAATCCAACAAAGCAAACAGGATTATTTGAGATACGTAGTCACTTAAATTTATCAGTTAAATACCAAGTTAAGTATAAGCAGCATGCATTTGTAGTGACTTATTTGCACGTCGTTTTTGAGCAGTTTTCAAGTGAACATCGCAACTTATTATGTTTTCCTGGGCTAACTTTCCCATGCTATTTTGTCTATGCGACGAGATTAAATGTGATGTTCCCTTAATACCGGCAAACAATTTTTGATAGGGCAAGCTTCACCTTACTCTGCAAGTTATTGCTTTAACTTCCCACCGGCTCAAAGTGGTTGGTTAGCGCTATCATTAATTGTTGTAATAACTGTGGTTCGGTTTCGTCCGTCAATTGAAAACTGCTCTATAAGGCAACATTTTACAATAATTTGAACAATCCTCGAAAACGTACGATTAACTTATGTTCTTTGAACACCATTTGTTTAAGAAAAGGTGTATGATCTCAACAGGAAAAAAGCTGGTTGAACTTCTCAGAGAAACCCGCCTTCAGGCAACTTTAATTTTTAAGGCAATAAAACATGATAACCGGAACCAAGAAACCATTTGTTCAATTAAAAGCTTATAACGACGAACAATACAGCTTTTAAAAGTCTTGCTTGAAAAGACACTGATGCGTCTTAATACTACCAGAACAGGAACAGTGATATATAAGCCCTCTGTCAAGAGTGTAACACGAAAGTGTTAACAAGTTAGCGAACAGACAATCAATCTAATAGTTTTGAATTTCAACACTGATTGTACTATAAAATAAAAGTATTTGATTTACTTTAAAATTAAGTTATATTGGTGTAAATGCGTGTTTGTTTTTCTTCAGCCTTAATCTACAACTGATTGTCTTTCGCTAAACTTTTAACACTTTCGAGCCATTTAACTTCAAAGAGGCGGTAATGAAAAATTATTCATCTTGCGTTCTTGAAATTGACGAGCAAGATGTAAGTGGATTAACCTCGCACACTATCTTAAGTTGTCAACTACATAGTTAGTATGCAAAAACAAGGCTCCGTAACTTTATAAAGTTATCGAGACTTAACAAAACAACTACAGTTCCCATGTACCTTGACCTATCATGAGTTCAATCATGTTTTGAACTACTTAAACTTCTCCGGAGTTCCATCTTGGATTGGATCCACTTCTCATTTTTTTTCAAAACAGAAAGCTGGATACTTTCTTAAAAGAAGCCAAACGTGAACATTAATCACGTGGATAAGGATAACTTTGACATCAACCATGGGGGCATTTCCAATCATGCCGTCATAGTTTTTCCTTCTCACAACAGTGACGCAAACTGGCACGCACGAAATAACTTCAATTCCTATTTACCTTGGACTATTGTGTGTTCAATCATGTTTTGAACTACTCAAGGCTACCCTACGTTTAATGACAGCATTTTGTCAGAAACGATGATGCTCTCTCAAAATGAATTTCATCGAGGAAATTATATTTCTGCAGTTCCACCTTGGATTGAATCTACCTCTTAATTTTTTTGAACAAAAGGAAAAAAACTGGGTGCTTTCTCTTAACAGATCTTATCACCTTAAAAGAAACCAAAAGTGAACACTAATCACGTGGATAAAAATAACTTTGACATCAACCATGGGGGCGTTTCCAATCATGCCGCCACAATTTTTTTTCTGTCTCACAACAGCGACGCAAATCGGCAGGCACAATAGTACATAGCAGTTATCATGAAAGCATTGAGAAATGTATAAAAGAAGGTAAAAGTTTGTTCAGATTTTGTTAAGCTACCTTAGTTTCTTTCTTTCTGAAGCCACCTTCCTTACTTCGATGCCCTGCTGACACGTCGCTCGTATTTTATCCGATTAACAATAGTGTCTAGTGGAACTTTCTTCAGTATATCCTTTCCCCAGGGATCTTTTTCGAGAGTTTCCTTGATTCTTTGCTTGACAATGGGAAATGATTTCCTTACCATGTCGTTGAACATAGTCCGTAAGCTGGCAAGATCGAACTCCGATAATGCACCTCGTACGCTGCTTGTCAACGTTGGTGGTATAATTTCACTTAGTGTCTCGTTCTCCACTTCCAATCCTCTTTGTACACGTTCTTGTAAAGTTTCCTCTTCAGAAGGGAGTTCTGGAAGGCTTGTAACGTCTGGAGAAGGAAGCTTTCGGAAACGCCATTGTGCACGTATTTTATCTAGCACTCTCTTTGGGTCTTGATCTTTCAACTGCGGGTGTTTAGAAATTTTACTTTTCACAGTTTCCATAGAAACCTCCTCCTTTTCAATTTCATTCTTGAAAACGTCCTCTACTAAACTTGCGATTTCCAAGGACCAAGAATCTCTGGAAGATTTGGACGTTACTGAAATGCTGGGGGTGTCGGCTGGAACGCTCTTGAGCTGGTCAACGGTTCCTTGGGCTTCACCTCCGGCTTCAACACGCATCACATTTCGTAGGTGCTTGGAGGCTTGTACCGATGACTTCGATTTCTCTTGCAGCCTGTAGTATTTCCGTGCTGTGTCAACATTGTGGGCCATTAAGTCTGCGAGATTTCCACGCGCTTCATTACAGAGAGTTGAGACAAAGAGTTGAGCTAGGACTTCCTTCCATACCAGCCTTCTTCCATACAGACTTGATGGCCTTGTTTATATGACTGGATTCCATGGTTTCTCCGTTCCACGTTAAAAACACGCTTTCGTTGAGGCTACCAGTCACGCCAGGAACTTTGGAACGTACTTCTCGTACGAAAATGTCCATCCAGCTGTGTAATCTCGAGCTGAGAACAATTCGTGCTGGACCATGTGTTTGGAGGGTTTTGTGATTCTTTACAAGAACAACATTTTCCTCATCGTGTTTAGATACTCTTGTAAATTCTCCCACTTTCATATTAGCAAGGGCGCCAGCCCTATTGGCATTGTCAATTGATATTTCAACCAATAGAAAGTCTCTGATGACAGTTTATTGGCTCTGGGATAGTACCACTGAATGCGCACCTGACAATTGACCAATTAGGCAAATGGCGTCTCTGGCAGCCTTACTTCTCTCAAATTCTCCAATGTGTTCGGGGGAGATTAAAGAATGAAGATCCTCTTCCATCTTCTCCCAATGTCGTTTGGAGCAGCCTTTGCGCGAAGATGAAGACCATCTTGCCATTTTTTCTTTCAGAGAAAGGATCTTCGCTGTTGGAATGTTTATTCCAAGGTCTTCAGTGAGGCAAAAGGAGTAAAAATGGCGGAGACTCATCAAATATGACTGATAAAAGGGACTTCACCTTAACCTTAGTAGTAAAATGCAACTTTATCATTGCCTTTTTTAAAGTCCAAACTGATAAAAAGTCACTTTGATACTACTATTATTTGCATGAAGTATGAGAAGCAGTATAAGTAGAAACGATAAACCATTGGGACGAGAACGCGTGAATATTTAAGCGAACATGTTTGCTACTACAAAGGTGGACAAAAAACACTTTTTTTCAGTTTTCGCCATTTTGGATCTGGTTCACCAAAAGAGCTTTTGCAATTAAAGTGCTTGAAATAATCATTTTTACTCCGCAAAATTACGAACCCTTTTTGACTTGAGTCTACCTTATAAAATTGGGTTAAAATGCTCATTTCATTTAATGATGACCTTTTGAACCACAAAATGTTTAACAACAGGAGAAAGCGAAGGAGGGAAGGAGTGAACCTGCCTTCGGCTACGATACATCTATTTTGCAAAGTTCCATGCAATACGAAAGTCACGCTCAAGGTCACGTGGATTCTAAATCCAACTAGTGAATATATAAAAGTATATTTAAAGTACATTTATTTTGTTATTGTTTCGAGCCAGAATAATCACGAAGTCTTCTCGATTTTACAATGAAAATTAACTCCTAAAGGAGAAGAAGGCTCCATCAGATAAAGAGGAAAGGATAAACGTCACTACGGCAGGTCATCGTCAGCTGCACTTTCTGCATTGCTCATCCTTTTTGTTGACGACAAAAGTTACGACATTGCCTTCGAACAGTTAGCTGACATTTAAAATGCTCCCGCTTTAAACATCCTTTCAAACTGATAAACGTTTTAAATGAACATATAATAGTATTACCTAAAAAGTACATTTGTAGGCTGTGATAACGGTCGGCATAAAGACAGAATTCAAATCGTCGCCTTAAAACGCGCATCAATCAAGTTAACGCTGACAATCTATATCCTTTAAGAAGTTTACTGTTAACAGACTGTAACAACCTTGACTCCTTATGTACTAATGAACCATTTTAGCTGATCTGGGTAGTCAGCCGCTCCCTGAAAGCCGTGGGCAAAGTGTGTTTAATATAACTGACGTATAAAGAGCATCAGATCTTGACCACGTTTTGAAGATATTTTCTAAGCACTGGACTGTCGCACAGCTGGTTATTTATTGATCGAACTATTTATATTGTGGGTTTTCATCGTCCTTCAACGCTATAATGAGTAAAAAAAGACTTTTATTGCATAAGCGCTTAGTTAAACTTCCGTTAGTGAAATGCGTCGATTGAGAAAAACGTTTCATTAGCTTTTACTCCTCGACGTTTTAAAGTAAAAATTTCAATTTTGGGTCACTAATTACTCTCACAGTGGTGAACAATTTGATCTAATTTATTTTTGTTATCTCTCAAAATATCATGCTGAAAGTACCATTTGGAAGTTATGGCAAATAGGGACCTTTTGTAACGATGACGGCCTTTAGACAGGGGTACCTGAAAAATTCATAAAAAAATTTGAATCTCTTTCTTTTACCTTCAACTTTTCTTTGTTACAATGCCAAATAGTTACTCTAATTGCTGTATAAAAATTAGCAATATTGGTTGTATCTAACTGGTAAAATAAACTTTTCGAACTCGCTGAACAAAAACCGGGCTTTTTCCGAATCGTGAAACCTTTCATCGACATGAAAAGTCAAACACTTACACGGTAGATTTTTGTAGGCCGCAATATCTGCTATTTAAAGTATCGTGGTAATCGAGAGAATGGTGTGGCACATGAATGGTAATCCAATAGCTACAACTTGCCACAGAAAGTTTCAAAAAAGCTTTTTTCTTAAGCGTTACCACGCATAGGGCTCTTTTGTAACCTCTTGAGCACTAATCATGTCGTCATTCGGACAGGTTTAAGTGGTATTGGCTGAAAACGTGCATGCAGTAGGTTTAGATAGTTATGCATTCTTGGTAGGAAATTCAGAGTTTCCCACGGAGAATTGTCTGAGCTATTGCGAAAAGAGAAAAATGTTACAAAATTGCCCGTTCATACCTATGGAGAGAGAGAGAGAGAGAGAGAGAGAGAGAGAGAGAGAGAGAGAGAGAGAGAGAGAGAGAGAGAGAGAGAGAGGCAGATTGAAGGGCACTTTTGCAACGTAAAATAGGGCACTTATGTCACGTTAGGGCACTTTTGTCACGTGCCATAGGGCACTTATGTCACTTAGGGCACTTTTGTCACGTACCATAGGGCACTTATGCAACGGTAGGGCACTTTGGTCACCTAAGGTAGGGCACTTATGTCACGTTAGGGCACCTTTGTAACGTTGCATAGGGCACTTTGCAACGTTGGATAAGGCATCTTTTTAACGTAACAGAAACATGGGGCCCTTATCTTAAAATGCTTTGTGCCAATATAGGGTGGTTCGGAACATGTTTTAGCAATTGAAAATGGGATCTGATGTTTTATGCATTGCAAAATAGGTATTAAATATAAGTGCTTTTTCTCAACAGTGCCGTTAGCACTATGCACTACCTTAAGGCTTTAAAACCCTCGTACCCAATGTTCATTTTTGGTGACGCAATGTTTTGTTTAATGCAAAAACTGTAATTTCTGAATCAGTTTTGAATTGCTGGCGTTTTTCGAAAATAACATCCGTGAATTTTTTTTACTGGCTGGAGATTCTAGACCCCGCGGAAATTAAAGGCGTTAGTGTGTATCACTCACAAATATAAATTTCTTTCAGGAAGCTAATAGAAATGATTCTCAACTTTTCAAAACATTCAAGCCTTCATAGTAAGCGCTATTTACGGCGGCGTTTATGTGCAAGTGCAGTGTTACTATCGAAAATAAGTTAACAAGAGGCAATATACTTCAAAGAGTTCTTAAAATCTTAAGTAACTGTTTAATGAACTGATAGTAATGCTTAGCAGTGTTGAAAACGGAATTTCATTCACAAAAAGTGCTTGAAAATTAAAACATAAGAGCTCAATTTGCTCATTAACTATCATAGACTTCAAAGTAATGTAAACGTACAAGTGACAGAAAGTGCCTTACTTATCTCAACACAACAAACTTAAAATCAAATTTAACATGACAAACCTCCACATTGAGAGAATAGGTCTTAATAGCATCCACTTGAGTAAAACACTTGGATGCATTGAACTCGTCCGAGAAAAACAAACAAACAAACAAACAAACAAACTTAACAGGTTGCATTCATTAGTTTTTTCTTGTCTTCTTCTCTCGCCTAAGAAGTGAAACTGTTTTTTCGGAAAATTCTCCAAAATGTGTGTTTCGCAGACTTTGTTAGGAACGAAATTTAGTAATAAAAATAAAAATCCAGAGTCTTTGTTTGGGGAGTGTTGTATATTGGTCACTTGAAAAAAAAATGAACAAACTACTAGGGTATATAAGCTTCTATAGAAAGAAGATTCAAAAGTTCAGTGGAGATACTATTACCCGATAACCTCCCGTAAGAAACACTCTATTGCCTGAAAAACACTATACTATCAGTGCTCCTACTGTAGCTTAACGCCTCTTGTTTAACCGTCTCTCATACTTTAAACGGTTTATGATCTGTTCTACGGTAAATTTGAGCAAAAATTCCTTCCCAGCATCGTCTTTTTCCAGAATGTTCTTGACGACGGGTTTTGAGATTATTCCACTGATTGTAGCTCCAAATAACCGAAACAGGTTTTCTTTTTCCTCGCGGGAAAAAATGTTCTTGCTCAGGTAACTTGAATTCGACGGTGGCACAAAATCCGAAGAACTCGTTAAGAAGCGACTCATTTTGTCCGATAAAGTTTCTTCTTCTTCTGGTAGTTTAGCTTCACCAGCAGTCTCCAGGTGGTTCTTTTTGTGGATACCACGCCATCCACTGCGAACTCTGTCGTATACTTTCTTAGGGTCTTGATCGTAAAGGGTTTCGCGGAAAAGCTCTCTTACGGCTGCTTTTTATTGCTCGTTTCACGTTGTTTGCTTCTCCTTGCTACCTTCAGCACTAACAGGATTTTCATCTTCAGCCTTAGCTATCGACGTGCCTTCTTCCGATGCTTTATTTGTTGTTCTCATGATTGAGGGAAGCACTGCAGCTGCCTTAATACGCGATTGTTGCTTCTCGTGAAGCTTGTAGTACCTTTGCACTGTCGACTCTTTATCTGCCAGTAGATCGACGAGTTGTCCTTTCATGCCTTGGTGGTTAGTGTGCACAGCAGTCACGGCTGACTTTCGGAATAGGGTTGAACTAATATGCCCCTCTATGCCTGCTTTTTTCCAGGCGGCATTTATCGCGGTTGATATCTGGCCAGATGCGAGCCTCGCTCCACTCCATGACAATATCACAACATCGTCATCATCTTTGGTAAGAGTTACTACACTTCTAACTTCAGCTACAAACACTTTCAGGTAATCAAACAAGGTAGGAGACGGCACCACCCTGACAGGGCCATGTATTCTGCAGTCTTGTGCTTCTTCACACTAATGATGTAACTTCCCTCGCATCGCTTTGCTTTGTGGAACTCAGCCATAGTCATGTTGGCTAGCACGCCCGATCTATGGGCGTTAGCGATTGGTATTTGAGTTAGGATGAAATCTCTAATTAGTGTGTAATCTGCTTGGTTAATTTCAAGGCAGTGGGCCCTACTAAGCTGATTGATGAGGGAGATTGCTCTTCGTGTTGATTCACTCTGCTCAAATTTAGTGATCATTTCGGCTGATGTTAAGTTAGAAAGATCTTCATCCTGTTTCTCAAGATGCCTGCGTTGACTGTCTTTCTTGTAAGATGATGACCACAAGCGGGCTTTTTTGTCAATGAAGTTAATAGTAGCATCCTCGACATTCACTCCGTCAAGACGCTCTGTTAATATAAAACTCCAGAAATATCTGAGACTTATCTGGTAGGATTTAAGAGCAAATGTTGCCAAAAATCAAACATTTTCAAAATATTGTGGCAACAGCTCAAAAATCAATTCCTCTCATATTCTTATGTTAGGTAGACCTTAATGTGAAACAAATCACTGCATAGTTCGTTTGGCTGAATATCGATTTGTTTTCAAGTGAATCGATATTAACGGAATTCGCTGAAAAGACCGCTTTTGAAGCTCAAAATTTAAGCCAGATCTCGAAGCTTCGCGTGACAAAATGAAGCACTCCAGAGCAATAAACATTAACCAGACTTGTAGAACGATGTTTAAATATATGTCAAAAGCAATTTCAGCAATTTCTGCTCATTTATTTACGAGCTCTAATTAGATTTATCCGACATAGTTTTGACTAGATAAAAAGTACATCAAGTTTAACCCCTAAAAAAAGTATGTGGTACCGAATATTATTCGTCAAGAATCTGGATTTCGAGAGGAGAAGGGATGTTCTCTTGCCTCCTAAAAGGATTTTTTGGGGAAATTTATTGACGCGATGTTATAGAATTTTAAAGTTGGACAAAATGCGTCGATTCAAGCGATCAGAAAAGTCAGCCTAATTAACTCAGTGTACACATACACAAACAACTTCACACTTACCACAGGTTTTGATCAGCAAGCAACCGATTTTAACACAAAATCCTCTAACCTTCATGTTGCTGTATCACAGATGAGAGCTGTGGTCCTTGTTCCTGATAAAATTCAAGCAAACTGCAAGGAAACTTGACAGGATATCGCAACTTGCCATGCCGTTTCACCGAACATCCGCCGTTTTTGATGTGAGGATTCTCTTTTCCTATTTTCGTTAGAAAACAGGCTTAAGGTGTTGTACAAAAGATGCCTTTCCTTTGAAACTAGCTCTGAACTGAACAGCGAAACAAGAAGTCGTTAATACAAAAACATCTGTTACGTGCTTTGGGTGAAGCCGCTAATTAATTTAGTCAGAACGAGTTTTAGTGAAATCGACAACTGCATGCATGTACCGCGGTAACGAAATTTTGGGTGCATCGGGTGACTTTGGGGAATAAGGTTAAATTGTTTTTTCAAATAAGCTATTTTTGTCATCCTACGTTTATTAATTTAAGGACAGAGCGAAGATTCTCAGTAGATTGGTTTCAAATGAGCACTTAAAAATGCGTGAAACTGGAAAAAACGTACGTTGGTTGCGTGACATTAACCCTAGAGCTTTTTCCAGGTGGGCAGGGTGAAGGGCTTTAAAAATATATTCTCTGTTGGTTTTTCAAGAGGTAGCACAGTTAATGAACTATGGCTGGATTAAAATACAAAGTTGGACAAGACAAATCTCCTTTTCAGTCTGAGAATGTTTTCTTTCTTTTTGTTTAGGGTGGGGCGGGGTTTGGGCTAAAGGTGTTTGAAGATGTTCAAGAGAATACTAAATCGACTGATTGTTAAGTGCCCAGGTAAAAGTAATAGTATAAGTAAACGATTCTTGGCATTAAAGGATTTTAAAATAAAGGGGAGCTTTTCCATCTTTTGTTTCAGAACTCACCTAACCCCACCTGTAATGTATCAACTATGCAGAAGTGAAACCTTTTGCTTTACAACATCACACAACATTCAAGCCAGCCACCTGCATGTGATAAAGCTTTGTTCAGTAATTATAAAAGCGGATCGGAAAGGAATTTGCAGGTTCTCGATTTTCCGAAAACTTGATTTCACAGACCCAAAAGGCTCCGAGTAGAAATACTTAGTCCGTGCCTGCACCCTTTCCTCGTGCGTTTTAATATTCTTTAAAGGCATCTTGAGGTGACTTGGACATCTAAGTCACCCTCATATCAAGGTCTTCGAACACCTTTAAGAGTGATAGCGGGTCGCTGCGGCTCGCTTGGAATTATTATCTTGGAATTATCTTTCCCTTTTGCTTAACCGATCAACCGACCGACCGACCCACTTTCGCGAGGATGGGGGCAATGGGTGGGGGGGGGGGGGGGGGGGGTTGGAAACCTACTTAAGGGGAAACCGCTTTTCATGTTGGGGGATTAAGGGTTCAAACTTCCCCCTTCTCTTAGCCTTCAACCCCGGCTGCGCCCTCATTTTGTTGGCTCACGCTATTTGCGTTTTTGGCGTTTGCAAACTTTATGACTCGGCCAAACTCCTTCAACATTATTCAACAATCTTGAACACAACTTTGTTGTGCGATGTTGAACAAGGTGGGTAAACGAATTCAATGACTTTTGATCACACCTGAGAACATAGAAAAAGTTGAATCAGTATTACAGAACATCATTGCACAGGGTGGCACACCTGAGAACAAAAGAAAAGTCGGCAAAATTGTGAAACATCATTAAGCTGGAAGGCCAAACTTGTTTTTAAAATTCAACAGCGTTGATCGGTGTTGAATAGAACGTTGAAATCCCCAGTTAACCGTTTTGTAGTTTTCTTCACTGTTGGAAGCTTTAAAAAAAGACTGCACGCACTGCAGTGTCAGTTGGGCAGAGTCGTTTTTCGTTGGTGCCTGTTGAGCATCGAAAGCGGAAAACCCAAGACTCATAAAAAAGTCATCCAAGTTAAGCCCGTAGTGGGTTGTATTTTCTGCCACAGGACAAAGCTCTTAACAATCTTGCACATCATTAAATTTATTCCCTGAGAACCAGTACGAGTTTTGATTTTTTATTAATGTCTATTCTCCGTAAATAAGTGTTTGTTCGTTAACTGTACACTAGCACGTAAATACGAACAAGAACCAGGTAAGAAAAGGAGGTTTAACGTATCACTGCCTTATTTGAAAGTCTTTGAATGCCAGGAATCGATACAATCAGTCGATTCAGTGTTCTCTAAAACTTCTTTCCCCGAAACCTATAGCCCAAGCCCCTCCCCACCCTCACCCCAACAGAACGAGAAAAGAATTTTAAGACCGAACAGGAAATTTTTATGCCTGACTTTGTATTTTAATCTAGCCATAGTATATAATTTAGCGTTCATTAACTGTGCGACTTCTTGGAAAACTAACAGAGAATATATTTTTAAAACCCCCTTTGCCCTGCCCATCAGGTAAAAGCTCAGTCTAGGGTATGTCACGCAACCAAGGTGCGCTTTTTTCAGTTGCACAGATTTCAAAGTACTCATCGAACCCAATCTACTGAGAATCTTCGCTCAGTCATTAAAGTAGTAAACGTAGGAAGACAGAATTAGCTTATTTGAAAAAAAATTAAACCTTATTCCCCAAAGTCACTGAATGCACCCAAAATTTCGTTACCGCGGTACATGCATGCGGTAGTCGATTTCACTAAAACTCGTTCTGACTAAATTAATTAGCGGCTTCACCCAAAGCACGTAACAGATGTTTTTGTATTAACGACTTCTTGTTTCGCTGTTCAGTTCAGAGCTAGTTTCAAAGGAAAAACATCTCATGTACAACGCCTTAAGCCTGCTTTCCAACGAAAATAGGAAAAGAGAATCCTCACGTCAAAAACGGCGGATGTTCGGTGAAACGGCGTGGCAAGTTGCGATATCCTGTCAAGTTTCCTTGCAGTTTGCTTGAATTTTATCATGAACAAGGACCACAGCTCTCATCTGTGATACAGCAACATGAAGGTTAGAGGATCTTGTGTTAAAATCGGTTGTTTGCTGATCAAAACCTGAGGTAAACGTGAAGTTGTTTGTGTATGTGTACACTGAGTTAATTAGGCTGACTTTTCTGATCGCTTGAATCGACACATTTTGTCCAACTTTAAAATTCTATAACATCGCGTAAATAAATTTCCCCAAAAAATCCTTTTAGGAGCCAAGAGAACATCCCTTCTCCTCTTGAAATCCAGATTCTTGACGAATAATATTCGGTACCACATACTTTTTTTAGGGGTTAAACTTGATATACTTTTTATCTAGTCAAAAGTATGTCGGATAGATTTAATTAGAGCTCGTAACTAAATGAGCAGAAATTGCTGAAATTGCTTTTGACATATATTTAAACATCGTTCTACAAGTTTGGTTAATTTTTATTGCTCTGGAGTAATTCATTTTGTCACGCGAAGCGTCGAGATTTGCCGTAAATTTTGAGCTTCAAAAGCGGCATTTTGAGCGAATTCCGTTAATATCGATTTTCTTGAAAATAAATCGATATTCAGCCAAACGAACTATGCAGTGAATTGTTTCACATTAAGGTCTACCTAACATAAGAATATGAGCGGAATTGATTTTTGACCTGTTGCCACCAAATGTTTGACCGTTGGTAACATTCGCTCTTAATTGTGTCTGGCTTGTAAGTACGTTCTACATTGTTTTAAACAAAGTTACTCGCTGAACATCAAAGTGTACCGGAGAAACTCGCATTTCCATTACTATAAACCGTACCTTTCTTTCCATCTCAATGGTAGTATGGTATGGGGTGGCATGATGTAATGTAATAATTAATTTTTATTGCTTGTTCACGTAATAATCGATTTTGTTAAATAACATCTATCGTGACAATAAGCTTTAAGCACCAAATGATCATATTAACTGGGTAAAATTTATGCTTGAAAGAAAATTTGCCCCCCACCGTCACCGCCGCCGCCATCCACCTGCTTACTAGTCGGGTGCAATAACCACTACACTAAGACAAGAATCAAGCAGGCATCTCGTTATTGATAGCCAGACTATAAGTACACGGGCAGTGTTCAAGAATAATCGTTAATAACAAGAACAATTGCCAACTATCCAAAACTATTCCTAGTATAATTTATATTTCACGAATAGAAAATTTATAACAAACGTAAAACTGTCTCAGCTTACACAAAGCAACCTAACTTTTTTATAGCTAAATTAACTGGTTATGCTCGCTAACAGACAACATAAGCTAAGCCTTCATGTCTAAGTATAATGTATCTGATTACAAACAATAACAAAATTAAAGAAAATTTAAAGAAACATAAGCGAGAGATGCCGTTGAGTGATCTTGAAACTGCGAAAAATACCTTATATTAAGACTCGCACTCTTCCAAAAATTATAACTCCCACTGTAAATACCGAAACTTCCGTACAAGCACTCAAAACAAGGGTGCATTCCTTAACGTGAAAAACATACATATATCATTTTACGATTTTATATCGCTTAAAACAACAAGAAGTTCTTCGGTTTTATAGACGGGCCTAGAAACGTGATTTCTCGTTCTTGTTGTTGTTCAACAAAGGCTGCATCACATTGAAGCGTAATATACGATACTTGGCCGTGAGTAAGGCAAAACGCTGTCATGTTTACAATGTAGAGACGTCTGTTTTCCAAATCTAACACTAGAACTCATCAAATGTAATTTGTGTCTTTCGTCTATTCATTATATTAGCACCATCAGAACTGTTCTACAGAGTTGTTATTTTTCATTCATTTATGTAGTTCATGGGCAATATTTTTTGGGGGGCCTGAATTTTTCACTGGGGTAGGGGAAAGCTCCCCAAACTCAAAACGATGTTTATTTGTTGTGGATATGGATCCACCCTTGTAGTTAATTCAATCATTTTTTTTTATTTCTATTTATTCAACGTAGTATATGACAAGAAAGATCTTTGCTTTGACTTCCTTTACTTGAAATCTTTCTTCAGCTAGCTTTTACTGTAGCCATTTAACTGGGAACAAATCACTTTCGACAATGTACTCGCATGGATTTCCATTGACCACGCCCACGCAAAGTATGTTTAGTGAACCTGTATTAAACAGGAAATTTTCCAAATTGCTGAGTGGCTATAAGATACAGAATTGACTGAATATACATTTTAAGAGGAAAGATGCTGCAGTGCCATGAACTGAAATTTTATTATATACGACCTCATTTATTAATACACATTTCTTGAGAAAAAAATCCAAGATAGCGGCCAAGTAAGGTACCTTACCAACTTAAAAAAAAAATACAGCCCCATAAAGCAGATGGCTTGCAACTTGTCACAAAAATAGCCCATAAGCAGCTTTACATTTTGATTGGCCATTCACTCTGCAATTCGTAACTGACAGCTTTCAGTTTGAATGAGAGCTGTCAAAACCCCCTACATTTATAAAATATGCTGACTCAGTAAATAATCGTTCATTGTGAGACTGCCAAGCTGTAGAACGTGCAGTTTATGGCTATTGTACCTAGTTTGAACGTAAGAACTTTAATATTTACAGAGTTACGACTTAATTTTTTGGACCATCAATGAAGTGTCTGATACCTCTTCTAAAAATAAATCATACTTGTTCATCTTCTACAATAAAAGTTATTTGTTGTAATAATTCTCGGGGACTAAAAGTGATTTATTAACGCATTCTTTTGACGTGAAGAAATTTTAAAAAATCACAAAAGAGATAGTTTTTATCGAGAATTAAAACATACCTGACAATAGGGCACTTATGTAACGCTGGCTGCATCGTCAAATCGAAAAATCGCAAAAAAAAATACTTGGTCGCTTTTTCTTCGAGCAAATGTTTTTGTGATGAAAGAACATAACATGTTTTAGTCTTGTGTGAAATTTCAGCAAAAAACGCTGCGATCTTTTAGAGATATAGTATCTTCTTCTCAAAAAAGCTTTTTCGTGTTACGATTTACTTTCGAGACTTCGCAAGTAGATGAAGAAGTATACGTTACCACGGCATTTTTTGTCCGAAGGGAAATTTCGGGAGAGAAAACTTGTGGATGACGAGTGAATGCCCAAAACTAGTTAAACGGGTCGGATACCCGTCCATCCACGAAAAAAAATGACTGAAAGGGGGTAAAAAACTGTCTGCCCCGGCACAGGGCATTTATGCAACGTTGAGATTAGATTAAAATCTGTAAAAAAATCCAAAATACAGGTATAAAGATAAAACGCTGTTTGGGTGTTGATTTGGTCAATAGCCGTCGGAAAATCACAAACGGGAGTTGTAATTAGTCATTAAAAGAGAGTTATAACCAAAAGAGAACACGTGACTAAAAGTGCCCTACTTTCAATCTCCAGAGAGAGAGAGAGAGAGAGAGAGAGAGAGAAAAAGCACATTCGGTTGGTTATGAAAGTGACCTGTTATGAGACTTACTAGAAGACTATGGCAACGGCGGGACAATTTGTTTGCCTGACTTTATTCAGACGTCGTGTGCAAGCTTGGAACCAGAAGGATTTCCACCCCCGGCCCTCCTCCCAGCAGAAGTGGAGTGTTAACTGAGATTTAATTCTAGCGTTGTAATTTTAGCTTCGTGACAGTTATGACTTTATCGGGAGAGACAAAAAATTGTGGCTAAATTTTATACTTTCCAGTTTGCCGCGCGTGATTGTCAGTTTAATTTGTCACATTTTAAGGTAGTATGACGTTTACTTGTGTAACGGCCCTTTTACTCTAATGACGGCTGCTAAAAGAAGCCCAAATATAGGTTTGTAACAAAATTTACAATTTGTCATCATTCGCGATAGTATATGTATTAATCAACACTAGCCCACTAGAGAGTGAGATTGGCAGATGGTTTTTTTGAGATAGCCATGTATTTCGAGACATTGTTCAAAACTAGGGGAGGGAAGGGTAACAACTTCAACTTCAGCACTGTGCAGCAAAGTTCACTTTGGGAAATTGGAATATCTTCCATTTTTTTTTAAATGAATTTTCACAATCTTTCAGCAAAATTCGATCCATAGCGGAACTGGATTCACAGTTGTGAGGTGTGAAATGTTCGGAAAATGGTTAAAATGCAGCAAATCACGCTCTACCCGGCGGACAAAGAAGCCTCCCGAAATGCAAAATGTGTTTGTATCCTAAACATTTCTCGCAAAGTTTACCTTCCCATTCCGAAAACCTTTGCTGGTCTTTGGAAACAGGTGGATCTTCATAGGGTTGACAGCCCCGTATAAAAATAAATCTATCTGCTTTATTTTACTAATACGCGCCCTATTCAGTGATTTCCATACTACCTCAACCGTGGCCACATTAACAACTAAAATTAAACCTGCCACCCGGCTGAAAGAAAACAAAAAATTCTGATTTTAGCCAATTCATACGATCTGTTTTAGAGTAATACATTTTTCTATGATGGTGGGAATATGCGATTGGTTTTAGTTTCATTGTCTAAATGGCTGCATTCTAAATAAACAGCTGAGTGTTTATAGACTTTGAAGTGCACGTGATTGATAAGTGTCAAGTGAGTGCGAAGTTGTCATCAGAAGGGAAATATTAACGATTCGACTCTATGACAAGATTTTTTGCAGTCAGAATGCAAACAGACCATCAATAACGTGGCTGACTTCATGCTTTATAAAACAACAAAAACCATTTTATAGACAACAGCCGATTTAACATTTTTTGTACTTCTAGAATTACGTGACTCGAATGAACGATATCGTCAGTGTAGGGAGAAAAATGAATGTCACTTTTTTTCAAGTTAGGTGCAATGGTCGGCAACATCAATCATCACTTTCACAGATTTCTCTTTGAAAATGTCAGGAGGCTTTTCCACTGATAAAGGTTTCGCACCCCACTCTTCTTACCAGTGTGTTTCCAAAAAAAACTCCTGTTCTCATTTGGTCGGAAAAGTAGCGCAATATTTTCGTCCACAATTATTATTTTCGTGTTTTTATTGTCCATGCTAATTAAAGACATTGAAAATGCAATTTAACTCCATTTAAAGTTATAGTGCAAACCACATTCACTTATGTCTTTAGGTGTCTTCCTTGAAAATGTACTCGTAGATGCTGACTTTATTCGAGTAGATGTCGTAACTTCATCGGGAGAGACGAAAAGTGACGCACACATGCACGTATTTCCAAAAAAGGAAGTTCTCGCAAGACAACCGAAGCCTGGTGGTATTCCTTTGAACGTTGCACTGATTATGTTTGACTCAACATCGTCAGCTAACTTCAGAAGAAAAATGCCAAACAGATTAGAATATCTGACCAAATCATTCTGCTCCATTTTGCTGCAAGGTGAGGTGGTATGTTTAGCTTACTTTGCTCCTTTTTTCTGGTTACCGTACTGGGAAGCTAACTTAGTCGATTTGCCGCTAAATAAATTTGCCATTGTTTATACCTGAATGGTTAAAACAATAAGTTGATTAGATATCAAGGTAAGTTACAGCTTCGTTCCCTGTTTCATTCTTAGTGCACCTTTCATTGTCCTCCGCCCCCCCGCCCCCCCCCCCCCAACTCTCAAGGCCCATCGTCATACGAAAAAATTAGCTGTCTCTGCAAGGGTTCATCATGGTAAAACCAACCGCTTTGTCATCAACACTTGAAATCGATAAACCGGACAGCAAAGCATTTTAAAACCGTATCGTTCTATAACAAGGTTCGTTTTTGTTATAGTGCATGGTACCACCTGGGGGGACAAAGAGTGACATACATTTTGGGAAAGCTTTTTACCCTTAGTAAAAGAATATAGGTGATAGCATTTGCCAAAGTGTCATCTTCCATGATTTTTCAAGGGGGTGGGGTGAGTAAAATTTTTGGTCCTATCCTGCACTTTCAGTTAATCATGAACTTCTACTGGCCTACCCGTCTAGGGTGTGGGGATTTATCTTCTGCAAAATAAGACTAAAAACGACTCTTTTTTTCTTTGCGATCTTGTGATGATAATTTTAATGCACTGAAAAGGTTTTAATGAGCCTTAAGTCCGAGCCGCTGACCACTTTGACTCGTGTCACAGCCACAAGTGGAGTTGTTTCACGTAAGCTGGGTTTGTCATGAAGAAACCGTAAAAATGCATAACTAGGTAGAGGGTTAAAGAAAAGCTTCTTTTGGAAAAGGAACTTGAAAGCAACAGGCTTGCAACCACAGATATTACAAATGTCATTGACAAGTGTTCTGCTCACATGCGACGTTCCATTACGGATATGAAGTATACCAAAGCATACACCTCATGGCCAATTTATCGAGGACATGTTGTTCCAGACAATTTCCCAGCTCCAGAATGCCTGGTCAGATTCTTTACTGGAGTCCTCCTTGGCGACTGCACCGCAGTTAATCCGTCTACAAGAATAAAGATGTTGATCAACTATTTCAGCCAAGATCTCATTTATGCAACATCTGTGGCCAAAGCAAACCTCCTAAACACATTCTGTTGTCGTACATTTGTATGGGGTAAAAACTCTGACTGAAAATGTAGAATTAATACAAATGCTGAATAGACTCGGACATGGCGTGTCCTATTCTCAGTTCGAAAAAAGTGACATAGCTTTGTGCCTACAGAAGATGGCAGCAAACGTAAATCAGAAGAAGGTTCTTCCAGGGACTATTCAACCTAACGTGTTCCCCAACCTGGCGTGGGATAACATCGACAGGTTAGAGGAGACACTCACAGGAGAGGGAACCACTCACCATCCATGTTAATGGAATTGCTGTCTAACCCAGGGAAAACGGACCACAACTCCCCAGTATGCACCCTCCAGTTATCAGCAAACGAAAGCAGAGGACCATCACGCAGGAAGTTCAGCCTCTAGCCGCATACATCCCAAGAGACAGGGTAGGACCACAGCCCCTCAGAACAGCTACGATTGATTATGGTGGCCAAGAACAGATTTCTAGAAGAAAGGACCTACTTTGGCTTATTGCAAGACTGGTTAAAGGAGACAATCAGCGGATCCCAAGCTGGACAGCCTTTAACATCAAGTTTCATAGCCATGAACCGGTTATGCAAGGTGTTGTTGGATATCTTCCTACAATAAATGCTCCTGTGACTCAGCTATCCACAGCCAATTAGATCTTGCGTCCGTCAGAGGGTATCAGGAAGATTTAAATCTACCTGAGATTGTGGTTGTCATGGACCAAGCACTTTACGCCAAAGCTTGTGAGGTCGCCTGGAAGCACAAAGATCTCTACGCTTAAGTTCTTCTCAGGCTGGGAACTTTTCATACAATTTTCAACCTTCTTTCCATAATTGGCAAACGGTTCCAAGACGCTGGTTTGCGCGATATCTGCACTGAATCAGGGATAATCGCAGAAGGTGCAGTCTCAGACGTCCTCGAAGGAGATGTACAATTATGCAGATCCAGTTCACAAGTGCACATACCAGGCCTTACTGCAAGAAGGTAACTGGTTGCTACATCTCTATGCAGTTCATCATATGATTCCATGGTTCTTTGCATAGGACAAGTTTAATTATGCAAGATATCTGGTGTACTAAGCACAAATGGTGAACCTTCCAGTGGATCATCCTGATGTACGTACATTGGAGTTTTATGGACGGTCATTTTTTCTGCGCAGCTAGCCGGTGGGAGTCCGTTTAGGAAGATTCTCGTGGATCAGACCATGGACGTAACTTTCAACAAAGACAAAGACGACAGGCATCGTGACAAGTTTCAGCTTGAAGACCGGCGCTGTAAATAGATTTTACCTTACGGCAGAGTACAAGTGTGCTTTTCTCGATCAGCTGAGGAGCTTAGTACAAGCAAAGTGACCTCAATTTCACCACGATGAGAAGCAATCACCAAGAATGCTAAAAGATGAAGAGCAAGTATTGGCAGTTGAAGCCCTCATCGAGAGCTGGAATAAATAATTGGTTGGAAACCAAGACCTCAACAGCAGGATCAACTTCGTTTCCTATAAGGAAAATTTCATTAAGAATACAGAAAGAAGCATGCGAGGGGAAGTGCCTGGAGTGGAAGTAGTGAACATAACCGCCCCACAGCTGATTAAGCAACAGAAGAAGTTACTGAGCCAGGTGAAGAACAAAACAAGCTGGATAAGGTTTCTGGTCGAGGAATGGCAAACTGAGCAGTACGTCCAGAGAATTTAGCGAAATAGACAAGAGCTGTATGTCACGTGTGAGGAGAAATGCTGAAGGATTTCTGGAGACAGAACAGTGGAAGTGACGGAGTTATGCAGCTGCAAAGAGGAGGCTGTCACTCGTCTACTGCTACATGCAAGGTGGTTATGACGCAGTGGTGGTCAGCTCAGAAGACGCCGATGTGTTTGTGCTGCTTCTGGCCTTTTCCAGTTCCATTGATGCCAGTTTGTTCCAGAAATGCGGTACTCAGACACGCACAAGGTTGATTGACATTAGTAAATTGGTTGCTACTATCGGGGAAGATGTTTGTCGGGCTCTCGTTGGTCTTCATTCCTTCACCTGATGTGACACAGTTGGTTCTTTTACTGGTAAAGGCAAACTCATCGCCCTAAAGATTGTCAAGTCAGACAATAATGCAAAACAAGAATTCACTGAACTGAGTCAATCCTGGGACCTTTTAGACGACCTTTTGCCGGGCATCGAGAAGGTAACCTGCTCTTTCTACTCATCTGGGGCAAATGCAAGTGACGTGAATGCTCATAGATACAATCTTTTCTTTGCAAAGAATGGAGAGATTAAGTTGCACCAGTTACCACCTTGCAAAGACAGCCTTCAAAGGACACCATGCGGGCAAAATCAAGCGTGTATTTGGAGGCGCAGTCTGCAGTGTAGCCCATCAATCCTCAACCCAGTTGGATTCAGATGGAAGATGGGAAGCTCAGCGGAAGACGAATCAAGTCTGCCAATTGACTGGATGGATGGAAAGCCTGCTCCCGAGGCAGTGCTGGAGCTTCTTGCATGCAGATGTCCCACATCGTGCAGACTTTCAGACTGCGTTTGCATGGCGAACGTCCTAACATGTACCCAGACTTGCGTTGACAGCAGGACCCAAGCCGCACAGGAGGGTGTGGAAGTCATTGTTGATGGAGATAGCGAAGAGGAGGACGAAGGTGATTACTAAAAAAGTCCGCTTATATACCTGATACTCCATTGTTATTGAAGAAGCGAAACACAGTTGACTAGCAGGTTTTTCCATTTGAATACCTCTGGACTTAGAGTGAGACTAAAGAACTCTGGCACATGAAGATTAATGGATACTCTAGAACACAAATACGGTGTGAAAGCATGTCTTACTGTTCTAAAATCAAGTCCAGAATAGAGTAGTTTTCAATTGACTGTGGAAAATAATTTGCATTTGCTTTGGTTTTGCCTTACTTTGCTCTGCGGCTGGAAAAAAAAAAAAACAGCGCCACTTTCTCAACCAATCAAAAGTGAAACCAAACCAATCCCGACATGCTCGAAATCGTTTCGTGCTTGGCGTCGGTTACATGTGTTTGCTTGTCCTTCTGATTGGTACATTGTGTTGTTGGTGTCTGTTGTGATTGGTCAGAGTAATTGCTTTTGTTTTGCTATCACAACACTCAAGAAAACCGCTCTAACACGTGGCAGTAACTTATTGACTGTCTCAAAGGAAAGTATTGAAAAGAAACTTCACATTTCATGATGAAACTTAGCTCTATTTCCATTTTTCAGAGCAATTCAAAGTAGCAGGAGCAGACGTGATTTACGCAATCCAACTAAACAGCAAAATTTGACCTATTGGCAGTGATAGGCCACTTTGTTTAGTTCGAATGAAATCTAGGGGACTGGGTACTAGTTAGCAAGGATGCCAAAAAGTGAACTTTTGTTGTCACAGTAGACATTTTTTCGGCTTTAAAGCATTGGGATAATGATCTCTAGCAAGTAGGAAAAGATTAAAACATAAAAGAGTAGTATTATCGAATTTTGACCAGTCATGTGATTACACCCTGTCCAAAAGTATTGAATAGAATGGCGTACTGGTTGACTGGGCTTCATATTTGACTTGTTTATTAAGTCGTTTCCCCAGTTCGGTACAATAAAGTAAGTAAATTATGTTGGGAATGCTATGTATAATTCTCACGTTGGAAAATGGCCCAAGGGGGGAGGGGTAAGAAAAGGTGTCACTTTCTCCCTGAAGGTGACACAATTGGCAATGCTATCACCCGAAAATGTAAAGTAGGGATGTTGACCTACATCACCATGGACATTAGCCTTTGTCCCCCTGAGTGGTACCAATCGGCCAAATTTCGGGTCCTGGCTCATGCACTATTAAGGTCACGAAGCTTTTGATTGATGTCGTTTCCGTATGATTGGCAGATGAGACAATTGGTGGGGATGGTACCACCGCACAACTGTCGGCAATGCTTACTGGTATAGAGGAGAAACGACAAGCAGAGGCTCGTCGAAGAAAAGACTCATCTTAGCCAGTTGATAACTGGCGCTGGATTCTTAAGGAGTTCAAAGAAAAAGGATACGCTACGATGTTTTCAGAAGACTCGCCAGGCAACTTTCAATTATCGATTGCACGGTTTTCAAGATCCCCCTACAGACCACTACGCCAGGCCTTTCTGGTTGGGGGCCAGCAAATTGATTAGAGGACAATGTCTCAAGAGCAGGGCATCCCATGAAGTGTCGTTAAAATATTTGCTCAGTTTCTTTCGCAGCTACAGGGATACACCAAAGTTTGCTTTCTCATCTTATTCAAAAATTTCACACGGAAATCTCAATACTTTTGGCTTCGCAGACAACGATCTAAAAGCTTTTTTGCAAACTCTTGAAAAAGAATCATTCTTGAACAACACTCTTTAGATCATTTTTGCCGACCACGAAGCGCGCTTTTCTGACTTGAGGAAGACTATCCAAGGCAAACTGGAGGAAAGGTTACAATTCTTGTCCGTTACAATACCTAAATGGTTTCAAGACAAGTACGCAGACCTCTACAACAACCTTGCTCATAATTCCCGCATTCTAACATCGCCGTTCGACGTCTGTGCTACGTTACGTCACATCGTGTCATATCCTGAGTATCCGAGCGACATTGTAATTGGCCAGAGCTTGTTTAACAGGTTTGACGAGAAAAGTCGCACATGCGCAAGTGCAGGTGTTGAAGACCATTGATGTCCCTGTCTGGATTTGGAAGAAGTTTCAATTGATGAGCCAGCAGTAAAAGAAACAGCAGCGTTTGTGGTGAGTTTCATTAATGATATGACGTCAGAGTGCTGAGCTTTCAAAGTTGTGTCAGCGGCTGAGTTTGAAAGAAATAAAGAGCGCGTTTCGTGAGATGCCAAAAGAAGCCATGCAAAGATTCTTTGACACGAAAAACCCATCAAATGACTCGTGCGACGCGTGCGAAGCAGTGTTGGGTAAAAAGGCTGAAAACACTCTTGTCAAAGTCACTTTGTATCAGTTACAGTTGGTCACATCTTCTAATAAGGGTTCTATGAGGCGTCTGTAAGAATGACGAGAGGTGTTTCTTCCATTATAGGCGACATCAGTCGCATTGACGCTTACAAAGATCAGCCGTATTGTATCGAAAAAATTTTTCCTTTTTAGCGAAAATATTGTTACTACCCTCCAAGGCCGTCTGTGCAAGAATAGTAGTTTTTAGATACATGGAAACTTACAGGTTTATAAAAAGATACAAAAGTCAATCATGTCAATCTGTATTCAGCCTTTGAGGGTTTTGAAAAAAAACCACTTAATTTAGTAGAGCTTAATATGTTAGCGAGCAAAAATTTGTTTCCAAGTGCTACTTTTAATTAGCAAAAACATGTAAAACTGTGTGTTGGCCAAAAGGTGTCCTGGCATTAAGCGTGTTTGGCCAGTCTCGACTGGTTTATAATCACATACCGTAAAGTGCGGAAACTAGCGACCCTCCAAGAATAGCGTCAAAATTTGACGGTTGTAAGCAAATTCAAATATAATGACCTCCAGAAAATAATGACCATTGGAAAATAACAACCTCTCAAGTAACTTGCCTTTCTACATGAAAACCAACAGGGAATAAATTAACAGATATCCTGCCAAAGGGTCTGATATGACATTATACTTGTCACCAATGACATTACAGCATACAGTACACGTTTTTTGCTAAACGAAAGTAGCGAAATCCTCAAAGTAATGATGGAAAAATTTATAAATTCAACCGATGAAGGCCTTCAGAACCTTACCGTAGTTAGAGGGTTTAACCGTTAGTCGTAAAAAAGTTAACCGTTAAAGATTTTTCCAGCTACGATTTGTCATTTTGAAAGTGCCAAGATCTCTTGTTGAGACTGTTATGTGTTAGGTGTCTTTTCTCGTGTTCAATGCGGCTACGACAGCTACACATTCTGCCCTGGTACCGAAAAGGAAAGCAGTTGACCCAGGCCCCTTTGGACTCGCTACCCAAGAGTCTTCTGTATTACTCTTTTTTCATCCCTGAACGGTACTATGACCTTAAATGCGTTTATTACAATGGTAATTAATGCTTAACTTTTGAAAACAACGCAATAGAAGTTAATTTTAAGATTTCTGTTAAACGTAATTGAAAGAAATTAACCGTTAGCCGTAAAAAGCCAAAAATTTAACGGCTAACCGTAAAAGCCACCACCTCATAGTTAAAGTGCCACTGGGACCAGAATTTTGGTATTCCATATTTTTACATTTTCGAAAATAGTCTCTGGTTGTTAGTCACCATGCCGAATTTCAACGACTGGAAGTCGGTTTCTTCGGACAGTTTTTGTCGAGATTTTACGGCCGCCATTACTGGCCCTTGTTCCGGAAGCTGGCTTGCGAATCAGCGGAAGTGACGTTAGAGGCTCACCTCAAACCTAATGCCTTCATACGTTTACTTGCCGCGAGAAATTTAACTGTCGTCGAGGGAAGATTTCCTGCCAACTGTTTGCTGTACGGCCTTGAAATTTTCGTTGCTGCAGCAGTTATAAAGGGTATTACTTGTGCTGTACAATGCTACAACAATAAATCCAACCACCGAGCTGGTGTTTCGCTTCATCAAAGCCTTGCGAGCGGACCCGCAATGGGAAAATGGATAATTTTTGTAATCACACACAGTGCAAATTTCAACCCGAGAGGTATTTTTGTCGGCTGTTCTGATCACTTCACGGACGAGTGTTTCCAGAGGGCTGTTCATGTCGAAGGATCCCAGAGGTCGATTATTCCATTGTCCATTCCAAGTATATGGAAAAAAGATCCGGAAAAAACGAGACGAAAGGTACCTAATCTTAACGCAGTTGAAGTGATAGTTTGTTTCTTTTTCAACGCATCCACCATTGAGCAAAACTTATTTTCTTTTAACGTATTTTAAAGTTTATATTTCTTGTGGAAAACCCTTTCAGTTCTGCCGTCTGCTAGCGCGAAGATCTTCGGCGTAGTCCTCATAAAATGCATGCATCCTGGGCGAATGCAGGACCGCCGCGATTAAGCCAATAGTTTGTATTGCTTAGCTTTTTTTAATTCCGTGTGTGTTAATTTCAAAGCAGTAATCGCTTAGAAGCATGGTCATTTGTTTTATAGCATACCATCCTGAATGTGGAGAAACTTTTCTCCTTATTCCCTGTCGGTGAAGAGTCGATTGACATTACTGTTCGAAATATATAAAGGCTTCAACAGCTCGGATCGTCTTGCGTGGAAATTTAAGTTGGTTGGGAAAGAATATCACACGCCACTATTTGTCTAAGGGTTTACAATGTTATTTCGTTTAACTGTCATAGCAATCTTAGTAAATGGAATACCAAGAAAAATGCAAGGCAATGAATAAAACAAGTGAAAACTTCGTTTCTTCGGCGGTCCGCATGTTGTTGTTGAGCAGCAGAAAATTTTCCTTGTGGCTTTGATTTGCACGACAAATATTTAGGTTCCGGTCACACAAAGCCTCCAGTTCTTAAAAAAAGGTCTTGGTTTATTCCACTTTTTTCGGCTCAAGTTACAAATTCTACAAAAACTGTTCAAGATATTTAGAAACCCAAGTACTTGTACAAGATATTTAGAAACCCAAGCGACCACTGTACTACGATTGACACGATAGGCTTCATCAGCTGACTGCCAGATGACTTCAGCATTACAGCTCTTCAAGAATTTTTCCCATACTATGCTAAGAATGGCCAAAAATCTCAATGCTTCACAATATAAATATAAACAACGGCAGACTAAATATAGCTCCTTTTATTTCTCCAACGAAGCGAACAATAAAATCAATCGACGATGCTTGGAAATTCGCGGGCATCAAATTCTAGAGTATATATAGGTGTTTTGTCTAAATTTCCAAAGCTTAAAACATTAGTTTTTCGAATAGCTGGACAGCGATTTATCCGTTGGATGGGAGTTATCCCAGTCTTTGAGCAACTTGTGCCTGAACTGTAATCACTGTAAGCATTATTTTGCGCATATTTTGAACTCCCGCCAGCATGGCAACAAAAAGAACTTGGAACAGTTTGTTTACAGGCTTGTTATAAGCTGAAATCTCCTGACATCAGTTCTTACATCGTACGGTAAGAAAAATTCTTCATTTGCCGAATGAAATGAATCCTCTGATGCTTCGGAAGCTAAAGACTGTTCCGAATCGTAGAAATACTCTTCGGAGGTCTCGCAGTCGACGGTAGGCATCTTGAGTCAAAACACAAGGAAACGCGACTGAGATGAGCCTCTGACGTCACAAGCTATTAAATTGCGCAATCACCCAGGAACACGTTTTCAGTAATGGCGGACACATTTTACGCAACTTTGGAGCTAAAAAATATTAGGATGGACGGTTTCTTGTTCAGTTTTCTGGGTAAATATAGACACAACGCGATATTCTGTGACAGAATTTGGCCGAAATAAACCTACGAATTTTCGTCTCAGTGGCACTTTAAGCCTGATTGAGTGAATTTGTGCTTCTTTTCAGTGTTCAAATCATGAGGTTAAAATGAAATATGGGATTAGGGACTTCTAGTTGTTTTCATGCTAGTTTATCTTGAAATTAAACTGAGTTACTTACTTAAAAAAATCCTTTCAAAACGATTTGATATCATCATTATATTCTCTTGTTAATTTTTTATGATGAAGGGGGACTGTTAAACGGGAGAGGGGCTCGACAAGTTCCATACCCTTGTGTGAGAAGCGAGCAAAGAGCGCACGGGGAATATCTCGCCATATTCAAATAAGCGCGGACTCACATGAAATCACGCTAATATCGACTAATGACAGAAAAAAAAAGGCCGCCAAAATGTTCCGCTAAGAAGTGTACCTTGTTCGAAAACCAAGCAACGAAAGTGATTCGATAAACATTCGGAATTTCGACAAGTGCTGATACATCTAGATTATATAACCCAAAATTTGTCGTAAGACGGAAAGAGTTTTCTCTGTAAAAAAGTATTTTGAATGGTTTACTGACTGAAATATAACATTCATTTGCTCGTTGAGCCTATCCATGGTGGTAAGAAACTAATAAAATGTGAAATAAATAAGCTCTGACCAAAATTTCAATTCCGAAGCTAGTAGCTAAATAATCGTATATCCGCTCTAAAGTGACGAAAACTATTATTAGCTGTAGAATTATGCATGGTAGTAACATGCTGTGAAATAGATAAGCTCCAATCAAAATTTCGATTCTGATCCAATTCGTATTTGCAAATCCGAACACACAGAGTGTACGGCACGTGTAACACGTGTAACACGCGTTATTCACACGTGTTACACGTTTTACAGGTTATAGTTAAACAATCGCATTTCCGTTCATTGGTGACGAAATTAATCATTAGCTGCAGAATTATTGAAATGCATTGCTTAACTAGTTCTGGGGATACCCTGTAAATAGTATGCTTACCAACTAAAATGATAGTATCTAAAATATGGTAGTTTTCCTTGGATGAACCATCCACAGAAATTTCAAACAAAATGAGTAGATCCAGGAGCCCATAACTTATGGGCTCCTGGTAGATCGTCGAACTTGTCAAAACTGCGTTTGGAGCTCCAGTTTGTTATTTGGTCCCAGAATTCAGATACGAATGGACACCGTACAGAGAGATGTCGTAAAGGATTCGTCTCCTTATTGCAAAAGCTGCATAGCCGAGAGGTTACTAGAGAAATTTTGTGCGAAGCGTAATTTCTAATGCCAACCAAGGCAAGTTAGCTCTGACCCCCCTCCTGATCTCCCAAAAATTATGACCAGCCCCCCCCCCCCCTTCTACCTACCTTTGTAGTAAAAGGTCTTAAATAATTTTATACCTGAATTCACTACTTGTTTTGTACTGTAATGCGTTCGACGTCAGCGTCTGGGACAAACAGTACCTCATATTAAACGATGTTCGACAAATCCGTCCATTTCCGAGTAGTCTTATAGCGCATCGTCTTCTGAGTCATCTGGTTTGTCTTTTAAATCATCACTAGATTACAGCTCCGAGTCACTAGTTGTGTGTCATTAACTTCGGTTTCCAGTGAGTCTTGACCAGCACGAACATAACGCAGAACACGAGCTACGTATACTAGTGCTGCTTTCCCTCCACTAACTTGTAAATGGTGCTGGTTAAGGTACATTTTTAACTTGTTTGCAGTCAGCGAGCTGACTTGGTGCTCGTCGTTCCAGTCAATGTTTGGCGGTGTGTTTCTTTCGGCTGCTCTTTTTTGTGCCTTTTTAAAAGCAAGAACCTCTTGGTGTTGCAAAAAACTCTTGCAGGCACTCTCGTCAACCATGAAGTCCTTGCACACCTTCTGCAGTTCGTTACTGTTAGAAGAAGTTAGTTTCCCAGAGACAAACAGTCGCTTCACTTGTACGCTAGGAAGAAGCCGGTAGATTTGATCACTAATGCTTGGAATGTATCCGCGCGATGATGCTCTGGTGTCACTGTGATCGGGGACAGGAAACCAATTTCCAGGAACCCTTGCTGACCATCCTTCCTGTTTGCAAGACTCACGAGAAGGTTCGCAGGGGAATTTCTATACATTTAATGTTAATTCCTTAGGAGGGGACACTCCCTCTGTTGGTTATTTCTTATAATGGAAAAATTCCCTTCTTGAGATCCTGGATCTGCACTTGTTGTGTTAATTATAAATTAGCTAAAATGCCATGTGACCAGATAGGTAAACTGTTCATGGCTCTGGTACTAATTACCGTTAGTTCTTTGTTAAATTTTTGTTTTGAAACACATATAAATCATTTGTTATTCATATTTAATTGCTCCCAGAAAGGAATGAGTATCATTGTTATTGAGACATTAGGGGTATTTGAATCTTTAAGTCAGCTTGCCCATACGAAAATTACATACTACCCCCGCTGCTTTTCATATAGAAATTTACATGTTACCCCCCCCCCCCCATCCTAAGGCCATGAGTTTACATGGTGCCCCCACCCCCTTTGGTTTTACAGCCCTCCTCCTGATAATTATTGCACGCACAGTCCCTTAAATTCTTTTAGTTTTGTGTCTAATTACAGTCAAGTAGGAGTAGGTGTCTAAGGATATCGTAATTATGGAAAATGTCATTCCTCTTCGGGAGGAAGAAGTCAAATATAAATCCTTGCCTTGCTCTATATGGCTTTCAGGTTAAGGCGTTTCGATTCATCGAACGCTCATTTCCAGTTAAAATAGGCCAAAACGTATTATTGATGTCTTGCACAGAAAAAGTATTCTCGACAAAAATGGGAGGCTTGACAAATTGTTTTCTCATAGAAAGGGATCGGATCTTTCAAGAAATAATGTTCCTAATTTAAGAAGGATACTTTTATAAGTCGTCCATTTTCGGTTCTAAAACATTGGTCGTCTTCGGATGACCATTTGGTAACCTGCACACGTAGCCGCGCTCTTGAAAGAGTGCTAATATTAACCCTCTCCTCAAGTTTGAGATTCCGAAGGAAAACGGTGATTTCAGAGACACAAACATAACACACGTAATTGCAAGAACCTTTGAAAAAGTAATCTACGAGACTCACGTTAAGAACACGGTGGAATGTAGATTAAACTCCACCCAGTTCGCTCACTGCAAGGGCGGTAATTGTTCAGATGCTTTATTGACAATACAACAGAAAATTCTGAGGGACCTGGACCGGAGTGACTGTTAAGGTGAGTTTTCGCAATGGACTTGAGCAAAACTTTTGACACTATTATTACACTGTTTAACTTTGACTTTGGAATTGCCTTAAACCTTCAGTGAAATCACAAATATCCAGAGCGCAATCTTTTCTTTCAGTTTACAAAGGTCAACTGCGCAACAGAACCAAATAAAAAAGAGCTACGGTAAAGTTTCCTGCTAGTACCATCATATGCCAGAAGAATATGCCAGAGTTCCCTGCCGACAATTTTCAAGACGGCAAAGCAATAATACCGCGAAAATTGACTTAACTTGCGATTTATAATGGTAGTGGGACTGAGTGGAGTCCAATTCGTTCTGTAATCATGCGAGTGATAAATCAAAATAGGACGACTAGGTAGCGGGAGCCCGATTTCTTTAATCAGGAGTTAGTCCTGTTGCCAGGGCGCGCCCATCCCACACTTCCTAGGGGGTTAAAGCCGGTTTTCCATGCGCAGCTTTTCTCCTAGCCTCCCACGCGGTCGTTTTTAGGGAAGTCGTATTACTTTTCTGTGTGAAGGAGGGTAATACGACTCCCCTAAAAACAACTGCGTGGAAGCAACTTTTCTCCCAATTGTCGAGGACACTATATTTGGTAATAGTTTCCAAATCTGGCACAATACTTGTATTCAGCGTTCTTCATTGCAAATGGCGGGCGCTTCAAGTTTATTTGACACTGTTGGATACTTTTTGTCAGTAATTTCTTTTCTTTTTCCAGGTGCACAAAAAGATACAAAATATTAATTGCTGCTTCAAACTTTCATTATTCGCTTCCTTTCGATGTTCTGAAAAATACGGCAAATTTTAGCGAGTAGAAATTTATAATTTCTATTTCTATTTCCAGTCAGTCTTTGACGATAAATCTGGTTACGAGCACGTCCCACTCACCCCGGAAAGCCGCCCATATTTTAGTTTCCAATGGGGCGGCTGGTGTTTTACCAGTAACACGACGTTGTTTTGCGGACGACTGTTGAGAAATGTAGCAAGACTGTGTACGAGGGATTTGTTTTGTTGTTTTTCAGATATTGTGTATTGAAATTATGAATATATGAAATTCATATATTTGAACTGCGGAATGAAGAAATATATGTAAAGAAGATCCTCGCAGTTATTAACGCAACTTATGCAGTTGCGAAAAGAAAGCCTGAAAAAATCAGGCTTGCTTTTTTCAGGCTTTCTTTTCGCAACTGCATAAGTTGCGTTAATAACTGCGAGGATCTTCTTTACATAAATATTGTGTATTGTTTACTGTTTTATTTCTGCACCTGTGTACTGGTGCAAGAGGACAGAGCCATTGTAATGCACGTGACTACCGCTTGCTTTTTCTGCCGCAATGCTTTCTTTGCGTTTTTCATTCAGTGTTTTGCAAACCTTCTGAATCAAGCTCTTGAAAATTCGAGAGCTTGCCAAATCTTGTAACCTCTATCACAAACTTTCCCCGTAATTAATTAACTTGGAGGTATTTTCCTAAAGTTATCTAGTGGTGGGATTTTGTAAAATCACTCTATCACACGAGTTCAAATAACGAAACGTAACTTTCTGGTTTTTTATTCATTCACTGCTGGTTTTCGTTCGTTAAAACTTTGCTAAATCAAGTCTCTTTCTTCTTCAAGACGAATCAGTCGGGTGGCGTTGACTGCCTATGGAACTTGTGGCTTTTCATTGGTGCCTTCCGGAACATGGGAAACCGGAAACTCCAGGACTAATGGAACCTTACCCAGGCTAACCTAGGGTATATATCTCCTTCCGTAGGGTAAGGTGAGGTGCTTCCTGGCAACAGCCTTATCACGAGTATAATTACAGACAGAACCGGACGACATGAAGTCTTGTTAAATCCTGTTACTACTCACACAGCACCGGTCCAATTAATGGTAGAATCAGGGCTGTTAATAGCCAATCAAATTCCAGAGGTTTGGTACAGTTATGATTATGAAAAATATTCGTTGGATTTCTTTCAGTGTCGGCTGCAACTTTTCAGTGTTGTACTGCATCGGGGCTTCCAACTCCCCTAGCTGCGACCTCACGAAAATTTGAGGTTGGGAGCGATCTATCTACCAGATTGAATAAATAATCCTTTCTTATGTCATTTGGATAGACAACAGCCGTCTCTACAACAGGCTAATAAAAATTTTTTTAATAGGTATCAACCCATAAATAGGCAGACGCTATTCAGAATTCTTTTCGTCTGTGTGAAAAATGATCATTTTTAATCACGTTTAATGGCAGCATTGAAAAGGCATAAATAGGCAGACGCTATTCAGAATTCTTTTCGTCTGTGTGAAAAATGATCATTTTTAATCACGTTTAATGGCAGCATTGAAAAGGCATTTAACTTAAGGACAAAATTAACTTTCCTTCCTCTTTATGCTTATTTTAAAGTGGGATATGTACCACTTCCGCGAACAATTGTCACTTAAGGAAAAAAAGCTGTCACTTAAACAACGCTTTGATCATGATCACTTAAAATAAAAAAGATTCATTTACGGTAAAACGTGGTATCGTGTGGCAAGGCTCGGTTAGTTTTTCGTTTGACCTCACGTGCTATTAGCCTCCGAATTAGCCGGTTTGATGTCAAATCTTTGGGTAGATTTTGTTAATATCATTAAGCCGACAAAGTGCTATTAATGCGGCGCAAAATAAATTCAAGGACAATGCTTTAAACAGGAAACACTTGTTTCTTGACTTATTGTTAAAAGATTAAAATAAAAGAATATAACTTTTGATTTTTCTTTTTTCAAAAAAGCCGGCTGCGCACTGAAAAACCATACTTCATCTCATTCTAAAGCAAATAAAGCGAATCGTCCTATACGTGCTGGACGAGCAAGATATATGGCTTTAAACGAATATATTGTACATACAAGCATTGATATATCATAGTTTTATTGATAGATTTTGTTTGAGCTTGGTTTTAAAGAGCGACATTAAAATTTGATTGTTGTCCTAATGTGCTGTTGCCTGCTTCGAGACGAGCCTGTTTTAACGAAAATGAAGATTGATTCAGTCGGGGCTCTTCAGTCGTCAGTTTGCTTGTGTCAAGGTTGTTTATGATGTCGAATATGTTTCCCTGTCACCTTATTTATAGGTCACTTTAATCAATCTTTTGGATACGAATAGGTTTTGATCAGCTTCAAAGAACTGAAATTTGCCTTCTCAAATTCTGTCAAGATTTTTTTTCCTTTTTATCTCTTTCAGACGTGTATAAATTAAAATCAAACTGATTTTTCTCCTCTTACCAGTGCGGAAATGTAAAGTGTTCAAAAGGGAACCTCAAAAGCTTGTATTTCATTATTTGCTGTTGTTGTTATGTTTTCGTTAAACGCATATGTTTCGTCTTAGCACTATAAGCCGAATAACACACTTGTCCATCGCAAACGTCGTCTTCGTGTCTGGAGTAAAATTAATGTTGCATGATCGTAAGTTTCGCGCGGCTTTCCTTCATCTTCGGTTCTATACTTTCGCAAGCTAATAACCATCATGAGTATTTCTATCTTTAGGAAAAAATAGTAGAAGTATTTTTTTTCAGTGTGTTATAATAATTAGACATGCAGGCGTGCAGAGTACGCCAAATTTCCTTTTTCTTTTGGACACGGCTTTCCTAAGGAAATACCAATTTTAATCTGGATGTTCGTGAGATATCTTCTTTTTGGTTGGATTTGTTATTTCTTTTAAAGAGTTCCCCACAGTTTTTTCAGTTAAAAAGCGTTTTTTTTTTAAGATTAGATTTCGCATATTGCTGCCTGTATGGTATTTTTTAATTTATCGCCGGAAAGACGCAATCCCTTTATTTGCTCCGTTTTGAGAGCCTTATTTAGACTGTCCTTTCACCAATTTTCCTGAACTTGTCTACGTGTTAATTTCATTTGTTTATATTTCCCCGAACAAAGACTCCCAACGTGATTGATCTCAATATCCTACAAAACTCATCCTTTGAAAAACTTTCAACAAAAGATAAAGGAAACCATAGAAATATTCCCGTATAATATACAATATATATAGTCATTATACAAACAAACGAACACTACAAAAAGAACACCTGAGAAAACGTTCAGCAATTTTCAGTGGCTTGCCCATTTGATAAGAAAGATGAATTTGCAATACTACAGAAGAGCTTAAGGTGTTATTGCCCGCGGCATTGTGTTTGACGCTCTCTTTGTTGTAAAACCTTTTCTTGCTCTAACTCGCATCCGATTTATACCACATTTAACAGTCACGGAAAACATTAATCAGGCGCATCAACACTTGCTCGAATGCTGTTCAATTTTGTGGAACTTTTTAATTTACACAAGTGCTCTGAGGGGTAAAACTTCGTTTACGTACATTATGCCGATATTGATTTGATAAGATAAAAGAAAAAGAACATTAACCATTCTGCAATTTTATCACAAACTAGTCACCTGTGTATGCATGAAAAACTGCATTCTCTTCTTGAATATTTAACCGACATTTTAATCTCAAGTTGTAAATGGGTGTCTAATTCCGGACTCAGGGCATATTGAATATTCGTCGTCGTCGGCTTTTCAGTCAGCGATTGTTGACCGCTTATTAAGAGTTTTGGCTATAACCGGTTTGATAAGCTATATATAGACAGGATAGATAAAGCTTTAGCTGAAATGAAAGTTATTGCGAAAATGTTTAGTACGGAAAACTGACAAAGTTAAAATTGAACCGAAATGCACACTCAACATTATTCTTCTCAAAGAAGCTGACTGTAGCGTTTTAATCGGCAAGAGAATAAATAACGCAAAGAAACAAATGCACAAATACAAAAAAGACAGGAGCCAATTTTGGGGGTTCTTGTTTAATAAGCCGGTTTCAGCGGCAAATGGTTTTAAAATTCTTGAGTACTTTGAATTGCACTTTCTTCACCCAAACAGAATGATGTAGTCTGTGGAGTCTTTGTCTGTCTGAGTTCTGCTGGCGGCTCCGAAAAAGAGCTTAAACTGGCGGATCTAGCGCTCCTGTAACGCTTCAACAGCTTTTCAATAGCTTTCCTGAACTGATGGTTGTACGTGGTGTAAATGATAGGGTTGAAAGCCGAATTGCAGTTTGGCAAAAGATGTACGAACAGAATTTTTAGAAGGGCAGTAAGCCAACGAGGCAATCCTTGATAAACTCCAGGGCTGTGCAAACTCAGCAACGAAAGCACAAAAAACGGTGACCAACAAATGCAAAACACACTCAGCAGTATGATCAAAGTTTTCGTCGCTTTGACTTCGAAGAAAATCGTTCCGGGAGACAATCGGCTTGATTTTCGACGCGCTTTCAGCTGATGTCGACCGTAAAGCGATTCTTGTTGACGAAATAGTTCTTTCGCCTGACCAACAGCCACTTTAAAAACAAAGCAGTACATCAGTAACATAATGGCGAAAGGCGCAAAAAATCCGATTACAGAAATGACTGTCAGGAAGATTTTATTGTCGATGTAACAGATTTGGTTTTGTACTATAATGCCCGGTGCATCGCTTGGCACGAATGAGAGGGACGCTAGACAAACGGAATATCCCCATAAGGCTATTAGAGTCCAAACCACCCTCGCTGGTGTCATTCGGATGTCGTAGGTTAACGGAGAAGCGATTTTTAAATAGCGGTCCACGCTAATGGCTGCTAAGTTTGCAATGGAGGCAGAGCAGAACAATAGATCTAACCAGACCCAAAATTTACATGTATCTAGACCAAGCGTCCAGAGGTAATTCTGCAAAATGTTGACGATGCGAAAAGGTAGACATACAACCGCAAATAGGAAGTCGGCCAGGGCAAGGGAAACAATGAAATAGTTTGTAGGAATTTGAAGCTGTTTGACTGTGAAGACGAGGAAGCAAACGAGGCCATTACCCCCAACTGATACGATAAGTACAGTGATCAAGATGACGACTTGTGAAACGATTTCGAAATCACTTGGATCGGGCCTGAGTCGAGTTGAAGAATTTCCAGTATGGTTCGCTACATTAGTAATGTTTGACCATGAGGAGCAGTTGTTACTGCTGGTATCAGCTTCCATGTCGGTTATTACACGTTTGCTCTATCTTCAGATTGGAAGATGCTTGGGTTGGCTAAGATCACTGTTTTTGAGCTGGCTGGAAATTACCGTCTAACAGGTGACAGCGGAATCCTCGAGCGGATGAAAACAAGTTTCGGTTCTCAATGTACGCTTATCCTTGATACATTTGCCACAAAAAATCGTCTGCTTCAGGCCAGGATCTATGCGTTTTACCCCAGTAGGGAACTAAACCAAACGTCAGTTCAGTGCAGACCGAAATCGGGTCAGAACACACAGGTCTTCATTTTTAATTGTGTAGTTATCTTCCTCAGACATCTGCTGTTTGGTAGTATTTTCCCTCTGTGAGATTTCTCCGATTTTATATAGCCGCTAAAGACTGGTTAATACCTCTGACAATCGAATGTTCTCGAGAAATGCTCGGAAACGGATGGACTTCAAATTGGACAGGTTATTATCCCTACTACGATTGGCTCATATCTCCTTTGATCACCGACAACTATGACGGATTGATTTGTTTTGTTAAGTCAAACTCAATGACTAAACATTGGGGAAATTTGAATTAGAATAGACTGAGATCGCCTTGACCGTGAGATTCAAAACATGTAGATTTAAACACACGAAAAACAAAACACGTTTAAAGAACATTATGTTCTTCACACCCTGAGCAATATCAATTTAATTTTTATAATACCTCTATAGCCATTGCCAATGGAGAATAACTAATTACAGTCAGTGTACCTGCTTGTTTTTTTCCGATAAAACTTTGCGGCTTAAGTTTACATTGTGAAATCCCAGAATGATATCTTTTTTTTAGACAAGCTTATATTATCATAAGGTAACAAATTTTTCGGAGATCGTCAATATTTAATGGGAAAGACCAATGGAAAATTCTAATTGAACAGACGCACCTGCAGTCGGTACTTTTGTTATGCTGGGAGAAGCACTTCATAAAGCAAACCAATCTATACAAAGATAGCTCACCTTTCGTCGATTCTACTTAAAGATCTTTTAGCGAAACAATGTCTGCCTATTTAAGGTGAAAAGTCTTCAGAAACCGTGAGCTGAAAAAAAATTCTGTAACTTGTTTATCTGTATAAACAACAGAAAAAAATGTGAAAGCCTAGCGGCTTCTTATATTGCTAATCGATCCCATTATACGATCTTATCTTTTAACGTTTGCTTTAATTTGTCCACGTAATTTTGCCACAAAGAAAACATTAAAACTGGCGCCTAAAATCTTCCTCTTAACTGATAAAAATTCCACACTGACTAACTTGCTTAAGGCGAACAGAAATAAATGCATGATAGCAAGCAACTCGCGGCGAAAGATGTCAAAGATGGACTTAAACGCGTCGTTCGTAGAAGAGCAAGGTGATTATCATGTACAGATCTTACTTTATTACCACTTGGAATTAACTTTGTTCATTTTGAATGACATTTAATTATTTTTGTTAATTTGTTTCTCAAATTTTCGGTTTGCGGTTCAGACCTCTTTTTCTTCAGCTGCAAAAAAGTATAAATCGCAAATTCTACTTTCATTATTCAGAAACGTTCCGAAAAAGGATTTTAATATTTGCGTCTTAGCTCCTGTTATGCTATCAGGCTGCACAAATTAGTATCAAAGTGACTCACTGAAGAAAGTCCATGTAAATTATTGAAATAAAGTGGCCGAAGGTCCCGCGTGCAGGGAATACTCAAAAATACAAAATAGTAGCTCTACCTTGCTATGTTATTTGCATGTCTTTGAGGAACTGCACATTGCCAAACCCGGAAAAAGGAAAGAAAGAAAGAAAGAAAGAAAGAAAGAAAGAAAGAAAGAAAGAAAGAAAGAAAGAAAGAAAGAAAGAAAGAAAGAAAGAAAGAAAGAAAGAAAGAAAGAAAGAAAGAAAGAAAGAAAGAAAGAAAGAAAGAAAGAAAGAAAGAAAGAAAGAAAGAAAGAAAGAAAGAAAGAAAGAAAGAAAGAAAGAAAGAAAGAAAGAAAGAAAGAAAGAAAGAAAGAAAGAAAGAAAGAAAGAAAGAAAGAAAGAAAGAAAGAAAGAAAGAAAGAAAGAAAGAAAGAAAGAAAGAAAGAAAGAAAGAAAGAAAGAAAGAAAGAAAGAAAGAAAGAAAGAAAGAAAGAAAGAAAGAAAGAAAGAAAGAAAGAAAGAAAGAAAGAAAGAAAGAAAGAAAGAAAGAAAGAAAGAAAGAAAGAAAGAAAGAAAGAAGAAAGAAAGAAAGAAAGAAAGAAAGAAAGAAAGAAAGAAAGAAAGAAAGAAAGAAAGAAAGAAAGAAAGAAAGAAAGAAAGAAAGAAAGAAAGATCGTTTTCTATTCTTGTTCCTTTCCTCTTTGGAGCCAAGATGCGACTTGTTTTCTAATCCCTTTACTCGTTATGTTATGCCATGATGTGTCAGTCTTCAGACTGATGTGGACAAGTGCATGGCAAATTGAGCGGAAAACACAACCGACTTCAAAATTCGGTCCTCATTTTCCCTCAACGTGACTGAATTAGAATTTCAAAGTACGGCCGATCTCTAGAGCCCCTTACTTAAGTGGAAGGATTTTCTCGAGATTTCGTGGCAAAAGGCTTCTCCTATGTGCAGAACTTCAAAAAAATGACTTAAAGTAAAGATTTCTACTTCCTTCTGATAAAAGAACAACCTGACAAAATTCAGACTTGAACTAGATTCGAACCCATGACCTCTGCGATACCATTGCAGCGGTCTAACTATCTAAGCTAGATCATGCCAACCGGGAGCTGGTCATTTGCGAATTCGTTGTGATCCTGTAGGTAGTGAAACAAATGAGAGTGAACATATGAAATAATCATATATGTGGACTGCAGTTGAAATAAGAAATGATGATGATCTTCGCAGCTAAAGATATATCTTCAGCTGATCTCAACTGATATCTTCATCATCATTTCATATTTCTTCCGTAGTTCACATCATGAGTAATTCATACATTCACTTGCAAAAACTGACTTTATAGCAGATACAAAATTTTGATGAGTTGTAGTAAAAATGCGCACTGTTGAGTTACGTCAAACCGGTGCCAGTTGTACCATTAATTCAAACGTTGGGTGATTTGGAGAAATTCTCCCCCAGCCACATCCTCTCCCAGCCAGCGGCTGTATGTCCAAATTTCCATTCTGCGTCTTTTATCTCTGAGGGCAGATGATGATTATTTAAAAGGTTCCTGACGCAAACGGTTTCAGCTATATACTGATAAAAATACAATAAATATGCACGGTTATGTATTAAAGCTATAGGACATAGGCCTTTGGGGCCGTGCTATATATCAAGACAGAAATAACAAATTGAGCTTCACAATGAATTAAGAATGCCATCTACAAGCATGGCCGGAAACAATGATTAACTAGTGGTGAAAACGATTTGAACCCGGGGTGACCAAGGTGAATTCCAGCGACCTAAACCACTCAAGCAAGTATGTACCAGCATGTGCATGGACTGTGACTATTCTGTGTAAGTATTACTGCTGTTTGAGGGCATAGTGGTGTGGTGAGTAGAGCGTTGAACTTGGTCCCTGCCAGAGTTGTTTTCTTAGTCAAGAAAGTTTACAGTACCCATTGCCTTTCTCCACCCAGGTATACAGATGGGCACCGGCGACATATACTGTCGGGGGTAACCCTGCGATGGACTAGCACCACATCCAGCGGAGAGTTAGTAGCAATACTGTCAGTTGCTTTATGGCACAGGAACCGGTAAAGGCTCCCGCCGGTTTACGCTTCATGTGGTTCGTGAGCGACTTAAACGGAGTTCTGCTACTCTATGTGATATTCTATTTGCTATTTGCCTCAGTTGCACACCTCAGCCATACGGTGGCTTTCGCATCAGACATTAAAAAGACTGAGTAACTCGTAAATGGTGTTTCTTTCAAATTAATTCTCCGTAATTTGCATGTAACGAACTTTTATTCCTTTTCTTTTTAATATGACTGGTTGAATATTGTTTAAATTTTAAGAAATGCTACAGTTGACAACTAAACCCTGAATCAACTTTTAAAAGACGCGTATGAATTAATGCGTATTTATTGACAATACGCTGTTGGCCACAGGCCCAGACTTACTAACAAGATTAACAGTGCGGTGGTGTTATTGACACTACACAACTGACACACTCGCAAGAAATGTTTACAAAACGAATTTTGGGGGGCTAATTGTAAAACCACACGAGATAATCTGACTCTAAAGAGACTCTAGATGACAGTGGACACGTTTTTATAAATGCCCCCAATTATCATTCCTATTACACATTACAAAACAAGGGACTAGAAAACACCTGACGCTAAACAAGTAATAATCTGGCTGGGCGTTCGCTGTGACAAGAACAAAAATAACCAACTGATGAGTGTTATTTGAAGAAATCAACAGTAAGTATCCTTTCCCGGTCACTGGTTTATTTTTGGACTCTTTGTGCTGTTTCGTCTTCACTCCGCAGGTTAGGTTTAAACACGTTTTTCAAACGGACAACAAAGGGACCGTGTGGAGAGTCCGTATCATACAGACAAAGATTGCATAACTTTCGGTCTCTGGGACAAGTGAGCTGTTCGTGATTGAGAGGTGTCCGTAAGTAAAGGACGGTTTCACGTAGTTGATTTCATTTTGTGGCGAATACAGTGTCAAAATGAGTTATGCTTACTATAAAAGGCCGCTTTTTCTACGCGCTGAACTGAGCAAAATCGTTGACTTCACAGGACTTAGCTTGCTGTAGTAGCCTCGCGTTATCAAGAACAGAAGGCCGTTTACCATGGATGCTGCAGTAACATAATTTGCTACTGACACTTTCATGGACCCCTCTTTCTCGAACGTGCATTTCCTTTGAGTGTTCGAAGAACTAGCAGGATTCTTCTGTAATTCAAAACGTGCTCGCAAAAGCAGTCAATTGCACTGCATTGTAGGGGTGCTGAAAAATTGGCGAATTGTCGAATTTCAAAACATACAATATTCGTTCGGCCCGTCTTTCAAACAAAATAATGACGATTTTTAACATCTAATTTCTCCTTGTAATACCAATGTATGAACAAGTGACCCGCGAGGGGGTAGCCTTCGATTCCAGGCGTTCAGATAGGGGCGCACGAAAGGAAAATAATAACGCCTGGAACACGCTAGCGCGCGGGTCAAACAATCACCAAACATGAATTGCCTCTATGTTTATGCAACTTGTCTAAACTGTTACTGTAAGAAGTATATAACGTGGGAGATTAACGAGAAAATTAGCACTAAGCATGGTTTGTTGAGATTATGTTACCAATTTTCCTTTGGCTTGGAAAGATTCCTTCATTTTACCTAGAGCTTCTGGTAAGCCGCAGTCCACTTTTTTTTTTGATAACAGAATAAAAAGAATACCTCTTAGCATTTGTGGTATTTTCAAGCTAACATGCATGTGAACAATAAATTAATTCATAGTGAGGCAAAATGGAAACTCAAAAAAGAAAAAAAAACTATTAAAAGCAAATTAGGAGATGACATGTAAAACACGTTTCACATTTTTTTAAAATAGGCATTTAAGAGGTATCAAAATATCGCCGTGACTAAGATACAATTACACTTGAGTGGCCAGCCAATAATACCTGTATTTGTTTCACGGGGAAACGAAACATGAGCCAGTTTAAGCTTAAGCTCTTACTTCAGCTCATCGTAATCTCCGTCAGGAATGAGAGCGATGTTTTTCTCCAGTCACGTCACTATTAATTTTACAGTTCCAGAGAAAATACTGAACGTACATCTATAAAATAATGATAAACCTGAACTGTGGACACAAAGGAGTGAAAAAGGCCCTCGCCGTTGCCCCTTTCCGCTGTTGCCAAGAAAGCCTGAAAAACAAAAACAAACAAGCAAACATACAAAACAAAGCAAAAACCCACGGAAGAAAAGGCACGCCAGGGACACGAAACAATCACCTCGCGATACTTGTTCAAGGCTCTTATGAGAGAGGAGAGAACTGCATTGTAATCTGCGAGTAAAATGATGATGAGGAGAAATTGACCCAATATGTTAAATCGGGGCGTGGAGTATTGCGTATATCCTGCGTTGATTTCTCGTTACTTCCTTGCGTGTTTGAACGTGATCTGAAAGTTACAGGTATAACGCGCTCATTTCTTTGAACATTTTATAGTGGTGTCAGTACCATGAGAAGATCATGTAGACCAGTCATTTTGTGGGAAAAAATCGGTTAACCTGCAACTAATTGCAACAGAAGGTATCTCAATGGCTTTAGACGTAGAAAACTATCCTTAATAACATATCAAAAGTCCCAGAAAATCCCAACATGGAAAGTTACCAAAAAACGGGATTTATTGAGAGGCTCTGAGTCCAGTTTACTGCAGCATGGGAACGAGGCTGACGGAAAGAAAATGTCTTTATCTTCATAAAATACAATAAAATTTTAACCATTACAACTTTTATGTTAAAAGTCCATATGCTATGTGTTCTACGATAAAATGGGATACTATTTGGGGGGAATAAAAGCAGTATCCTGCTTGTGGGTCCGGGCTGCGTAAAATTTTCCTATCCACGGTTAGTTGCTTTGTGCGTGTTTGTGGAGTGTTTCCTTTTCTTTTGTCTTGAAACTTGCTTGTTGAATTGGTTTTAATTACTGATGCCTATCGAGACTTTGTATTGGCCTTCCATGTAGTAAAGGGAAGTGATCGCCTGTGGATAGCATTTTGTCAACGGAACTTGTGATTAAACAAGTGCTGATGCAAAGCCTGGAGACAAGCGAAGGCCTAACAAGAGGAAAGGACATAACGGAATTTATATCTGGCTGTTATCCATGCCGGCCTGTGCTGAGACAAACCGGGTGTTTCAAGAGTGCACCGAAGTGTAATACAACTCGGGTGAACAGAACAAGGACATGAAAAAAGCCATACAGAAGCGCGATATTCTCTCGACTTTGGCTGACAGAAATCGTTTTATTTTGCATCCGACCCCAACCTCAGAAATATCACGACCGGTGGAAAGGCTGAAAATGCTGTCAATATTGGTCGCATTAGAGCTACTGGAGAGAAGATATTGTCTTCAATGACTGGAGTGAGCAAGGGGAGTAAGCAAGCTGTCAGTCTTGCTTTAAAGTCTTCTGTCAGGATTGAAAGCGACAACGTGCAGGTACATCCGCAACTCCTGTTTTAGCGGCCTTTTATTGCTTACAACAGCTCCGATGATCTGGAGCGTTGTTTCGCTATGAACTCTGCAGTCCCAATGGCTCTGTTTGATTCTCCTCTGACGCTGCGGAAACCGCAAAAACCAGCCCTTGCCTTCTCCCTGCGGGCGAAGTTTTCACCCGATGCCACATCAATTCCAGAAGGCGATGTTCAGCATGTATTGTAGACGGCGTAGCTCTACTCCACCCAATCTAGTAGCTTCGAAGGTCCGCAACATATCAGGATGTTTGTGGTTTATACCCCAGCTATGTGGCTTGGAAATATGGAAATTGGACTGTTGTTTTTCATCACGGCTATGACGAGATGTCCACAAAGAATTGCATGACGCAACAGAGGAGAGCCACAAGAAGAGCCGGCGCAACTATAAACTTTTAAGGGGGCACGAACGTTACCCTAAAAGGTCCTAAAGAAGAATGACTTCCTCTCTACTTCCAAGAACAAACAATGGTTTATAAATATGCTAAGACGGTTTCTACAGAATATAAACCATGTAAACTGTAAAATATACCAAGCCAAAGGTGACGCTGATGTTCTTATTGTGTCGACAGCCGTAGAATCTGCTCGGCAAAGGATCACAGTACATGTCGGAGACCACACGGACTTACTTGTTATTGATGGAATGGATGTGACCTCTATTTCAAACCAGAACCAATTTCAAAAAGGCTAGAGGACGCGTCTGGAATATGAAGACAGTTAAAGAGGAGAAAGTTATTTCTTCACGCCATTTTGGGATGGGACATCACCTCCCGTCTCTACGGAAATGGTGAAGCTGCAGCGTTGAAGAAATAGGCCAACACTCTACACTTCAGAGAGCAAGCTTAACTGTTCGACTTGCATTCTCAGTTCCACCGTGGATGACATTGTGGCAGCAGGTGAGAAATCACTAATATCCCTCTACTGTTGAAAGCCTGGAATAAAACCTTGAAAGCTTACGATACCAACGATACTGCGAGAAACTAGCGACCTAGAGTACACAGATACTGCCCCAGAACAACGGCAGCAGCTCAGCATCATAGCCTAAGGGTGTACCTAGAAGTGAAACAATGAAAAGATGAAGGCGAAGGCATGTCAGTGGAACAGTGGGGATAAAAGTGAGCGATGATCAAGTACTTCCTGTGATGACTGACTTACTGGTTGTCCCGGAGTGTCTTATCTTATCTTATCTTATCTTATCTTCTACGCATGGTCAGTTTCAATTTATCATCGGATTGTGCCAGCGCAAAATGTACCTGTCACCCAATTCAATTCAATTTTATTTAAACACGGTAAAATTCATCAGGAATAAGCTTACATAATAACATAATTCCCCTGCGTGTGGTCAATGCGGCGGTACCGCATACACAAATTCTACCCACCAGTTTCACTACAATGGTGATGATGGAAAGGGACGTAGATAAAATATGGGCTCATGAAAAGCCAAAATAACTCTTCACTGTTTGAGGAATGTGTAAAATTTCATTGGACTACGTCACACACATATGAAACTGTCTCCCTATTCAGGTAATCTTTGGTGTCAAAAGTAATAGGATTTAATGTGCTTATACGCGCGTTTGGTGACGCTTTACAAAGAATGAACGTTTAAAGACGCATTTCAAATGGATTTGTTTGAATTTGGAAGAATTCTGGCGATAAAAAAGCGTAATAACAACAATTTCCGGTTTGAGCCTCGTTTTCATGTTTGCCCAGAGCAACAGTTAGCATTCGTTTAAATCTGGAGATGATCCCGTGCTTGGATTCTTTAGGACTTTTAGCATGTTGATCTACGCACTAATTCTAACTGATCGGCGAAGAGAGAGCTTCTGTTGCAATTACTTGCAGGTCCAGTCACAAAATGACTGAGCTAATAACTAAAAGTCGACTTTTGTCATGGGGCTCCGCACATCGCGTTCGCAAATGGGCTAATTTTAAAACTGAATTCGCAGGGTGAAATTTGGCGGACGAAGTTGCAAAGTCCGTCTCCAGTCTTCACAATTCAAACCTACGATTGTAGCTCTGGAGAAGCGGTAGTAAATAAATAGTAAACTGCTGCACTGAAAACCCAAAGCCACAGAAAAAATTCAGTGGCTTAGGTGGGACTCGAACCCACGACCTTCGGGTTACAAGACCACTGCTCTACCATCTGAGCTACAAAGCGACGATGGGAACAGCGCGTAGATTAATCCCATTTGATCCTACATGTGCACAGGAAATACCTGTGACAAACATACGTAGCATGTATTACATGCAAGGAACAAATAAAGCAGGATGACAGTGTTTCGATTCTATCTCAGAATCATCCTCAGGCAATACTAAGCCCACCTAAGCCACTGAACGTTTTTCAGTGGCTTTAGATTTTCAGTGTAGCAATTTGTTATTTATTTAGTATTGCCTGAGGATGATTCTGATATAGAATCGAAACACCATCATGCCGCTTTATTTGTTTCTTGCATGTAATACATGCTACGCATGCTTGTCACAGTTATTTCCTGTGGACATGTAAGATTTTGCTTGGGGCGGTGCCTGTGACAAAACAACATGGAAAATGGAGTGCAGCTGCTTGTGTAAAACATGATTTTTTTCACCTACACTTGACAAAAAAGGCTTACTAGGAAAAGTTTGAGCATGGAAATGTACTGCACGACTGATACTGACAAGCTTCGTGTTTGGTGCATGGCGCAGGATTGCAATTTTGCCAAAGCCTTGTAACAATAAAGTTAATTGTGGGCCTACATTTCTTTGACCGGATAGTGGACGTGGGCGAGAGCGAATAATTGCATTCTTAGAAAGCTAAATTAAAAGTGCCACTCTTAAACTTGAAAGATTGTTACATTTACTTCAGTGTTACTTTCGTTGCCTACTATATTGAAATTGCATTCGTCAGCGCATTCTTTGTAAACAGGTTCATTCAGCTTTGTTGAGAAATTGTCGAATCAAAATTCTGTTTATTATTTAAAAGGCTGAGCCGGCATCTAAAGCAGCACTGTCTTCTGGTCAAAAAGGTGTATGCTGTATGATAACATATAAGGAGAAATAGTCGGCTACATTTGAAGTCAAAAATTCATCCTAACATAATACAGAAAAAAAATCCTGCTAACTTAATACAGAAAAAACTTCTTTAAGAATACCATATTGCAACAAAAGTCGAAAAATTAAAGATTCCCCCAGCATTGCCAGCAAAACATGATCCCTGCCTTTTCCATTTCTTGTGATAGGAAATGAAGAGCGCGCGTTGTGCCTCGTTTGTTTCATTTAATGTCTACCCTCGCCATCGCCAGCCATACTCACTTCCTAATGGGTTCTTCTTGTCTGTCAGAGTTCAAATCATTCTTGTTTATTTTCCTGTAAAGAAGATATGTTTCGAGATAGAAAAAAGTAAAACAAATCACTGACAAAAACGCCGCCAATTTTCACCCCTTAAATTAAAGTGGATTTAACATGAGACATTTATGGACCAAAATCAAATAAAATATTAACAATGTTCGTAGTTTTATTTTGCATACATCACATTTCAAGGATTGAAGTACTAAGTTTCTTGTCAGAGGCAATTATGCTCAGAATATAACCCCTTCGCGAAAAGAACAAACCATATCTGTTCAAATACAACGGTAATACTATAACTACATCTGATCAAACTCCAATCAAGCGAGTGTTAGACTCCTCCACCTCAGAGAATCTTCACGAATCCTGAGTTCAACATAATTTGATATTAGAGGGGCGTGGTAACTCTGATACTGGGTACCACAAACGCCTTGTGGCGTTAGGTGTTTGCTTTTCTGTCTGTAGATTAACAAGGAAATGATATTGTCTCAAGGTGATAAAAATCAGCCTTTACATTGCTTATTTGCAATAGAAGAAGATGGCATGTTATGCATTTTTCTCGAAATTGGACAGCCGGGCAAAATCTGATTTTGCCTCAATTTTCACGCTATCTTAAACTCTACCTTTCTTTTCGACATTTTTATTGTCATCGTGATAATGCAATTTATTAAAACATTTCTCAGAGCCATAATGCTATCAAATTCAGAGCGAAATGCCCGTTTTTAATTGGATTCGTGAACAATTGTTTGACTTCTCTCAGGGATTAATATTCTAATTTCAAAAGAGAAAGCATTAGTGAAACACCGATTCCCTTCTTACGCCGCGTGCAGTTTGGGCTGGGATTTTGAACTGTGACAAACCAAATATAATCTTTCCTCGAGTGTAAGATTATTCAACGTAAATCCTGCCAAAAAAAGATCGCCTTTTTTAATTTTCATGCAGACGAAAATAAATATGCGGTAGGTTAAAGATTTGTTCAATTTAATGAATGGTCCGTATGACACGCATATCCGCGATCTAGAATTATTTCCCAGTCAAACATTCAAAAACTTCTCTAAACTTTTTTCTTCTCTTTTATGACAGGATCCGGCTTCAATAATCTTAAAAGTGCACTCTGAAAACGGAAAGGACAGCAGAGAAGTAACGAGTACCTAATTCAAAAGCAATGCCTTCTCAAGAAAAGGTAAAACTCTTTTCATTACGTGAGCAGCTGTCGAAATATCACATTTTCCATCAGATGAAAGGAACCAATTGTCAATAACAAAAAAACCGTAATTGACGTTAATAAATATATCAATAGCTGCCAGTTAATGAAACATCGACATCCGCAGAAAAAAGTTCATTTTCCTCCAGCCTTCTTTCTGACAGTATTGGCGACTCGACTCTCCCCGCGCACAGGGTAAGGTTTTGCACCTCTATGTTCTGTCTTAGTGCTTGGAGAGAATCTTTGTGTTTAACGCCCTTTTTGTTAGTATACTTCTCATGAGTTCCTTCAGTGTAGTGGCTAATTGTAAATAGCATGTATTTAGTATACTCTGATTAAAAGCAAAGTACGTCTCGGCTTCTTTCAAATGAATGGCAATTTAGCAAAATCCAAAAATCCAAAAATCCAAAAATCGGCTATAAAGAAAAAAAGTTGCGATGAAGGAAATATTTTTAAAAAAGAATTTAATTCAAATAGAAAGCTATTTGCACACCCCACGGTGACTTAACGAGATTATTTGATTCAGTGGCAGTTATTTTTCATTCTTGTAAAATCTGATTGCAAATCTGAAAACTAGCAACCCAACAGACTCGTTGATTTTTTGAGTAGCTTGTCAAAGTTAACCGGCTTTCTTGAATTTGCATATCATAAGTAAGGAAAGTTTGCTCAATTTGTACTAATCATTATTTGGCGAGCTCGAAGGATACTTCACCGGATTTCAAACGCATTTACTTGAGACACCCCGTCATTTTTTAGGACGGTTATAGAACAAACAAAGGAAATTACAATCCGTAAGTCGAGAAAAATCGCACATCAAAAATAAATTTCATTTCAAAGCTTTTATTAAGGGGCAAAGTTAGCCGAGCAAAACGTCATTTGTTGAACTTTCGTATATACACTGATTGCTGTTCCTATCAAAAACCACTGATGTTTTTGGGGTTTTTTTCTTTTTGCTGTTTTTGGAATATTATCACAGGAAGGCTAATTTTGCAACAGTTTTCAAGTGAGTTTTACACAGTTTAATAGCTTTATAAGATAATCATTGCATTTTAATTGGTCACATGGTAAGTCTCATAATAAATTTGACTGGCATTCTCTCTGTCTTCTTCCCGTGATGTGCCAAGTCCAGTAGAGTGAAGAAGGATTATCTGACCATTGAGCCGATAACAATCCATATAGAGGAACAGGAATAACAAAAAGTTGCGCCCTTTCAAAAGATAAGCTGGTAAACCGTCTCGAAACGTGATCGGAGGCACTGGCAGCTGCCAGAAAACTTTGTACTGAAATGGTTGAGAAAAAATGTCGGCGTGTGTTTTTCCTTTAAAAAGAAAAACACGTTATCTATTTGTCCCTTCATTATGTCAGCAATTCTTGGGCTTGTAATGAATCTTGCGTTAGCGTTTCCTTTAGAGAAAAGCTCTACAAAAGCTCCAAGAACTGTTTAAAAAGACAAGATCAGCTCAAGTTCTAGAAATTTCATTATTGGTAGTCAGTCAGTGAGCACGAAGCAAAAATCTGCCGCTTATTAACAAATTGAAAAGAAAACCTTACCATCTGCTGGACGTGCATAGATCTGAATGATAAGAAGTTTAGTCTTTGGTAAACGCTAATGACAACTAATTTTCACTTTCCTAAAGAAAAAATAAATATGTCATTGCTGGTCCAGTTATTCTTTTATATTGGACTCATAGATCTGGACTTCATTTGTGCAATCGAAAATGACCATTAAATATGAAAATAATAATGTCTGTAGAACGCTACTTAAAGAAGAAGAACAGAAGAACAGTCACAGAGTTTTTAATTTCACTCTCTCTGAATGTCATCTTAATTTACCCTAGCTTAAAACATAAAAGGTCGATTTAAAAAAATACACCACTTAATTGAATTTGCATTGTTTTTCCTTTCTGTTATTAAATATGCTAATATTCCCCCTTTTGTCTCACTGACATTTAGCTAACTTAAAGCCTAAACATTTGTTTATAATAAATAATATTCAGTAGCTCAGTTTAGGAGAATTTTTGGACATAATTTGACCGTTAGCTTTGTGTAAAACATTCACTATGTTTTCATAAATGAACTTTTGTTACCTTTAGTTTAATGTTTGACATGTAATATGAAAGTACGATTAAGTTGCACTCGGTGTTTGTTATCATCATCCTTATGCTTTCCCTATCAACGACTTACGGGCTTGTTGTGAATTTTGCATTATCTTTTCCTTAATTGAAAAGCTCTAGACATGTTCCAAGGAAATCTTTTAATACAATAAGAGAAGCTCAGTTGCCAGTAGAAAAGCACATTGTGGGTAATCAGTAAGTAAACATGAAGGAAAGATCCGCCGCTTATTAACAAATTGAAAAGAAAACCTTACCATCAGCTGGTGAAGCAAAGATCTGAATAATAAAAAGTTTAGACTTTGCTAAACGCTAATGACAACTAATTTTCACCTTCGGAAAGAACAAATAAAATGTCATTGCCAGCACCTGTCTACGTAACTTCTCCAGTCGATGAATGGTGGAGTTGTTCTTTAAATAGTGGTTTCACTGATCTGGAATTCATCTGTGCAATCGAAAAATTACAATTAAAGATAAAAAGAGTTATGTCTAATAGAACGCTGCTTACAGAACAAAAGAACAGTCACAGGGTTTTAATTTCACCCTAGCTTAATGTCAGCATATCGCCTGTGCCGAAACGCTTGATTTATAAACATAATTAAATTGGACTTGTTTTTCTTTTTTGTTTTTAATTATGCTAATATTCCCCTCTTGCATGTTTAAATTAGCAAGTTTCTGACAAGACTCAGCCGGTTTCTGTTTCAACACTGAAAAGAGAAGGTAAGAAGATATTTGCCTAATTGACTTTTATTCTTGACTTATACATAGTTATACCACCTTGTCGTGTACTTTAGATGCATGTTAATATTGGCCGCACAGTAAACAAGCCTTTACCAATGAGTAGAAAAATCGGGCCGAAAAGTTGCAATACGTAACTGGAACATGCAATAGTCTTCGGGATAGTTTTCGTTTTTTTAGCTATGGGTTGAGCGGTCTTGTATGTATTAACTTCGGATTTGCTCTTTCGAAAAACAACTGTTTAGGTAGTCGTTTTCGTCGTGAACTTAACCGACGAAAACAAGTTGTTGTCTGTTAAGTCGCAAACACGTTGCGCTCGCCAGTTCCCACAATAGTTGCATGGTCAGACGTAGAGTTGTAGGATAACGGGGCGAGTACTCTGTCGGTTCGCAGTTTCGTCTCAGTGAACTGTCTGCAAGGCATCTCTCCGTTATCATGTCGTGAAAGGAGTCGATTTCTTTTTTTGTTTAAAGCAGTGAAGGTGTTGTCCACGTAACGTAATCACATGGTGTTTGTTCGCAGGTTTTTAAGGGCTCGTTCCTATATGTGCTGCATAACAGTTTTTGCTAGAACAAAGGTAACTGGAAAGCTAGCTCGTGTTACTTCATGCTGCTGTTTCAGCAAAATGCATGGTTAAACAGATCAATGAATGGGTTTATTGATTTCGATTAAAAGGTCCAGTAAGTCAATATTTGGATAAGTCAATGTTTGCCTTTGTAAGTCAATGTTTGCCTTTTTTGTCTCGCTGACATCAAGTATTTCAGTTAGGTCTACATAAAGAGAACGGAAAGCCGATTTCAAAATGTAGTGACAACTTTAACGCTTTGGGGCAATTTGCAACACCAAATACCCAGTTACTCGGTTGTTTATCACAGTTCGTCTCCCAATTTCAAATTTCCCCTAGCAACACGGTCCTTTTGGACGTTTAAGCGTTAAATAATCAAAAGAAACGTTGGCGCATATTTGCTCTGTAAAAAGAAAAAAAAGTTATCTCTTTATCTGTGAATTTTGCATCAACTTTTTTTTAAATAGAAAAGCTGTACCAAATCTCCAAGGAACTCTTTTAAAACAAACAGATAAGCTTAGTTCCGGCCAGTCCTATTATTGGTAGTCAGTCAGTGAACACGAAGCAAATATCTGCTGCTTATAAACAAATTGAAAAGAAAATCTCACCATCTGCGGTCATACATAGATCTGAATAATAAAAAAGGTTAAACTTTGCTAAACGCTGATGGCATCTAATTTTCACTTTTGGAAAGAAGAAATAAAAATGTGTTTGCGGCACCTGCCTTTTTAGCTCCTCCTATTGATTAGTGGTGTAGCAGTTATTCTTAAAATAGTAGTCTCATTTTGTGCAATTGAAAAATGACAACCATAGATAAAAATTATAATGTCTAATATGGCGCTACTTGAACTGAAGAGAAGAAGAGTCACCATTTTTTTTCAGTTCGCTAAATGTCAGCTTATTGCCTATGCTTAAGCACCAATGAATTGGACTTGCCTTGTTTTTTTTTTCTCTTTTTATTAATTATGCTAATATTCCTTGCTTGCAATTCTCAGTTACTGCAAGGTTCTGACTAAAAGCAATTGATCTATCCTTAAACACTAAAATGAAAAGGGAAATAAATACATTTCTACCCGTATTTGTATCGACTTTCCGTGTACTTAAAGTGTTTAAAGTGGCCACACTATACAACAAGCCTTCACCAACGACAAATCGCAGTGTCAAAGCCGACATTAAGGCTATACGATCCTTGCGATGACGATGATGGGCTCTCCCGTGATACAGGACGTACATTAACGCTATCGTAAAAAGTGTCGGGTTAGCTTTCGTTTTGATTGTTTTTACGGTCTTGTGTGTGTGTTACGTCAGAGCTGTTCCGTCAGAAAAACATCAGTTTGGGCACTTGATTTCGACAAAACTGACGAAAACTGGGGAGTAGCAAACTAGTTGCGCTCGTGTTGCTAACGTTGGTACAGTCGTTGCTGCGTGGGACGTAAAGGTTCAGGATGACTGGTCGAGTAATCTTTCAGTGTTTGTATGTCGTATTTTCGAAGATCCCTTTAGTAAACTGTCCTTTCTCATGTTCATGTTCATGTTCATGTTTGATGTCATCCTTGTGCACAGCAATGAATCTGTCGTCCACGTAACGTAACCACTGTCAAAGCGCTTGTTTTCATGGTCTTTATGCATAACAGTTTCTGCCAGCGGAACAGCGGAAAATGGAAAGCTCGCGTTACTCTATGCTGCTGTTTCAGTTTTTTTCCAACGGTAAACAGATCACTAAACGTACGTACGGTTATTTCGCTAGACTACCAGTTACATGTTACAGTGGATTCCTTCCATTACCTGAAGACGTTTCGCCGTAGTGATTTGTAGTCTGTACTGCATTGTTTGTAGGTAATTTTCGCCGATATCACGCTTTGTTTGCTTTACATTTGTAACGCGGAATGGCAAAAGTAACAGCAAATAAGAAACAGCTCTTCTTTGGTAACTCTCCGATCAGAAAGATCAGAAAGCCCGCCACGTCTGCGAGCTGGTACTTGGCCACTTCGTTCATAAAACTTGCCGGTGAAAGGACTACACTGAAACGCCACATTTCACACATCTTCTAATTTAGTTAAAAACACTCCCTGAAGTGCTTGTAGAGAGCTCGAACCGGCCGATTATCGAGAGCATCCATTCGCAGAAGGAAAGGAGTGAAAGACTGAATAATCGGATTTTACCGCTCTTGTCAAAATATTTATGAAATCCAACCTCTTTAGAACTTTAAGTCAAAAGAGCCCGATAGAAACCCTGGATCATTATCAGTAGCTGGGCAAAGTCCCTTATGTAAATTCAACTAAAAATATTTATTAAAAACCACCTATGTAACTCGGGTCATCGAAATCGCCCTATGTAACAAACGCATGTTGTGGAAATTAGTAAGAAAGTTTCGAGTCGACTGTATTTTCTTAAACAACTGAAAAGGGCTAATGTTCCCCAAAAAGATCTATTGACCTTTTACGTAACGTGCATCCGCCCTGTGACGGAATATGCGTGCCCGGTATTTCATAATGCGCTGCCCGCTTACCTATCTGCGGAGCTAGAACAACTGCAAAAACGCGCGATGCGTATCATTTTTCCATTTACATCGTACCGCGACGCACTACAGCAAGCACGCTTAGAAACGCTTTCTGCGCGCAGAGAATTAATCACATCTAAATTATTCGAATCTATTAGCAGTAATGAAAACCACAGATTATATAAGCTTTTACCCCCGCGAAATAAATGTCATTTTAACTTGAGACATAAAAGAAATTTTAATATTCCCATGGCCAAGACTAAGAGACTCATGAACACTTTTATATATAGTAATTGTAATTAGACGATATTATAGTTTTTATTCTTATAATTAATAGATTTTATTCTTTCTTGTAAAAATTAATATAATTCAGCCTCTGGCTGCAATTTTAATTTTAATAAACTATCTATCTATCTCGCATATACAAATAGCTTTGTTTAAATGTCGTAAAAAAGTACAGCACACTTTCAAGGGTGTACATTTATAAAACAAATAAAGTAGTTAAAAGTGCAGCTTGTATGAGTCCTTAAAAGTCGTGCTTTTAAGAGTCTTTAAAAGTCCAGCTTTTTAGAGTCCTTAAAAGTTGAGCTTTTTAGAGTTCTTCATTTTAAAGCCGACTTTTTAGGTCTTAAAAGCCGAGCTTTTAGGGTCCTTAAAAATCTAGCTTTTTAGAGTCCTTAAAAATATGACTAGCTTTTTAGAGTCCTTAAAAGTCGAGCTTTTTAGTGTCCTTAAAAGTCGAGCTTTTTACGGTCTTAAAAGTCGAGCTTTTTAGAGTCTTAAAAGTCTTTAGTCGAGCTTTTAAGAGTCCTTAAATGTCGAGCTTTTTAGAGTCCTTAAAAGTTGAGCTTTTAGGGTCCTTAAAAAGTCCAGCTTTTTAACGTCCTTAAAAGTTGAGCTTTTTAGACTCTTAAAAGTCGAGCTTTTGCAGAGTTCTTAAAAGTGGAGCTTTTAAGAGTCCCAAAAGTCGAGCTTTTTAACGGCCTTAAAAGTCGCGCTTTCAAGGGTCCTCAAAAGTCGAGCTTTTTAGAGTCTTAAAAGTCGAGCTTTTAAGAATACTTAAAAAGCTCGACATCTAAAAAGCTCGACTTTTAAGACTCTAAAAAGCTCGACTTTTAAGGACTCTAAAAAGCTCGACTTTTAAGGACCCTAAAAAGCTGGACTTTGAAGGACGTTAAAAAGCTCGACTTTTAAGGACGTTAAAAAGCCCGACTTTTAAGAACTCTTAAAAGCTGGACTTTTATGGACCCTTACAAGCTGCACTTTTAACTACTTTATCTGTTTTATAAATGTACACCCTTGAAAGTGTGCTGCATTTTTTAAGACATTTAAACAAGGCAATTTTGTATTTTTATATGTGTTTGTTACATAGGGCGATTTTGATGACCCGAGTTACATAGGTGGTTTTTAATAAATATTTTTAGTTGAATTTACATAAGGGACTTTGCCCAGCTACTGATAATGATCCGAAACCCTGCGGGTGTGAAACCGCAAGTCAAATACGGTGACGGCTAACTTGCAAGCCCTTGACGTCACTCCCTAGCAACCAGACCTTGCGAATGTTTAAACTTCCGGTTCTCTCTGGCTCGTGATGTACGGGCTTGCTGGCTGCGGTTGCAACGTTGTCAGTAAATATCAGAGGAAGAAAACACAAACCTTAAGACTATGGCGCCGAGTTGCATAATAGCTGCCACTGGCTGCAACGACGTTTATAATCTGATGTACGGTTAACCATTTGGTCTGTAACTGATTTTTATCAGTGACAGTTAAATCATTTGATATTAAACCACCCCACCAACTGCGGCCAACTGCAAGTCACGTACAAAATGTGGTCCTAGTAGCCTTTCTTGGTAACGTTCTAAATACCTCTCAAACAGGCGGTACTGTTCTCACTGTAAAAACTGGTCGTATTTCAGTTTTTCCACTGAAGGATAAATTTAGCGGACAGACGCATTTCCATTTTTTGCCATTGTTATCGCTTGTACTGATAACGCTCAGTGTTCTTTTACCGCACGATCAGAAATTCCTCAGCCAAAACTGCGATAAAAGCTAGATTGGTGTTACTGACTCAACTAAAAAGACAGGTATTAAAGCCAGATAAAAGAAGTGATATGAAAAATACGAAGGGCGTCGGTAACAATATAACGAGCCTAGCTAAGCATGTGGAGTTGGTAGACAGAAAAAGGGGACAGACCTCGCAGTAAGCTACTTCTCATTAGCTTGCTTTGAAGCCCTTACTCAGAATTTCAATCCTTTGTAGTGGCAAGCTCACGATTCAATTTACGTAGAACGTTACAAAGAATTAACCATTATGACTCTTTTATCGCTGCAATAGAAGGCTTTGTTTCAGTATTTGGTGAACTCACCACCCACTCGGCCTTTGCAAAAACTTGAAGTTCGACAATCAAAGTCAATTGATCATATCTTTCGATTGTGGCTACATTATGCAAATCATATACCTTTAACTAATGGTCTGTACACGCACGTTACCGTCTACCACTTCACAGCGGTCAAACGCACGACGCGTGCGCAGTTCCCGCCATAATTTTACAGAAGAAAATACAGACAAACGTCGAAAGTTTCACTTTAACCACAAAACTTAACGCCATTTCTGAAAACTTAAGCTTTTTACTTTGAGCATTTGTTCAGAATGAAGTTACTGGCATCCACAAGTTTTATCGGCGCGATAAAACTTGTTTTATCGGGACATTTTATGTATCGTTTTCATACGAACTTCGCCCTCGTCATGCTCGTAAAAGTCTGAACTGATTCAAACTTCAAGGCTCTGCAAAACCGGAAGTGAAGTTGTTTTTTGCGTTTGACCGCTGTGAAGTCTACCACAGCAACTAGAATTCTACTCATGCGCAGTACTGTCCCTCTTCCCACTAAAAAAGGCTTATATTAGAGAATTAAAAATGCGGAAATGAATATCAGTAAATAATAATAATAATAATAACAATAGTAATAAATGTCTTCATTCATCATAAGATAAAAGTACATATCTCATGTTACAATTGAAAATCTTAAAAGTTAATAATAGCCGTAACTATTATATTCACAACACTGAATCATAGTCAAAGATAAGTCTATTTAATTGTCTCTAGTTGTAAATGATTGATATCACGCCCATATTAGTTACGAGAATTTGCAAGCGTTCGTGCGAAAAGTCCTCAAACACTGTTTTTTTTTTCGTAAGACTTTTGCTGCAGCTACGTAGCTAATGCGTTACTCGTGTTAGAAATGCAAAAACAATTGCGGGTCATCGACTTCGTTTCCGAGATAAGATAACTGAAAGTCAACGCTCATTTTTCAAAATGAGTCTTCTTTACTCGAGTGAGCCAATTACTGTTAGTCAAAAATATTGCGACTGAATCCATGGATAACATTTTAAACTTCCTACACTGATTTTTTCGACCATTTTTCCATAATCTGTCGAGAACTGAGAAATAATATGCATCAAATAAAAAAGTGGGAGTTACCGACCACTTAAGACATTCAACTGCAGGCGAAGTTAACGCCATGGCTACCAGCCCTTAAAGTGATTAGACTTCTCGGTAACACACGCGTGCTCTTGCATGACGTAGCGTAGCATTGGGACTTGTATTACGCACGTGCGTAGTTAGGATGCGCATAAACAATTGGCGCGAACGTCCTTTTATGAAGAGATTTGATCATGTGCTTACGGGCAAGGGCTGTAATCTTGGTTTACTGTTAATTCTCCAACACAGCGTAGAAAACAAAACATTTGAAACTTCTCATTTGTCAACAAATGAATTTCCCTTCTTTGAAGCAAACACCGTTCAATCTGTGACGTAATTTCACCTGACGATCTAATTCATCATTCCGATTCTTATTTCAAGGTTAGTTGCTACCTTAAACCAGCTTTGTTTTGCATTCACTTTTTGTGATAAAAATTACAGTTGATATTAGAAACGGTGGAAATTTTGGCGCATCACTAAAAAGCCACCTTAACCGAAAATATTTCCAAGAAATGTTTTTTAGAGTACTTAATAAATTGTCACAAAGACTAAAAAAAATGTATATGTCGCCATAGAAAACTGCGTAGATAAAATGACATTTGAGGATTTCCCGACGAATGAGGTGACGTTCACACAAAACTGATAAATTTGTTTTCCGTGAAGCTTTTTTTTTACGTTTATCAACATTGTACATCAAAAGGCGTAGCTTCATATTAGAAACCGTCGACTATTTCCCCCAAAGTGTGTATTCTTCTCTGCTTTTACAGCTTTCTTAAATTGTTGTTGTGAAGAAATTTCTGCCGGTTAAAAGATACGTTTAGATTTGTGCTAAGTGATGTAAAATGACATTGTGGCTACTTCCTGAAAGCTTGCGGTGATCTTATGCAATGATGCTTTTGGACATTCAGCCCTGTAAATTAGTCTTAGATATTTATTTGCCTCAGGCTTTGCTGATATTTTCTGAAATTGTTCTTCATTTCTGTTAATATTACCAATATTGTATACGTATGGCCTATTCCCAAGAAGAGACAGCTGTTTTCTGGAAAACTGAACACAGCCTGTGACACCGGTGTATGTCTCAGTGTAAACTTAGTCTTTCCATAAAACGTTTTCGATAAACTGTATATACTGCCTTAGATATCTCTGTAAGCCGTCTTAGAGCAGGAAAACAATTTTAAACAAACTCACACTTGGGCTTTTTTTAAAGTGTCTGGCTGATTTCGATCGATCTGTGGATTTGCAGTTAGTCGACTCAATACAAAGTGATACCTTCTGAGTACCTAACAGACAAGTATGTGGAAATTTTCTGATGCGTGTCACGATAAACGCTGAGTCATTCTCAGATGGAGCACACGAATGTTGAGGTTTAATCGAAATCCGTGATTCAGCACACTGGATGAACCCAGAGGAAACACTGGCTAACAATGAAAGCCTTCACAGTGAAAGCATCGAAAGCCAAAGTCACACGCGGCCGGTTTCTGTAGCATGAGAGAATCTCTACTCCACCCTGGGTGGGAGACCAAGCATTTTTTCGCGGGTACCCATTTAAACACCTGGGTGGAGAGAGACAATGTGGGGGCAGTGGCCCGGCATGGGGTAAGGCTTTTTGTCAAAAGAACAACATGACAAAGCAGATTACTACCTAGACTCAAACCACAGACCCTCCAGAGAAACCATTGTTAGTCGATGGACTGGTTATGAAAGCAATAACAAGTGTTGAGCATACTACAACCGTGCATAATCTTTTGTTTTTTCGATCACACTGTCTGGCTGAATAGTTTAGGGCAACATTTCTATTGGTCTGTTGTTCGAACAAAGTCTAAAAGCTATTGTGGTTGTGCACGGTCAAGGCCGAAAAACGGTAACAAAAACCTCGAGCAAAGAAATTTATCAGGTTTCATAACCATTGCGCTTTATTAACTATGACCAAACGTTCACCGCTAAAAACGGCCAAAGCGACCTTGTTTGCCTACAAGAAGTCTGAAATATGTGAAATGGTTAAAAAAAGAAATACCAGATCAAGTCCATGAGCCAAATCTCCAAAGTGGCCTAAAATTCGAGTTTCGTAGCACCCTCCCCCCCCCCCCCCACGGGACATAGTGCGTTTGGCATCAAATTAAAGCTCAGGATCTATATCTTTCGAATCTGCCTGTCTCCAAACTTGAAAGGTCATTTAAATGAGAAAACGGAGCAATTTTGACAGGGGGTGGGTGGGGGAAAATTGTCCAATTTTAGACAGAGATTAAACAAAAATAGTCATATCTGTGGTCCTTCACCTCCGTTTAATTTCACATTCATATGAAATACTTGCTACGTCATGGAGAACGTCTGGGGTAGATGTCAATTGCGTCACACGTTTCCATGGCAACGGTTGCTAGTGAATTTTGGTCAAAACTGAATTTGATACTAATTTTTGGAGCACATTCTTAAAATTATTAACTTTGACGCACGTGAACACTAGGTTATTCGTAAGTCTCCATGTATCCCAGTAAACTTTGATCAATTCGTTATGGAAAACCTCTTCAAAAAGCAAATAAGGCATTGTTTTGACAGTAAAGAAAAGTTTGATTGGGGCTCCTGTGGTACCGGTCTACTTCCTGTAAGGGATCGTATTATATAAATAATCATATCTTTGGATATAAACAAGAAGCTCTCTATATAATGGTAAAGAATGTCATTCATATGATAGGCAGCTTGCAGGAGAAGTGTCAGACGCGCCATCCGTTTTCAGGACAACGGTTGCTAAGGACTTTTTGCCCAATTCGGATTGGTACCATTCGCCATTAAAGCTTTCTTTAATGGCGAAATTTAGCAAAACTTAATAAAATGTATGAATGTGAATGATTTTTTATCATTTCTTGTCTGTGAAGTCCAATTGACCACTGTAATATGAACATTTCCAGGGAGAGCACTTTGTACTTTTAGATGATGCAGTCAACCAATCAACACGATCATGCATCCAGAACGGGGGTTTATCTGAAGCATATTTATATCTATGCATGCAATATGTATACACTTCAACAGCGATGGAAATGTAATTGAAACGCATATGTAAACACAAACACAAACCTTAAAACTATGGCGCCGAGTTGCATAATAGCTGCCACTGGCTGCAACGACGTTTATAATCTGATGTACGGTTAACCATTTGGTCTGTAACTGATTTTTATCAGTGACAGTTAAATCATTTGATATTAAACCACCCCACCAACTGCGGCCAACTGCAAGTCACGTACAAAATGTGGTCCTAGTAGCCTTTCTTGGTAACGTTCTAAATACCTCTCAAACAGGCGGTACTGTTCTCACTGTAAAAACTGGTCGTATTTCAGTTTTTCCACTGAAGGATAAATTTAGCGGACAGACGCATTTCCATTTTTTGCCATTGTTATCGCTTGTACTGATAACGCTCAGTGTTCTTTTACCGCACGATCAGAAATTCCTCAGCCAAAACTGCGATAAAAGCTAGATTGGTGTTACTGACTCAACTAAAAAGACAGGTATTAAAGCCAGATAAAAGAAGTGATATGAAAAATACGAAGGGCGTCGGTAACAATATAACGAGCCTAGCTAAGCATGTGGAGTTGGTAGACAGAAAAAGGGGACAGACCTCGCAGTAAGCTACTTCTCATTAGCTTGCTTTGAAGCCCTTACTCAGAATTTCAATCCTTTGTAGTGGCAAGCTCACGATTCAATTTACGTAGAACGTTACAAAGAATTAACCATTATGACTCTTTTATCGCTGCAATAGAAGGCTTTGTTTCAGTATTTGGTGAACTCACCACCCACTCGGCCTTTGCAAAAACTTGAAGTTCGACAATCAAAGTCAATTGATCATATCTTTCGATTGTGGCTACATTATGCAAATCATATACCTTTAACTAATGGTCTGTACACGCACGTTACCGTCTACCACTTCACAGCGGTCAAACGCACGACGCGTGCGCAGTTCCCGCCATAATTTTACAGAAGAAAATACAGACAAACGTCGAAAGTTTCACTTTAACCACAAAACTTAACGCCATTTCTGAAAACTTAAGCTTTTTACTTTGAGCATTTGTTCAGAATGAAGTTACTGGCATCCACAAGTTTTATCGGCGCGATAAAACTTGTTTTATCGGGACATTTTATGTATCGTTTTCATACGAACTTCGCCCTCGTCATGCTCGTAAAAGTCTGAACTGATTCAAACTTCAAGGCTCTGCAAAACCGGAAGTGAAGTTGTTTTTTGCGTTTGACCGCTGTGAAGTCTACCACAGCAACTAGAATTCTACTCATGCGCAGTACTGTCCCTCTTCCCACTAAAAAAGGCTTATATTAGAGAATTAAAAATGCGGAAATGAATATCAGTAAATAATAATAATAATAATAACAATAGTAATAAATGTCTTCATTCATCATAAGATAAAAGTACATATCTCATGTTACAATTGAAAATCTTAAAAGTTAATAATAGCCGTAACTATTATATTCACAACACTGAATCATAGTCAAAGATAAGTCTATTTAATTGTCTCTAGTTGTAAATGATTGATATCACGCCCATATTAGTTACGAGAATTTGCAAGCGTTCGTGCGAAAAGTCCTCAAACACTGTTTTTTTTTTCGTAAGACTTTTGCTGCAGCTACGTAGCTAATGCGTTACTCGTGTTAGAAATGCAAAAACAATTGCGGGTCATCGACTTCGTTTCCGAGATAAGATAACTGAAAGTCAACGCTCATTTTTCAAAATGAGTCTTCTTTACTCGAGTGAGCCAATTACTGTTAGTCAAAAATATTGCGACTGAATCCATGGATAACATTTTAAACTTCCTACACTGATTTTTTCGACCATTTTTCCATAATCTGTCGAGAACTGAGAAATAATATGCATCAAATAAAAAAGTGGGAGTTACCGACCACTTAAGACATTCAACTGCAGGCGAAGTTAACGCCATGGCTACCAGCCCTTAAAGTGATTAGACTTCTCGGTAACACACGCGTGCTCTTGCATGACGTAGCGTAGCATTGGGACTTGTATTACGCACGTGCGTAGTTAGGATGCGCATAAACAATTGGCGCGAACGTCCTTTTATGAAGAGATTTGATCATGTGCTTACGGGCAAGGGCTGTAATCTTGGTTTACTGTTAATTCTCCAACACAGCGTAGAAAACAAAACATTTGAAACTTCTCATTTGTCAACAAATGAATTTCCCTTCTTTGAAGCAAACACCGTTCAATCTGTGACGTAATTTCACCTGACGATCTAATTCATCATTCCGATTCTTATTTCAAGGTTAGTTGCTACCTTAAACCAGCTTTGTTTTGCATTCACTTTTTGTGATAAAAATTACAGTTGATATTAGAAACGGTGGAAATTTTGGCGCATCACTAAAAAGCCACCTTAACCGAAAATATTTCCAAGAAATGTTTTTTAGAGTACTTAATAAATTGTCACAAAGACTAAAAAAAATGTATATGTCGCCATAGAAAACTGCGTAGATAAAATGACATTTGAGGATTTCCCGACGAATGAGGTGACGTTCACACAAAACTGATAAATTTGTTTTCCGTGAAGCTTTTTTTTTACGTTTATCAACATTGTACATCAAAAGGCGTAGCTTCATATTAGAAACCGTCGACTATTTCCCCCAAAGTGTGTATTCTTCTCTGCTTTTACAGCTTTCTTAAATTGTTGTTGTGAAGAAATTTCTGCCGGTTAAAAGATACGTTTAGATTTGTGCTAAGTGATGTAAAATGACATTGTGGCTACTTCCTGAAAGCTTGCGGTGATCTTATGCAATGATGCTTTTGGACATTCAGCCCTGTAAATTAGTCTTAGATATTTATTTGCCTCAGGCTTTGCTGATATTTTCTGAAATTGTTCTTCATTTCTGTTAATATTACCAATATTGTATACGTATGGCCTATTCCCAAGAAGAGACAGCTGTTTTCTGGAAAACTGAACACAGCCTGTGACACCGGTGTATGTCTCAGTGTAAACTTAGTCTTTCCATAAAACGTTTTCGATAAACTGTATATACTGCCTTAGATATCTCTGTAAGCCGTCTTAGAGCAGGAAAACAATTTTAAACAAACTCACACTTGGGCTTTTTTTAAAGTGTCTGGCTGATTTCGATCGATCTGTGGATTTGCAGTTAGTCGACTCAATACAAAGTGATACCTTCTGAGTACCTAACAGACAAGTATGTGGAAATTTTCTGATGCGTGTCACGATAAACGCTGAGTCATTCTCAGATGGAGCACACGAATGTTGAGGTTTAATCGAAATCCGTGATTCAGCACACTGGATGAACCCAGAGGAAACACTGGCTAACAATGAAAGCCTTCACAGTGAAAGCATCGAAAGCCAAAGTCACACGCGGCCGGTTTCTGTAGCATGAGAGAATCTCTACTCCACCCTGGGTGGGAGACCAAGCATTTTTTCGCGGGTACCCATTTAAACACCTGGGTGGAGAGAGACAATGTGGGGGCAGTGGCCCGGCATGGGGTAAGGCTTTTTGTCAAAAGAACAACATGACAAAGCAGATTACTACCTAGACTCAAACCACAGACCCTCCAGAGAAACCATTGTTAGTCGATGGACTGGTTATGAAAGCAATAACAAGTGTTGAGCATACTACAACCGTGCATAATCTTTTGTTTTTTCGATCACACTGTCTGGCTGAATAGTTTAGGGCAACATTTCTATTGGTCTGTTGTTCGAACAAAGTCTAAAAGCTATTGTGGTTGTGCACGGTCAAGGCCGAAAAACGGTAACAAAAACCTCGAGCAAAGAAATTTATCAGGTTTCATAACCATTGCGCTTTATTAACTATGACCAAACGTTCACCGCTAAAAACGGCCAAAGCGACCTTGTTTGCCTACAAGAAGTCTGAAATATGTGAAATGGTTAAAAAAAGAAATACCAGATCAAGTCCATGAGCCAAATCTCCAAAGTGGCCTAAAATTCGAGTTTCGTAGCACCCTCCCCCCCCCCCCCCACGGGACATAGTGCGTTTGGCATCAAATTAAAGCTCAGGATCTATATCTTTCGAATCTGCCTGTCTCCAAACTTGAAAGGTCATTTAAATGAGAAAACGGAGCAATTTTGACAGGGGGTGGGTGGGGGAAAATTGTCCAATTTTAGACAGAGATTAAACAAAAATAGTCATATCTGTGGTCCTTCACCTCCGTTTAATTTCACATTCATATGAAATACTTGCTACGTCATGGAGAACGTCTGGGGTAGATGTCAATTGCGTCACACGTTTCCATGGCAACGGTTGCTAGTGAATTTTGGTCAAAACTGAATTTGATACTAATTTTTGGAGCACATTCTTAAAATTATTAACTTTGACGCACGTGAACACTAGGTTATTCGTAAGTCTCCATGTATCCCAGTAAACTTTGATCAATTCGTTATGGAAAACCTCTTCAAAAAGCAAATAAGGCATTGTTTTGACAGTAAAGAAAAGTTTGATTGGGGCTCCTGTGGTACCGGTCTACTTCCTGTAAGGGATCGTATTATATAAATAATCATATCTTTGGATATAAACAAGAAGCTCTCTATATAATGGTAAAGAATGTCATTCATATGATAGGCAGCTTGCAGGAGAAGTGTCAGACGCGCCATCCGTTTTCAGGACAACGGTTGCTAAGGACTTTTTGCCCAATTCGGATTGGTACCATTCGCCATTAAAGCTTTCTTTAATGGCGAAATTTAGCAAAACTTAATAAAATGTATGAATGTGAATGATTTTTTATCATTTCTTGTCTGTGAAGTCCAATTGACCACTGTAATATGAACATTTCCAGGGAGAGCACTTTGTACTTTTAGATGATGCAGTCAACCAATCAACACGATCATGCATCCAGAACGGGGGTTTATCTGAAGCATATTTATATCTATGCATGCAATATGTATACACTTCAACAGCGATGGAAATGTAATTGAAACGCATATGTAAACACAAACACAAACCTTAAAACTATGGCGCCGAGTTGCATAATAGCTGCCACTGGCTGCAACGACGTTTATAATCTGATGTACGGTTAACCATTTGGTCTGTAACTGATTTTTATCAGTGACAGTTAAATCATTTGATATTAAACCACCCCACCAACTGCGGCCAACTGCAAGTCACGTACAAAATGTGGTCCTAGTAGCCTTTCTTGGTAACGTTCTAAATACCTCTCAAACAGGCGGTACTGTTCTCACTGTAAAAACTGGTCGTATTTCAGTTTTTCCACTGAAGGATAAATTTAGCGGACAGACGCATTTCCATTTTTTGCCATTGTTATCGCTTGTACTGATAACGCTCAGTGTTCTTTTACCGCACGATCAGAAATTCCTCAGCCAAAACTGCGATAAAAGCTAGATTGGTGTTACTGACTCAACTAAAAAGACAGGTATTAAAGCCAGATAAAAGAAGTGATATGAAAAATACGAAGGGCGTCGGTAACAATATAACGAGCCTAGCTAAGCATGTGGAGTTGGTAGACAGAAAAAGGGGACAGACCTCGCAGTAAGCTACTTCTCATTAGCTTGCTTTGAAGCCCTTACTCAGAATTTCAATCCTTTGTAGTGGCAAGCTCACGATTCAATTTACGTAGAACGTTACAAAGAATTAACCATTATGACTCTTTTATCGCTGCAATAGAAGGCTTTGTTTCAGTATTTGGTGAACTCACCACCCACTCGGCCTTTGCAAAAACTTGAAGTTCGACAATCAAAGTCAATTGATCATATCTTTCGATTGTGGCTACATTATGCAAATCATATACCTTTAACTAATGGTCTGTACACGCACGTTACCGTCTACCACTTCACAGCGGTCAAACGCACGACGCGTGCGCAGTTCCCGCCATAATTTTACAGAAGAAAATACAGACAAACGTCGAAAGTTTCACTTTAACCACAAAACTTAACGCCATTTCTGAAAACTTAAGCTTTTTACTTTGAGCATTTGTTCAGAATGAAGTTACTGGCATCCACAAGTTTTATCGGCGCGATAAAACTTGTTTTATCGGGACATTTTATGTATCGTTTTCATACGAACTTCGCCCTCGTCATGCTCGTAAAAGTCTGAACTGATTCAAACTTCAAGGCTCTGCAAAACCGGAAGTGAAGTTGTTTTTTGCGTTTGACCGCTGTGAAGTCTACCACAGCAACTAGAATTCTACTCATGCGCAGTACTGTCCCTCTTCCCACTAAAAAAGGCTTATATTAGAGAATTAAAAATGCGGAAATGAATATCAGTAAATAATAATAATAATAATAACAATAGTAATAAATGTCTTCATTCATCATAAGATAAAAGTACATATCTCATGTTACAATTGAAAATCTTAAAAGTTAATAATAGCCGTAACTATTATATTCACAACACTGAATCATAGTCAAAGATAAGTCTATTTAATTGTCTCTAGTTGTAAATGATTGATATCACGCCCATATTAGTTACGAGAATTTGCAAGCGTTCGTGCGAAAAGTCCTCAAACACTGTTTTTTTTTTCGTAAGACTTTTGCTGCAGCTACGTAGCTAATGCGTTACTCGTGTTAGAAATGCAAAAACAATTGCGGGTCATCGACTTCGTTTCCGAGATAAGATAACTGAAAGTCAACGCTCATTTTTCAAAATGAGTCTTCTTTACTCGAGTGAGCCAATTACTGTTAGTCAAAAATATTGCGACTGAATCCATGGATAACATTTTAAACTTCCTACACTGATTTTTTCGACCATTTTTCCATAATCTGTCGAGAACTGAGAAATAATATGCATCAAATAAAAAAGTGGGAGTTACCGACCACTTAAGACATTCAACTGCAGGCGAAGTTAACGCCATGGCTACCAGCCCTTAAAGTGATTAGACTTCTCGGTAACACACGCGTGCTCTTGCATGACGTAGCGTAGCATTGGGACTTGTATTACGCACGTGCGTAGTTAGGATGCGCATAAACAATTGGCGCGAACGTCCTTTTATGAAGAGATTTGATCATGTGCTTACGGGCAAGGGCTGTAATCTTGGTTTACTGTTAATTCTCCAACACAGCGTAGAAAACAAAACATTTGAAACTTCTCATTTGTCAACAAATGAATTTCCCTTCTTTGAAGCAAACACCGTTCAATCTGTGACGTAATTTCACCTGACGATCTAATTCATCATTCCGATTCTTATTTCAAGGTTAGTTGCTACCTTAAACCAGCTTTGTTTTGCATTCACTTTTTGTGATAAAAATTACAGTTGATATTAGAAACGGTGGAAATTTTGGCGCATCACTAAAAAGCCACCTTAACCGAAAATATTTCCAAGAAATGTTTTTTAGAGTACTTAATAAATTATCACAAAGACTAAAAAAAATGTATATGTCGCCATAGAAAACTGCGTAGATAAAATGACATTTGAGGATTTCCCGACGAATGAGGTGACGTTCACACAAAACTGATAAATTTGTTTTCCGTGAAGCTTTTTTTTTACGTTTATCAACATTGTACATCAAAAGGCGTAGCTTCATATTAGAAACCGTCGACTATTTCCCCCAAAGTGTGTATTCTTCTCTGCTTTTACAGCTTTCTTAAATTGTTGTTGTGAAGAAATTTCTGCCGGTTAAAAGATACGTTTAGATTTGTGCTAAGTGATGTAAAATGACATTGTGGCTACTTCCTGAAAGCTTGCGGTGATCTTATGCAATGATGCTTTTGGACATTCAGCCCTGTAAATTAGTCTTAGATATTTATTTGCCTCAGGCTTTGCTGATATTTTCTGAAATTGTTCTTCATTTCTGTTAATATTACCAATATTGTATACGTATGGCCTATTCCCAAGAAGAGACAGCTGTTTTCTGGAAAACTGAACACAGCCTGTGACACCGGTGTATGTCTCAGTGTAAACTTAGTCTTTCCATAAAACGTTTTCGATAAACTGTATATACTGCCTTAGATATCTCTGTAAGCCGTCTTAGAGCAGGAAAACAATTTTAAACAAACTCACACTTGGGCTTTTTTTAAAGTGTCTGGCTGATTTCGATCGATCTGTGGATTTGCAGTTAGTCGACTCAATACAAAGTGATACCTTCTGAGTACCTAACAGACAAGTATGTGGAAATTTTCTGATGCGTGTCACGATAAACGCTGAGTCATTCTCAGATGGAGCACACGAATGTTGAGGTTTAATCGAAATCCGTGATTCAGCACACTGGATGAACCCAGAGGAAACACTGGCTAACAATGAAAGCCTTCACAGTGAAAGCATCGAAAGCCAAAGTCACACGCGGCCGGTTTCTGTAGCATGAGAGAATCTCTACTCCACCCTGGGTGGGAGACCAAGCATTTTTTCGCGGGTACCCATTTAAACACCTGGGTGGAGAGAGACAATGTGGGGGCAGTGGCCCGGCATGGGGTAAGGCTTTTTGTCAAAAGAACAACATGACAAAGCAGATTACTACCTAGACTCAAACCACAGACCCTCCAGAGAAACCATTGTTAGTCGATGGACTGGTTATGAAAGCAATAACAAGTGTTGAGCATACTACAACCGTGCATAATCTTTTGTTTTTTCGATCACACTGTCTGGCTGAATAGTTTAGGGCAACATTTCTATTGGTCTGTTGTTCGAACAAAGTCTAAAAGCTATTGTGGTTGTGCACGGTCAAGGCCGAAAAACGGTAACAAAAACCTCGAGCAAAGAAATTTATCAGGTTTCATAACCATTGCGCTTTATTAACTATGACCAAACGTTCACCGCTAAAAACGGCCAAAGCGACCTTGTTTGCCTACAAGAAGTCTGAAATATGTGAAATGGTTAAAAAAAGAAATACCAGATCAAGTCCATGAGCCAAATCTCCAAAGTGGCCTAAAATTCGAGTTTCGTAGCACCCTCCCCCCCCCCCCCCCACGGGACATAGTGCGTTTGGCATCAAATTAAAGCTCAGGATCTATATCTTTCGAATCTGCCTGTCTCCAAACTTGAAAGGTCATTTAAATGAGAAAACGGAGCAATTTTGACAGGGGGTGGGTGGGGGAAAATTGTCCAATTTTAGACAGAGATTAAACAAAAATAGTCATATCTGTGGTCCTTCACCTCCGTTTAATTTCACATTCATATGAAATACTTGCTACGTCATGGAGAACGTCTGGGGTAGATGTCAATTGCGTCACACGTTTCCATGGCAACGGTTGCTAGTGAATTTTGGTCAAAACTGAATTTGATACTAATTTTTGGAGCACATTCTTAAAATTATTAACTTTGACGCACGTGAACACTAGGTTATTCGTAAGTCTCCATGTATCCCAGTAAACTTTGATCAATTCGTTATGGAAAACCTCTTCAAAAAGCAAATAAGGCATTGTTTTGACAGTAAAGAAAAGTTTGATTGGGGCTCCTGTGGTACCGGTCTACTTCCTGTAAGGGATCGTATTATATAAATAATCATATCTTTGGATATAAACAAGAAGCTCTCTATATAATGGTAAAGAATGTCATTCATATGATAGGCAGCTTGCAGGAGAAGTGTCAGACGCGCCATCCGTTTTCAGGACAACGGTTGCTAAGGACTTTTTGCCCAATTCGGATTGGTACCATTCGCCATTAAAGCTTTCTTTAATGGCGAAATTTAGCAAAACTTAATAAAATGTATGAATGTGAATGATTTTTTATCATTTCTTGTCTGTGAAGTCCAATTGACCACTGTAATATGAACATTTCCAGGGAGAGCACTTTGTACTTTTAGATGATGCAGTCAACCAATCAACACGATCATGCATCCAGAACGGGGGTTTATCTGAAGCATATTTATATCTATGCATGCAATATGTATACACTTCAACAGCGATGGAAATGTAATTGAAACGCATATGTAAACACGAGTGCATTCAACAGGTTTACATGTCATCATCCTCTTCCTCGCTGCTAGATGAGTCATCGTCTTCATCAGCCAATTCTTGACTGCTGTCACAGTTAACTCTGACACATGCAGTCATCCCCACAAGCACATGCATTTGTACAATGTAGCTCGTTCTTGACGCAGGAGCACCTACGGGTTTCGTACTTTGCTTTCAGCCACAGCACACACACCGATTCTGGTACTGGTGCCAGGTCAGTCCAGTCGATCTCCAATTCTCCTCTAAGTCGCCATCCCTCACCGTCTGGTTGTTGGTGGGGGATTCTTGCCTCCAGTGCGTGTTTCCAAATGTAAGCTTGATAGGTGGCACGCCTGAGATGTTTCTCTAAGGCGGCATGGGTGGGAGGAAGCTGGTTTGACTGTCAGTAGTTTCTGGTTCTTGGAGAACAACTTGTACCTCGTTTCACTGACACTGCAACCGTTAACGTCATTGTACAGTGCGCACACGAACTTCACGGTTCTCCTGAGATTTTCGTTGCTTGGTTGAACACTGTCACCGATGCTAAAGATACTTGCTCTTCTTTCTTTAGCGTTTTTTACCCTCTCCAGTGCTACCTTTTCCCCTATCCTGCGAAAGTGCTTAGTGTCGCAGCCTGTGAGTGGGTAAAGCCCTGATAATGCCCAGCACATTTCCAAACGAAGCTGCTCGCAGACGCTATAGACACTGATGGCACAAACTCGGCTTCGAGTACCAGTTGTGAGGGTTAGGTCAGCGCGCATGTATTATTGAAGATAGCAAGCAATGACTTCCACATCAGTATCCGATGACTTGATACAGACGTGTTCGTGAGCAGCATCAGAAATAGGTATGCAAAACCGTTCGAGTATCTGCCTCTTCCTGGTTGCTACAAAGTTCAATCACGATTCTTGATGAAATCCTACCTCGAACATCCACAAAGATCTTAGCGCATGTCTCCCCACGTGTGGCATATAACGTACGGTCTGCAATCTTCTCGGCAAAGCGCTGCTTGGTTCCCCATTCCTATACAAGGAATTACATTAGGTTTGTCTTGTTGGAACCATGGGCGAGGTATTTTCTCCACTGCCGAGGGCAAAGTTGCTGCGGAATAGTAATCTGCACAGCTAACTGCCCGTTCTTCCTTGCTTTTGATGTTCGACATTCTTAATAGAGATATCCGGGTTTTGGTATGCCACAAAGTATATCCTCGTTGCTAATCTACCGCTTGCCCGATGGCTGTACTTAACACCAGACACAAGATCCGCAAGGTCAACGAACCGGTCAGGTACTCTAGTTAGAGTTTGGAGTAGTGACAAGGCATCTATGATGAAGGCAGAAGCATGAGGAGAACTTTGAAGGGGTTCTACTCCATCCTCGAGGAGCTTCACTAGAACTGACTTGTTGGTCTTGGCCAGAGATCCATCGAATGCAGCCAGAGACCAAGGAAAGGTCCAAGCTCATGTGTGAGGAGGTTTCTCAAGTCGATGTCACGACTATGGCCAATATCCAACAGTCTGGCAAACAGATTTCTATCTGCTCGAAGGACGAAACTCTTGCCTCCCGCACTGATGGTCTTCTTTACTTCGCCAAACCTTCCTAAATTCAGCCTGGGCAGCTTTTCAAAGAATCCTATCATGTTGGTGGTTAGCCGATCTTCCACAAATGAGACGAGGGCAGGCTTCCCTTTCTCTCTCGCCGTTAGAAGGTCTTCCTTCAGGGAGTCGTTAGCAACGGAGCCGGAGCTGAGACTGACGAGTTGCTCTGAGGTTTCAAAGGGATTTCGCCAATGGGTGATCACCTCCATGACGTTATGCACGTCTTCCTCGTCCCTCTTCTTCCGTCCAGAACCAAACTCCTTCTGTGCCTTGCTCTTGTCATCATGGTGGGTTGAGGCCATCTCTCTACACCGGTCAACAAAGCTTGCCCTTGCGTGAGCTGTCAAAAGCCACCGCTGCACTACTCCCTTCTTAAGGCTAAAGCCTACTATTCGACCCTTGGTTTTCGTGTTGCGATTCAGAGTTTGCTCGAGGACGTGCGCTGTACATAGCGTGTTGAGACAGCATGTTGTAAGCGTCAGGGTGGGTATCTGGAAGAGCACACAGCAGTGTCAAGAAGATACACTGGTAAATACTTTGCTTAATTAGTGTGGTCGTACGCGTAAAACCACGGCAGCGTAGCCTTGATACATTCCAGATGAAGCTTTCACTCTCCCTCTCTCGTAGCCCTGATGAGACCAAGCAAAGTAGATAACATTTCCAAGTACGAATTCCAGAAAACCTTCAGTGTAAAGATCTGCTAGCTCTTGAAATTCTGTAAGGACAGCACAACATCAAAGCTTTCTTTATTGAATTCCTCTCTGACTAGCTGCAATACTCTTACGGGACTAGCGAGGTGATGCGTTTCCCTTGGTTACCAAGCGATCCCCTGAACTCTTGCCACTGAAGTCGATGCAAAGCCTCAAATACGACCTGAAATATCCAGGAGAAACCAAACCATATAATGAAAAATCACAAAAGACCTTTCTTTTTATAGTGTCGCACTACTTTTTAAAATATAAATGAGATTCAGCTGCTCACACCTTTGAGTTCGACGTGTGCGGATGTCCAGGTCAATTAAAATTCAGTGTTTGTTGAACTCGTCGGTCCAGGAGTCAGAATGATTAAATGAACTTTGCACATAATAGTATTTATCAACTAAAATTTGTTTTTGGTTTATGTACAGAAAAAATATCTTTATTTACAAATTTCACCATAAGCTTTGAGACTGGATTGGATAAGAATATTTGTACGGCATAATAACTTGCTTATCCAAATTCATAATTGGAACCTTCCAGAAAGCTTTAGAAGTGTGAATGGTAACTAAACAAAGTATGTCAGCAAAACTGTTTTGACTTAAGTTCTTCATGGAGTGACTTAGTGGCCGATTTGTAATGATTTGTAGCCAGCACTCCCCTGATGCTGTATTTTCCTTTCTGACTGTTTTCCCTGCAAATAATTCGTAGTTTGCTCCGGCTTCGCGCTCGTGAATTTCCAACCGTTTTCTCTTGTTTCGGTGCCTGCCACGCATGCGCATTGACTAACAAGAGCGAAATCTGACAGACAGGTGATCAACAACAGCAACAACGACACTTTATTTGCATTCCCAATTACAAATGGTATTACACATAGAAAAGAGAAACAAAAAAGACAGAAAAAGAAAAAATCAAAAAAGTACAAAAGTAAAGAAGCGAGATCGACTAATTTACAATTCCTGGATCTATTGATCAATCACCAGTTGATTCTCTAAACAGTCGACAAAGCCATTGCGATAAGGTTCCTTAACGACTTGGTGCAAATCAGTGTGTGTTTGGGAAGTTTATATCAAAAGCTTTTAAGGTTTAACAGGACACCGTATTCAGATCTCTCTCCTCCGCAGAGGCTCCTGTTAGTAAACACCAGAGAAAGAAACGGGAGCGGGAGCGCTGGAGAGAGAAAACGGGAGCGTTCCCCGCGCGCTTTAATTTTTCCTCTTCCCAGCCTCCGCGCGCCGCGGGTATATTTTTTCCCAAGGCGCGACTGTAGGAGGCCTCTGCGGAGGAGAGAGGTATTCAGATCACAATCACCTAATTGCCTGGTGCGAAGTTTGTCTAGAACGCATTTTTGAGACACAACAAAAAATGTAAGCTATGACCAGACTTATACCTTCTTTTGTTTTGACAGCTGCCATAGATCTATTTATCCGAACCGACACGTCCATACTAATGCCTTTTCGACCTTTTCGTTTTTAAACCGGCGCAGACTAAATACTTGCTTATTAATTGCCTATCCTCCACTAAACACTAAAACGCTGGTGAAAATGGAAACTTTCCGGAACGCCAGCAAAAGAGGAGAATAAAAAAACGCGTAGTTTTAGACATTTGAAAACGGAGACTTTTTCGATCATCAAACAGCAGACGGTAACGAATACGGCAGAATAGACAAACCGGAAAATTTTCACTATTGTCAGAGGGACACATATATACATTCTCTATTGCCTGTACCTATTTCGTACCAGGCAGAAGAGCCGGGTGGAACACCTTGCTGGGTCCCGAGAACTCTTGACGTCATAACCCCCTTGTATCCTTGAAGGGGGGGGGGGAGGGGCACACTCTTTATAGTGGACTATAACGGGAGGCTCCGCCCGAAAGGGGTGGGAAATTTGTTATTTTAGTATTTTAAAGGTTTGCCGTAATACACCTGAAACTGAAAGAGATATCAGGTGCGAAATACTAGAAAGGCTTACAAAATTGTGGCAGAAATTACGACGCAAAAAATACAGGGAGGCTTGGAGACTTGATCTACTGTTTTTGGCTTATTTTTGATGTATTGAAAGGTGTCAGTTTGGTTATAGGTATATAGAAGGATACCATTTCGATAAAAAATTAGTATATTTAAAAGGGTAAGGGTTTGAATTCGGGGCAAAGACTCCCTGTACAAAACTTAATTGTGTCCGTGTCCCCCGTGTAAAATTCGTTTTAACCTTACTTTATAGCTATACTCTATTTCAGCCGTCAAAACGGCTGACATACCTATATAGGAGGAGAGATGAACTGAGAAAATAAGGTGTGCCTTCTAATTAGCAAACAAGGAGAGGCCCTTTGCAAATAAGCAAAATCCCGCGCTCACATATACTACAAAGGCAAGATTTCCGGCCGTTTTGTAGGCCCGCAGAAGGCCTGTAGGATTTGAAATCGAGTCTAACCCTCCAAATACTCGCAACTTTGATTAGGTCACCGCGATTCCATTAAGGGGTCACTGAACTCAATTTCGCCGCAATAATTGCCCTCACAGGCATTCCCGAACTTTGAGTTGCAAACAAGAAAAGCTAACATGCAAACGACACACAGGATGTGAGAACACCCGACTTGGTTTCTCAGCGGAAGGAAATGAAAATTATTAGCCATCATCAGCCAGACACTCGAGATTGAAAAAAATTAATTTCTGGCCTTGTTCACTTTACTTACACTCAAAAGACAGAAAGGCAACCGACAACGACTCCACTTAAACTTATTTTTAGAAAGATTCATTATTTTGTTTCTTAATGAACTGAAAACAATAGTTGAACACCTCCTAAAAGGGCTGAACAAAAGAAAGCGACGTTAATGTCAACTGATCTCAACCGTTATCTGGATCGGAAAATATAAAATTTCTATCACTTTCTGATCGTAATCTGTGGAACCAAAGAAATAAAAACACAAGACTCTCAAGAGACCTAAAAAGCTCACGTAACCGAACGCATTTTGTGAACTTCATGTAGCTGGCGTTTGGGCAGGAGTACAAGTCCACTCCCCCCCTTCAAGCCAAAGTAAGGTAAATCAAGAAAATTATCACGTGCAAAAGATATTAGATATGAAGTGGCTGGAGTGGTTTGAGTAAATGTAGCACAACATTTTTAAACTGAATTTGAAGCAATTGGTTGACCGTAGAGAAAAGCAGGTATTTTTGTTGTCTTGAACCAATATCTATCAGTAGTTCAGTATCTTTCTGTCATGCGAATACAGTCAGTGACAAAACGTTCCTCCAAGGTTTAATCTGCCAGTGTTACAGTTTTGATATAGAGTATTCAGTCAATGAATCGTCTCTCGTGTTGTCTACAGTAGATATATAGTGTATATGTAATGTAACAGAATGATGTAAAAACCATCATGAGGCCCTCTGTCAATTGCACCTTGTAATATCGATCAGGTAATTGTAAACTGAATGTTCGTGGAAATATGACATCTCGAAGCTTGTTTTCTCTCTTGTCACAGGATCTGAGCACTTAAATGTTTATTGGTGCACGTTCATTTCCTTCAGAATAAAACCAGGCTCGAAGTTCTACAGCCACTCGAGGTAGGTTGACTTTAAACATCAGAACTAAGAGTTTTGCATACTAAACCATTCGTCATAATTTTGTTGCAATCAAGTTACACGTTAGCATACAAGTTTGCCTCCGTGTAATTTCCTCATATCTTACATTAAATTAAGGAGACTTTTCCTGCTGATCAACAGTTCTTTTTTCTGTCCAATTCCCGCACTTCTGTTCTGTAGAAAGACCAAATGATGAATACATTGAAATGGTGGATTGATGCAGAATTCTTCCCTCAAGAATGTCCTTAAGGATACGATGATGTCGATGAGTAACATTTAGTTAATGACATGATTTTCATATGGTGTTCATTAAACAAATGCAGCGTAAACAGATTACTTAGCATTACTTTACAAATAGACACACGTCTTTGTTTTTACTATGATAAAAACTGCTTTTAAAATCGTTACACAAATGTGCTGGCTTCATTACGTATTTGAACTAGGTACAGAACCGTAGTGCTACCCTGTATCACTCACGAACCTTTGACACGATTGAGAATACGAACATGTCGAGTCGATTCCACGAAGCACTATCTGTATCAACACCTAGCAAACCGGAATCACTTTCACTGCCGAGAAAAATGCTTAGTCACGTAATTTGTGTTTAAATATCTGCGTCTGTTACAGAAATCCTAAAGTGAGTCAATGCATATGACAGCTTCTGAGTAGTAATCTATTATGGCAACGTTTATTATGCTGTACAACAGTGGTTCTCTTTTCTTTAAGTCTGTGGTGCTGACAAATTCTAAAGTGCAGCCATTGAAATGAAAGGTCTCGGGAAGTAATTCTCAGCGGTGTTCCGTGTCTCTCGTTGTTTTCCACAACAAAATTAAGGATTTCTTACAGTTCTGAAGGTATGTACTCTGGTCTACTCTTGGCAGTATTTTTGTACCGTCAAATTTAAATGACATTTTTCTACAAGCCTGTCATTCATTAAAAGAACATAATAATTATTTTTTATCAGCCAGGAAACTTGTTTGGTCCATTTAAAAAGCACTCTTGCATGGTTTGAGCTTAGTTATTAGGGTCAAGTTATGTGCGAAGTTTTAGGAAACATGCGGTCCATTAAAAGGTTATCAAACAGGGCCATAGCTCTTGGCCTGAAAGATAATAAAGAGTTTAATGTTTGACGTTTTACACGGCTTGCATGTTTATTACAGAACTTTTTTGCGATAAATAAGACCTGTTTCAGACGGCGGGCTACTATTGTAACCGGAATTCTGTGTAGGAATTACATTTAACTGTAGCACGCAGAGTGAATCGAGTTTGGCATGGAGCGCTATTTAGCGTGGCATGCAGGTCCTGCTTGGCCACACGGAAGTAGCGCGACGTGGTTTTAAAGGTGGTCTGAAGTCAAACGGTGTGCTTTGCGGTGATAAATTCAAACTCAAAAATTATTTTTTAAACTATATTTTAAGTGATTTGCATACCGTGAATAGACGTTTTATAAAGATGCTTTTAATTTGACGTGACCAAATTGATCAAGCTCGCGTTTTCTACCACAGCCGCCTTTTAGTCGAACTGAACGGCATTTCGGCGCGGTAGTAACATCCCTAATTAAATTTTGCGATTTTGGAAGGGTCATATTTTACAGCATTTAATTTTCTGAAACTTTGTTCTGATGAAAAGGCGACTTTTATTTTTTTAAGATATAAACTTTGGGCTACATTTTAAAGGCAAAGAATAATAGGCTGATCCTCAAAAGATAACGGCGTCCGAGAGCAGATTCTCCCACGGTTTGATAGCGTAGCGATGTTAGAAGAGTATGGTATGGTATGGTATGGTAACTTTATTTAAACACGGTATTTCCTTCAGGTATACATTTATAGAAAAAAACTAACTTCCTAACTAATCTAAAAACAAGATAAAAGAAATTAAATTAATAAAGATGAAAAGAAAACACCTGCTTTTCAAGGAGGCCGTGTGTAAAAACAGAATATCGCTAGTTAAATTATTTATCAATCAAAATTTATGTCTCTTAATTTTCCCTTAAATATACTAGGGGATAAGAGTAACTGTAAAGAGGGTATGTTTCCCCGTCACGGGTCAAGTGTGCCTAGCATACTTTGTTCACGCGCCCCAGATGGTGCATTTTAACTCACTGATCTAGTCTCGGGTTGTAATGAATATACCTTAAATTCCATGGGTTGCTTCGTTGTAAGCTGCAGCAAAATGTTTAAAGCACGGCCCCTGGTGCTAATTAGGAAGATTTGACTAAAGAAAAATACGCATGCTACTTTTCCTGATCCATCAATATTCGGGTAGCAAGCTACGTTAAACTTCGCCGCAGCCAAGCATATGGCAGCAACCGGCAATGGACAACAGGGCTGAGATTTTACATTTGACCTGGTTTAATATGTCTAGAAATACAACTGAAAAACAAAATATCCAGTACTTAAAAAAATCTACAATTACTTGCAGCCATCACAAACGTTTGTATGGCGTATGCAGCAAATCTCCACCCCAACACAAACGTCTGGAAAAAATGGCTAAATTACTGAGCTTTATCTTACACAAGACCCGCCGGAGATTTTAATTTCAAATGTATCAAGTTTTCTCATATTAAAGTTGGTATTTCTACCAGTTTTAACTTTCAGTCCAAGCTGAATTGCAAATTTCCAATCAGAGCAGAGGTAAACTATAAGAATTCCTTCCTTTTCGACGCTATATTTTGTCTCAATTCTCCTGTATCTATCAAAACAATCTCCACTCAGTATTTATGTCTCTTCCAGAAGCATCTTGTGTTTTATAAAGATAACAACACCCTTACGGACTTAGGAAATGCGACAGCTCGATTAACATAGGTTCAGACAGATAAACTTTTATTATGATAATATAAACAGACACCGAGACTTGTTTTATCTCCCCACAATAGAAGTAGACAGGTGTTCTAAGGTTGTTTCCGCCATATTACAGGAGGCAAAATACAGCGTTTGCTTAAAAAAGACGGGACTGATCCGACGGAAAATAATTCCTACATTCAATAATGGGTCCTTTATAGCCGCAGACTTACGATACTGGGCGAAATAACTACTGAACAAATTGGAAGAGTTTAGCTGATCTTGAAAGTGATCAGTCACAATTTTGGGATTGCTGGACTTTCCCTTCTAGTTGTTTCCGTCAAATGTTGATGAGTAGAGTCTTTGGACCTGTATCGAGATTTCGTGGTTGTTGCTTAGGGAACCCAGTCTCACGAGCAGACTACTTGAGTGGCAAAATGTACTGAAGGACTTGTATGGAACCGTTGAGCACTAGTTTAGTTAGGAAACTAAAAGTGACAACAAATAGCCAATTAATTAAGTTTACATACCAGTTCCGTTTTTGTCCCTATGTTGCTTGTTGCCTGTCTGAAAGCCTTTCAACCACATTTCAGCCAGCTTTTAGGTTTCCGAAACTGTTAACCTTCGATTAGCACTCTCGACAAGCTTCTTTGTATTACATCAAAATAGAATAACAAAATGTCTCTTTTCGTCTCTTCTTATAAGAACAAATAATTCCATTCGTTTTTCCTGTTTTGTATTGTTAAAGCAATCCTTTCTAGGTATCTCTTGAATAACAATCACCAATGGACAGAAGACGCAAAACATGAATTAAGTGTTTCAACATAGAATTTCATCTTCAGTCACGTCAGCAAAATCAAGTATTACACCATGCAAGATTATTATGTAATCAAAACCGGAAATCGACTTTACAATCAACACTAGTAAAATCACGATATGCTCCTGAAAAATATATCCTAAAAACACATCGCTATCCGCTGTGAACTAACGCTAATTTTAGCGCAACATATTGAATATTCCTGGGCATTAACTCATTCATAAACGACATAAATTATCAAGTTGTCACCCTAAACAGCAGGAACCCCAGACACCCTAGTTATCTGATACATCAGCGCCTAACAATAACGAAAACTTTCTCCGACATAACCCGATGATACAACGAAGTTCCTTTCTTGGGAATACCGAAGGTCTCGCGAACATTAGCAAATCTACACGACAACTCGCGAAAATAACCACAGGAATGTGCTCAGGAATGCACTCAACTCCACCAAAGTATTTCCGAGCTGGTATCGCAACCACGAGGTAAAAAGGAAAGAAAAGAGCAGGAATGTGCGAGTAAAACAAAACATTGCTGTGGCATTTGTATTCTTGAACTTTGAGAGGTTACTTGGCAAAATATTTTCCTCATCAATTTCTGGGGTGTAGTTGATTTAGAGAGGGAGCAGTTGTACTTGAAATCATGCACAAAACCTGAAATAGCAAAAGTCCACTTCAGAAACTTTTGGGTGTCATTCCCATAAATTTAGCGTCACCCTGAAGTAACACTCTAAAACAAAAGACCGTTTTTTGCCTCATGTACGTTAATACTCAGTTGAGCCTTCATAAGTATCATTTACTGTTTTTGAGACAAGTTCATGATGACACCGAAAACAACAATTTGTAGAATAAAGAAGCTGTTACGATATCAAAAGAAAATGATTTTGAAATGAACTCTGGTGAAAACATCTAGAACTGTTTGTCGTGTTCTTTTGAATTACATATACTGTATTTGTCCTTGTTGATAGCCAAACTTCAGATCAACATTAACTACCGGCTTTGAAACGGTTCGGCTGCAAGTTTCCTCGATGCAAACGCAAAACTATATGAGTGACAGCATTTGTTTGGTGATCCTTTGCCAAAATTGGCTAAAGTTTTCGAAAAATCAATTTGGAACCGAAGCAATAACATTTGGTATGTTGACGTCATCACGAGGAGTTTTCCTTGCGTACTTGCTGTGAAATGTTATCAATTACCCTCACTTGTACCATCAGTTAATTGACGCGATATTGGTCGCCTACATGCATATAGAGCTAAAAACAGGTTATTTGACCCGGCGTAAATTATTGAATAGCAACCTATGATTCGTTGATATTGCATACGCACGCGCATACTTATGAGTTTGTTACAAATGCTCACGCCTAAAAAAGGTTTAGTCACTTACGTCTGCTCTAAGCGACAGGAACGTAAGAGGTAAACTCACTGGATAGCAGATAACAGTTGTCAGTTGTCGACGGCAGAGAAAAAGTGGACTGCTCCAGTATAACTATCCAAGTATCATAGAGATCTTCTACAATCAGAATCTACGAGTGTAAGTCAAATGTAGGTCAATACATGTTTATTGAAATTATTATTAGAGAAGAATGATTTTGTAACTCGCACATAAGGAAAAATTATTGTTAAGAACATTTAAATTTAAATACAAAAAGATGGGGAAGTTTTCACAGTTGAATACACAACAGATAGTACTATAATGCCGTTTTTTTCGTCCCCAATGTTATTTAAATTGGTAAGATCAGAAACGTTTTACACAAATATCGTCAGGTTAAAAGTAACAAGTTAAGGGAATTCATTTTTTTACATCTTAATTTACTCAAGAAGTGAGAATGTTGTGGCAACGAACCGAGAAAATGCCTTAAAAGTATCAGCTGCCCTCTAAAAATCTTAATCCAGAAAATAACCGTGGGTGGGCATCCCAAAAATTTAAAACATAAATTGATCATTTCTACATTCACTTCACTTTACATTGTTGTCAGCTGACAAACGCAATAAAAGCAAAAAGGTAACTATCGTGCCGTTAATAGCTTATGACCACGCATTTTTCATTTTAAAGCGCTTAAACTTAAGTAACTAAATACATTTCTGATGACATGAAACGCCTTCTCAAACAAACTTCATAAAGCATTTAGCTTGTTTTCGATAACACGTAGACCACCAGCCGGTCGGTGAATCCGCAGATGTGCCAAAATTAGCAAAATTGAGAAAAAAAGGAAACAGTATATCGCATGGATATCCCACCAGGAGAGCTTGTTGAAAGGAAAATACTTCAAGAAATAAACGTAGAAAAATATTAACGTTAGCTTAAAAACGTACAAAAACATCGCACAAGGAATAAATTGTACTAAGATGTTCTAGGTTGTCATTAATATATCACATGAAATCATCTACAAGGCTTTGCATTACCGTTAACGAGAAATGTACAAAGATAGTTTGCATATTGAAAATTCGGCACAAAGCGTCGATTGAAAAAAAAAACGAATCGATTCCGTAAAAAACTGGAACACAAAATAGGGCAAAAAGAAGTGAAAAAACGGTATGTGATAAGACATTTGAAAGTATACACATATATTGTACAAAGAGGAAGTCACAGTCACCACTTGTTTCAAACTAACACAGGGAAACAAAAGCTGATTTCTATTATTTCACCTCCGAAACCCTTACTTTACATTCGTACTCTATTTAAATTAAATCCTTTGGTTTGCTTTTAATATTTTGCGTTGTTTTGCTGTCAGTTTATTAAACAGAACATGTTTTGAATTACATGACAGTTGCAATTTTAAAACACGTTTGAAATCATGTTGTTTCTGTCCATTTTGCGGTTCAAAAACTCATCGCCCACTGTGTTGCGGCTATCCCGATAAGACAAATCATTAATGTTGCATTGCCGCCGAGTTACTATGGAAAACTAACCACACATCCAAACGTCACTGGTATTGTGAGATAAGTGTAAGTGTCAACAGCATTAGGCTTTGTGTATTTATAACAATCTGTGGATTTGTGTGTGTTAATCTATAAAACACGGAGCGATCGAAAGACAAGCATTTCAAAAGCAACTTATTGTCTTCCGAAGGTGAAATTTGGAAGAAATGCCCATAGGAAAATTACGTTTGCAATGGAAGCTGCGATTCTACCTCAAAAAGGGTTAATTAAGTTCGTGTAATAACAAAGGTCCTACCGTCACCATCATTAAAGTCAACAATTACATATTTGGTGGATAAAAAAAAAGTTCGTCTAGCTCTACCACTTCTTTGTTAAAATTGAAACATTTGTAGTTGTAATGAATACAGGCGATTCCATAAAATTTTTTAATGGCATGATCCGGGGGGGGGGAGAGGAGTACTCCTTTATATGGCCTATACGGGGACGTGCCGCTGGATAGGGAATGGTTTTTGGTCTCTCTGTCCTGAACAGAGTATATATTTTCATGATAGTCTGTCCTAAAAAGGGTCTAAACTTGTCCCAAACAGGGTATGGTTGTACGGTTGTTTATTAAATATGGCTTATACAGTATTCAGTAATCCTAGACCGGAGGCGTTTGCCGGTCTCTAAAACACTTTAAAGTTGTATAAAACACAGTGTGGGTGTTTTGTCATTTGACCTAAACAGGGACCTAAAATAGAAGTTGTTGTCCGAAACAAGGTCAGGGTCCAGACCTTCAGCGGCACTCCTAAACCCAAACCTGGGTCTAACCCCTCCCCCGGGGGCATGATTCTTTTAAAATCAATGCCTTTTAAACTAAACTTTCCGGAGTTATTTTGTTAATGCGTGTCATGTGGCGGCGTTAGCACCAGAAAAAAATGTCAGTGTATTTAACAGCATGTGATATGTAAAGCAAGCCGACAGGATTCTAGAAGACCTCATGGATACTTTTTAAGATTTAAGGTTTCTGCAAGGCCTGAAAATGTGAGTGCATCTAAGAACGAATAGTCCACTAAACGACTCAAGTATATCGGGAAAGTCAACAGGCTCATTTGATTGGAAGGCACATTCTACTACGTTTGTATAGTCTTAGTAAGAGAGAAGTTGGGAAGACCTTTGTGTTTTCAGCCCAGTTACAAGTGGACATGACATTATCCCGACGGTATGTAATCGTATGTTTGAAAACGAATAGCCTTGTAGAAAAAGTGTAAAAGGTGTCCAATCTGGCAAAGTGTTGGAACAAATGAGTGTTTTAAGTCTACTCTTGTTCTTATGAATGAATGAGAAATTATCAATATCTATTTGTTTCTCAGTCATTTCTTGGACTCCTGGTGCTACCCGAGTCTCTTAGGAAAACACAGGAAGTAAATCGACCCGTTTAGCCAAACCTCTGAGGGCGAAGTACATGGAGAAAAACAACTGTAAAAATTTAAATGCTGTGTTCATTGTGATGTGCAATTAGGCCCGATTCAAACGCCGAACTTTTCATATGCTGATCCCCATACGGGTAGACCCATGTGGTTTTTAAGTTCGGCAGTTGATCAAACCAGAAAAAAAATTTGAATCACCGGTTGCGCAATAACTAGTTTCAGCAAGGCACATAAACGACAAAAATACAAGAAGACATATGAGCTTGTCAACTCGATTATGCCTTTACCGCATAACTCTTTTAGCTACAACTCAACTTATTTAGAGCAATTTGACTTCATACCGTGCAGCATGAAATTTCGCGGGAGTCTAATTTCGCTCAAGTTAACCGAAATTCAAGAACCTAAATACATGGAGTAAATTTTTGCGGATTATTATTTAGCGGGAGTTTTGTTTCCGAGGGATAACATTCTCGCGGATCGAGGGAAGATACGCTAACTGCGCTAAATTGGCGAAAATTTCATGCCACACGGAGTGTTAGTTTGATTGTTTTCCTTTACTCTGTGACCTGTAAGTTGGGGTTTTTACCTTTCTGGGAGAATTAGATTGAACTACGGCTAGAAAACCGAGATTGTGAGCTAGCGGGGAAGACAAGACGTTGCGCGGATTACAAATACAGTTCGGGTTTCATGCGTGCTGGTTCACACTGATGGACTCTACGCCAATCAGGGCAGTTTGTAATACTTTATCATAATTCATGCATTAGATTCGGCACGTGAAAAGTTCGACGTCTGAATCGGTGTCGAACTTTTGCCAGTCTATTCGACTGGCGCAGTCGAATAGACCGGCGGACCGACCCAAATACAAAACTGTCGAACTAATTGATTCATGCGTCGAAATTCTCCTGTGCTAAATCTAATAATTAGGTTGGGCACATGAAAAGTTCGACGTTTGAACCATGCCTTACCTACCCCAAGCTGATTTACGGAAAATCCACTAAGGTCCCTCTTACTCCATCAAAACGCTGAAAAACTCCATGCAAGTTGGAGGTCTTAACTGTAGTTATCTGACACAACTTGATGACCAATCTTTCTTCGCCACTCTTTAAGGAAAAGTCTTGTCTCGTTAATCCACTAGCTGAATTGGCAAAACTTTAAATATCCTAGCGTCGGGGCAAAGTTTTTAGAGCACTCATGTCCATCAACTTTTCCCTTCATTTCAGCGCAAGTCACCAGTTTGGCAATTAAAGCAATAGTTTGTTTTGGTTGGGCCTGAGTGCAATCTACGTACAAGTGGATATAGTTGCCTTTAACTTTTAGCTTAAATATATTTTTTTCGATAGATGTCGTTTTTTCTTTTGACAGTAGTTTTCTACTTTGTTTTTCTGCACTTTTCTACCGCAAAACTTACTTAACCATTAAGGTTACTTAGCTTTTTGCCTTTTTTCTATGAATTAGCAAAAGTAAGGCTCTTATTCAAGAAACTGACTACATTTATTATCATTGCTATAACATTATCATTTACTGTTATCACTATCACTGTTATTCTCGTTATCGTCATCACCATATTTGGATAATTTTTCCATTTCTTTCAACGATACAGTTTTTTGCGAGGGGATGCTTGTATCGATCATGACGCTATTTATGTCGGGTGTATTGTGCGTTATGCTTCTTCATCTCATTTTCTTTGTCATTTTCTTCCACTGTTTTTGGTTCATGTTTATCATCATCATCATCATCATCATTCACTCACTCACTCACTCACTCACTCAGTCACTCAGTCACTGACACAGTCACTCATTCACTCACTCACTCACTCACTCACTCACTCACTCACTCACTCACTCACTATGCTTCTTCATCTCATTTTCTTTGTCATTTTCTTCCACTGTTTTTGGTTCATGTTTATCATCATCATCATCATCATCATTCACTCACTCACTCACTCACTCACTCAGTCACTCAGTCACTGACTCAGTCACTCATTCACTCACTCACTCACTCACTCACTCACTCACTCACTCACTCACTCACTCACTTACATACTCACTCGGCTCGCTTGCTTTGTTCGTTCATTTATTATAACGGCCATAACAAGAGATGGCTGCGTAAACGGTGTGGTCGACAGGACCGGGTTCTCCTGTACTCGTAACTGCTATGTCAGACTCTCAGCGTTTTACTTGCCCCCTCCATTCTGTAACTTTTACAAATCAAGACTTAAAATTTTGCCAGGTTTACTCGTCGACTGATTCTAAAAAAAAGTGTGTATGAATAATGGAAAATCCCGATTTATTGCTCAACGTCAAATTTTTCATAACAGCACAGAAACGTCCTGATGCATTCTTATTCTCTAAGCTGACATCAATGAAACATTCGGCATGAATCATTAAATTTAACAATTTTTTAAATTTCTGTTTAGCTCGTAAGTATTGCTTGAGCCTAGCATGTAATGTAATTTTCCTATTATTAACTTTTATGTAAAAACTAAGACGGTAGCCTTGTATGGAAATTTATCTTAGCAGCGAGATATAAATTAATCTTGACTTCACACTAATCTATGAAAGCAAACGTGTCTTCTGGAGGTAATTTTGTTCGATAATTGAAAGCACAGTGTTGTTAGCAGCAAGGTAAACTAAAATTTTGGCTTTTTGTGTATCCAAAAGTAAGAGTTAAAGGCATAAATTTATGCCACACACTTTCCAGGAAACAGGACTAACAGATTTTAAAATAGGCATGAATAGGGTGAATGAACTCGGTTATTCTAAAGTGCTTTGGTTCCATCCGCTATTAAATTTCAGTTCACCAAATGTCTGCTGATCTGCAACCATTTAATCGAAAGATCGACGAAAGATCGACAAAATTGGTACGATTTTCTTTAAGACTGGCCGATCATGCACTGACAACTGATCAGGATCTGAATATTTCTGCTGTACAGAGACAGCGATACAGCCTTTTAAGTCTCGGCGCCATTTCAAATATTTAATCAATGACGTCATTTGCAGAAAGTTTTCGTTTCACTTAGGATAATTAAGGCTACTTGTTTGTGGTAAATTTATTTATTTCCTTATGTAAAAGAATATGAAAAACGCCTTACGCCAAATTGACAAACATAAAACAGAGTTTTCTGTAAAGTTTTTAGACCAAACCGAAGTCAAATTGCATCTTTCTAAAAGCTTTAATCAAAATCACCATCGTAGCGCTGGACACAAAATGATATATGTGAGCACAAGGACCCAAACGTAACGAACAAACAAATGTTGTCCTAAAATTGCCATACATTTCCTTTAATGTTAGCTCCACTGAAAATCTAGTCTCACGTCAATTAATACTGACGGTACCATTCACGAGTTTCCTTATTCTCCTCACCCGGCGTTTTTCCCTAAAATCATGTCATTGCAAAACAAAGACACTAGAAATATGCGGTCAAGCCAAAGCATATTATCCGCTGATATGATCTAATATGCTTCAATGTTATTGTTGCCTGCAAGAAAGAAACGAAAATTAGCATTAGGTAGGTTGGAAAAGCAGGAATGACGGAATTCGGAAATAGGAATCCGGAATGGTCGGAATATTCGGAATCGGCAATTCTTTAAATAAATAAATAAATATTAAATAAATAAATAAATAAATAAATAAACTAAGTATCTCATCATTACTTATCACGCCAGGAAGTCTTCAAGAAGTGTCCAGGAAGCCTTGTTTCTACCTCCCCTCACTCTGTATGGGAGGGGGGGGGGGGAGGAGAAGTGATGGGGGAGGGTAGAAGTGGGCTTTGAAAATGGGAATTGATACGATCTAGCGCTTCTTGTTTGAGAATATGTGGGTGTTTGTGCTGGGGGGGGATTAGGGGTGGGGGAAGAAAATTTAAGTGCAGGGTACTTAAAATCACACCTAACGAAGATAAGAATGTATCACTTATTTCCTTCTTGGTGCCCTTCCCGGTCTACAAATCAGATGTGCACTGGTCCCATAGCTGCTTGAGATTCTGTGGGTCAGGTTTTTGGTATCAGTAGTATAGTACACCGTGATTGAACGATATGACATCTTATCACCGGCGCTGGGCTCCCGTTTCATGTGAAGATAAGATCAGAGGAACTCACTCACAGTTTTATTTATTAAATATATCGAATGTCTAATCTCTTTGCGTAACAGTTCGCTTTGAGTTGCTATATAAATGCACTGCAAAATCTAGGAAGCCACAAGAGTACATGAAGTATAATACTCAGGGATCCCCCACACTTGGTATGCAGTTTCAAGGTATTGTATTTTTCCCTACATAACCTTACACGGCCAGGCGATTAAGGTAAAGGAAACACCACCTACCTCCACCAGAACGAACAACTTCTGCATAGGTCCTTTGCATCCATCATCATCCATCATTCAAGCACTTCAAGACGTGAATGAACGCGAGCTCAAGGAAAATACTGCGTTCAGCTTGAGAATAGAATTTTGTCTAGTTTGCGTGCCGCGGTTTGTTGCTGCTGATGACACTGTTGTCAGATAGTCGAAGCGATAAGGAAAATTTACTTTATTTTGTCCTTTGATTAGAGGGGTAATGCGCTGTTTTATTATTATAGTACAATTTGCATGGTGGTGGGGGGGGGGGGGGGAGGGGGGGAGCGTCTGGTAGAGATAAGGCTTCCTGGAGACAGAATAACATACCACTACTGACGCGATGAGAAATGACGAGAAGTTGTTTAGTTTATAATTGGTTTAGTTTAGTTTTATTTATTTATTTATTTTAAATTTTTAGATTTTTAAGATTTTTTTAAACTTATTCCGACTAAATGGTGTTGCTAATAATTACTGTGGCTTTCTAATATTCATTTTATTACACACAAGCATACATCGAACAATTTCATTATGCCTCTTGGAGCTACCAGCAGAGTGTCGGGATACTTCTCCCAGTGTCTGCCAGTCTTCAGAATCGTGATGTTTGTTTGCAGGTGTTTCTTTTTTGAACTGTTTAACTCCACGAGGAGCGAGTATGGGCAGTCATTCCATTCCGCTCAGGGATACGAGCGGGAGGACTACGCGCTCTAGCGGAAAGAGGGATTAGTCGTATTCTAAGACACCAGAGCCCTGCACGTATTGGTAGTTTCAGTGTACTACTGATACCAAAAACCTGACCCACAGAATCTCACGTAGCTATGGGGCCAGTGCACATCTGATTTGTAGACCGGGAAGGGCACCAAGAAGGAAATAAGTGAAGATATGTTCTTATTTTCATTAGGTGTGATTTTAAGATCCCTGCACTTAAATTTTCTCCCCCCACCCCCACCACAAGCACACACATATTCTCAAACAAGAAGTGCTAGATCGTATCAATTCCCATTTTCAAATCCCACTTCTACCCTCCCCCATCACTTCTCCCCCCCCCCCCCCCATACAGAGTGAGGGGAGGTAGAAACAAGGCTTCCTGGACACTTCCTGAAGACTTCCTGGTGTGATAAGAAATGATAAGAGACTTAGTTTGTTTATTTATTTATTTATTTAAAAAAATTGCCGATTCCGAATATTCCGAATTCCGAATTCCGTCATTCCTGCTTTACCAACCTACCTTAGCATTTGGCTATCTCATGTCTACGCAAACAAAGCGAAGAATCTGCAAATATTATTGCTGTATCTTGTGAATCCGCCCAAATCCTTGTTCATTTAAAATCAGATTACAAGTTGTTGTCATTGGTAATTTGGAAGGCACAAATTCCAAAAAAAAAAAAAGACAAGCAGACTTTGCATTTGGCGAAGTATTCACACATTAATGCTCTAGGTTACTTTAATTCGAAAACTATTATATATGCCCTAAAAGTTCGTGTGTTAGCGTTTTCTTAATTGCATGTATCTTATCTCGTATAAATATGAAGCGTTTAGCCTTTGTTTTTCTTTCCAAAACAAATATTGATAAGCGCATTTAGCAGAAAGTGCAACTCAAGTTACCCTTTAATTTTGGATCCTTCGTGCTGCGTACTTAAAAAGCTGTTTCAACTATCTTGGCGGTAAGTTGCTTTCAGAGGTTCTTGATCAGTTGGTATGCTGTCGTAACCAATATTTGTTAGAGCCAGGGCCTTATGCAAGAGCGACACAGAGAAAAAATTTGAGAAAGAGGGAAAATATTTCGTCTTAACAGGGTCACTCCAGGGTGACAATTGTAGTTGACCACATATTTCATATCACAACTGAGCATATATTTCGCTAGAAAATTGCGTTATGCTTGATTTGGTTGGGTTCCTTGTTATTAGGAATAAAACGAATGTGAAGCCACTGGCATGTGCATTTTGCAAAGTGCACACGAGCTACTTATCGAGTCACATTAAGCTTACTGTACATCCGGGACTGTACAAGGTTCTTTAACGACGCCTCGCTCACAGATTTCAATTTGCTTTGTTTCGTTGTAATTACCTTGTGGGCCAAATCTCAGGGAAGATCATGTTTTAAGCGGCTTAAATCAACGAGTTCCGCTGTTTTTGTGCATTCTAATGTTCATTTATTAACACTGCTTTCATTGCTAAGAGACTGGGCCTTAAAGGCCAAACCTCGGCTGCTTTAATAGTTTGTAATAGTTTCCGTAAGAATTTTTCCAACAAATGTCTTTCCTATTAAAGCAGATTTTTTCACTGTATCTATTAAGTGAAAACTCTGTACAAGCATAGATACTGAACAGACCCCTATCCAGCGCAAAACTATGGATTGATTTGCAATCATATTGCTTTGCAGTGGCCGCCATCATAAATACACTCATGCTATAAATGAAAGGGTATTAAGTTCCATATTAGGGATGATTGACAGAGGTCTATTGCAAACCGCTCTGTAGAGTTTTGATTCAACAGGTCAATTAGCAGTGAAATAAGGGGTTAAAGGGAAAAAATTCCCTTTTTAGGGAGGAAAGTAGGATTAAAAAAAAATGGTACGTGGTGCTATTGTGTACCACCGTGGAAAGGAGAATAGGGTCCTCGCAAATTGCGGAAGAACTGGCACCTAGCAGTACTATATTTGCATCATTAAAAATGCGTGGCTGTCTGAATGGGAACCTTTGTGTGTCCTTTTGTACATAATTTTATGCTGAAACGGTATTTAAAAAAATTCAGGATAAAATATGGAAATAAAGATAAACCAGGATTAATTATTTTACTTTATTCTTTCGCCTCTCGAACAAGTTGTGTTGCATTCCCAGATAAAGTCATATTTTGCCGATGTGGTAACATCACGTTAGTAAATAAATATATGAAAAGCATGAAACAAGCAAATAGATATATAGCTGCGTTTACACTAGTAGCGAAAGATGTTTAGAGTAAACATGTTTAAACGAAACATGTTGGTAATTGCATTGTTCACATAAGGTATCAGTTTCGAACACGCTTCTTTATGCGGATTTACGGAACACGCATGAAAACTTGATAATTGCACTTTTAAAACCTCCGCTTACTCCAGTACAATCAATTAAGGACAAAAAAAAACGGATCACATTAACAGTACCGAGATTTAGTTCAGTTTTCCAGGAGTCAGAGTAAAATGCCAAGAGTTTCCAGGAATTCCTGAAGGCTTACGAACCTTGTGACCGGGCTTTTCTTTTTCTTTGCTTTTGAGAATTACATTTGACAAAAAAATTCTCGTTTTTACAGGTGAAAGGATCATTACAGCTCAAGTGGCCCCTGTTGAATGCTTCAGTGAAAAGAGATCAGGTAGATGTGATTTCGGGTAGATAATGAATTTTCCTTTGGTTAACAATTACTACTTCACTGAGATTTCGGTGTTTCATCAAAACGGCAAAATGTGCTAGTCCCTACTCTACTGTAGACAGTCTGTTTAACAATATACACAAATTCAGGCATATTGTATAAATAAGAACTTTGAAGTTAATTCATCGTTTTCTTTAATGGGTTAACCGTATTTGTTTTTTTTGCACATAAAAATTTTCTCCGCCATTGACGGCCACACGTTAATAGCTTTTGCAAACACAGTGTGAAAGCACTAACAACAGAAAATCATCCGCGAGTTTCTTAGAAAACAACTAAATATTCAGAGTGAAAATAAAACTACAGGGTCATTTATAATGCGCGTAATTATAAAGCAGATATCAAGTTCAGAACCTCGAGGACCTAGTCTGAGACATTCACTGACGGAACGGTCCAAAAGTGTTTACTTAGAGGTACATTACATAAGGTTATGTGGATTTAGATTGCGGTATGCAAGACAATTGTTAAAAACATAACTCAAACTGTTTTAAGCTAAAAGAGAAACAAACCCTGCTAAGCAATATATGTAGGCATGGCAACACCCTGACAAGAAAATTACCTCCGCGGAGCCAGTAGTTTGAATAAAAATTAGTAATTACAAGAAAGCCGTTGTTTGTCACCACTGCAGACAAAGATAAACTGAACCAGGTATCATTTTGATAGGTTAAACCACGAGCTACAGCACAGCGTCCTCGTGATAAACGGTGCCTGAGGCTGGTTTCTTGGAAAGGTAAGGGACTTGTGTAACTTGGAGTATTTTGAAGAGATTCACGTCTTTCTATTCATTTTTCTTTACAAACTCATCTACAACTTTCAAGTCTTCTTATGCGTTTGCACATTTGTAGAATATCTTTTCAATTTTGTGGCATGGAGAAATTTTCAATCGTACTCTGTTTTGACCAGTATGTTTTCGAAAAAAATGGTCCAGAACAGTGCCGGTTACTCTCGCCTTTTAAGTGTTGACGGTAAAAAAGCAATGTTGAAGCCTTTTTCACTCAGATCTTTGCTGTGAAGATTTAATAAGATTTGGTTTCTGTAAAAAAGGAATATTTCTCCCTCTTGGGCGGCCATTAATATCTTTTGCAACGATAATGAGATGACACTATCAAATACGCACGCAACGCGGGTTTAAAAACATTACAACCTTGAGTTTATAGAAAAATTACCTTAGCATCTGCCTGTTGAATTAGCAATTGCATGTCGTTGTAGCTGTTCGTCTCACCACTGCTGTGACAAATTTTTACATACAAGTTTAAATGAATCTTGTTTTGACAAGCCATGAGACAAGCGAAAACCTGACTGCATCCTTGACACACGCATGTGTCTGGTTTCAATGAATGAATGAATGAATGAATGAATGAATGAATGAATGAATGAATGAATGAATGAATGAATGAAAGAAGGAAAGAATGAATGAGTGAATGAATGAATGAATGAATGAATGAATGAATGAATGAATGAATGAATGAATGAATGAATGAATGAATGAATCAACTCTAGTCTGTAAAAGGTACGAAAAGAAGGATCTACATCTGCAGTCTAACGCGATTAACATCTTCTCATTCTTACAAAGGCATCTAACAGATAAATTTTAGTGACTTTGCGTGTGTGCAAGTGTGTGGTTTAGGTCGCTTTGAAGAATGTCCATTGAGCGTAAAACGATGCGTGAACTCAAGTGTACACTTATTCTATATGGAGTTAAGGTGTAAAACAATTTATTCACAAGCATTACTTAAATAACTTGATGTTCACCCTAAAACGCAGTTCTCGTCATTGAATATATATTTTTTTGGTTTATATGTTTCATTGGCACACATTTGATGTTAATTCTCCGGACGATACAGTGAAAACCATTTACGATATCACAATCGAAAGAAATTTTCTCTCAAAAACAAGAAAAAGCAATTATCACGATGACGAAAGAGTAGGAAATGTATTTGTTTGGAAAAAAACCCTCACTGTTGTACAGAAAAGTACCTAGTCTCCTGAATTTTCTGCATGCAGCAAGAAACATAAATTATAGCTTTAAAACATTTCGATCAGAAAACAGAAACCAAAATACTTCAATTTCACTCTACAGTAAGATATTCTCATTTCGCTCAACTTTTGAGCAATAAAAACAAAAATTATTTACAAAAAAACTACTCATAGCACGGAAACATCTTGAGTACTTTTTGAAACATCTCACTTTAATTCACTTCTCCAAAAGACCCTGGGATTAAATTCTGAAGCATTCTCGAGAAAATTAATGTCAAAACTAGTAAAAGTATGCTAAAAACGGGCGCCATTTTGTTTTGAACTGACATGAAGTGTCTTTTCAATTAAAATATGGATAACTGCAAATTCAATTTTCTCGAGACAACAAACATTCTAATGAAAAATTCAACGTATTTTTTTAGCCCGAATAGTCCACAAGTTTTTTCTAAACCTCTCCCATTACAGCTGTATATGTATAGGCAAATGATAACAAAGAACATACTATGATAATGGCTCATTTGCCGACGCACTTTACTTCACGAAAGATTAGACCTACTACTTTGGCACCTCACTTAAGTTCTTTGAACAGTTCTTTTGTATCTCCTGAATTCTCCGCCAGTTGTTCTACCGTTCTGTTCATAGAAATATTTGACGGATGGTCTATTTCATGCACACACACACAAAAATAACTTATGGATTTTAACACGCACCTTCTCATTCTTCAAAGCAATCTTTTCATCAATCAAGTGAAAACACAACTTGCTCCCAATCTCCGCCTAGCCTTGCTAGAAGCAAAGACCCCACATCTTCCCCGAGTTGGGGCATCATAAATCTAAGCCCCCACATTTCCCCCACCCCTAACACGGTGGTTCGAATTTGTTGCAAAGTTCCCACAACGTCCCCAATCCCCCTCCCCCCTTCATGATCCGGGATCCCCTCCCATTCGGAAAGCCGATAACAAGTGCATTAGTTGAGTTGTTTCGCCTAGCCTGCGAATGCCCAAGAACGCGGTTTTTCCGTATGCAGGCAGGACCACGGCTGGTAAATATCGTTTTTTTTTTCGTTAATTTCGTTTTTATTTTTTTTTTGTTATTTTTAGCATTATTTTATCCCTTGTCTCTTCCACAAGTACAAGAGCCATGTCTGAGAACAATGTAATTAACAAGCAATACATACTGATGCTAAGTATACAGTTACTCAGCAATTCCGACTTTTGAATTTCTTTTATTGGCAATGACGTTTAAAGACAGTCCAGCGGTTGTCATTTTACATCCGGTCGTACTGGTTACCAGATAAAATTTTAACAAGCGTAAAAGGCTCCGTTTAAAACTGTTCCCTTGTTGTAAACCCGACATTATCAATTGTTAGGCGTTGTATAGTGAAAGGAGGAGAACAACAGCAAGGTCTTGATTAACTTCAAAAAGGCAAGTATAGATTTAATTTTATTCTAAATTTACTAACAAAATCATCAAGGATATATCAATAAACGGCTTGTTTACTCAACGTTTTTTACCTTTATAAGCGCTTCTTACAACGGCATGCTCACAGCATTTTCCACTCCGCCGGAAAGCGATTCCTTGCATCGTCTTTCAAACGTTCATTCAAACTGTGGTAAACAAAAATCCCGAACAAGAAAAAAAATGACACTTCTTGCGTGGTATGTGAGCTTTTTTAAATTCCTTCTTCCTCCACTCAGGAATGCTCATCGGAGCCCACTGATAAATAAAACATCCGCTCGGCAGGCCTCATGGTTCTGACTGGGAATTGCTGGCACTCAAACTCGTTAAATTCCCTACACAAGCCATCGCAATTGAGCTCTGTTCAGCAGTTCTGTAACTGGTTTTCCCCCAACTAGCCTGGATCCTTTTAACAATGAGATTCTTAGATTCAAATATTGAATCAAATATTGTAATCGACAGGTCAGAATACCCCGGTAATACAATAGCGAGAGTGCGAACTTTTCATAACGAGCTTATACAGCATAGTTTAGCTTAAAATTGGTGTCTTTAATTTTTTGCCGTTAAAAAACATTCTCCCAAAAACAACTTCTGTAAAACCTTTGACTTCAAAAAGCTGACAACTAGACTTGAATACATCATTTAAAATTCGGAAAAACTGTCAGGTTCGTGTGAAGTGATTCTTGGCCTTTATGCACATGTTTCACTTGGCTTCAAAAAGCTTTTTAATGATTCTTGCCATTCTCGCTACTTCAAACTCAATCTTGTTGTGTTGTCTTTGCAAGCACTTCCCTTGTTAGGATAATTTAGATTAAAAATTTTACTTTTCATGAATGTTGGCAAACGGCACAAGCTCACCGAGTGTGTAGAGGAGCACAAGTTCTTCTTCTTCTTCTTCCTCGGATAACCCACCTCCTTCTTAATGAACATTCTCGTGAGCGTCAGTGCAGGTGCTATTTCTTAAAAAACAAATAAATAAATAAATAAAAATAAAAGGGGCTATTTCTAAAGGTGCTTGGGGATTAAAAAACTTAGGGTATGGTCAGTGGCTATTGGCAAAATGGCACCACAGCCGGTCCTTAAAGGCTTCCAGGCTAGGCGCCAGAACCACGGAATCTGGGAGGCTATTCCAATCACGAACAGTTCTTGGCACGAATGACATTTGATGGCAATTTGTACGAGAAAATGGGACTTCATAGCCCATGCAGTTTACATGTCTTGATGGTCTCCTTTGCGGACGCATGAGTTGTTGAGTACCCACCGGTCAGCCAAGCCGTTGTGAAGTTTGTACATCATGCACAGTCTCATGGCTTGTCTTCTAATTTTGGAGCGTATACCAGCCAAGTTTTATTAGCATGCCACTAACGCTGGACGTGTTGTTATACCGGTTGAGGGCAAACCTTGCAGCCCTGCGTTGGACCATCTCTAGTTTGTCGATGTTATGGTGGGTGTAAGGGTCCCAGACAACACAGGCATATTCCAGTGTTGGGCGGACGAGTGTGTTATAGGCAGAAGTCTTAAGTGAAGTGGAGCTGATCCTCAGGTGCCTTCTCAGAAAAGCCAGGGTTCAGGTTGTGCTTGATGACGTTCTTTGTTGAGCAAAACAATCTAACTCCTCTTCTTTACTAAACAAAACCAGAAAAAATATCAATACGTTACTTATAGGTCGAGTTCAGCCTGCGCACAAGTAAAAACTGCGACCTGAATGGACCTCGGCATGATTTGTGCCCATAAGAACTTCCCTTGCAGTAAATAACTCGACGGAACTGTGATAACAAGATGAACAAGCAGCTATGAGAAACAAATAACGTGCTACAATTCTGTCTTCCCAGGTTGAAACTGCTAACCTTAAAAAGAATCGTGTGTAATTTATAAAAAGCAATAAGACTGGGAAAATCTTAAGTTTAATCCTGAGAGAAAGGAGTTCAATGGCTAAATAAAGGTTTCCTTTTGTACCTTTGCTGATCTGCATTCACTTGAAAGAACATGAAAACTCTTGTGACATTTTTTGACATTTCCCATGAAACTTCTAATCTGTTATTCGTACATTTTGAATGAGTCTTCTTCAAATAACTTAAAATTTAATGGCACGTCAACAAATTAGTTTTAGGGAAAAAGGACTTATGCAAAAAATCGACTTGATAAATGCTGGTGTGAGACACGTATTTCTTTTCTTTCTTTTTTCCTCGATCCAAATTTGCTTGAAAAAATCAGAGTAAATAGTTTGTTTTGACTTCCAGTAGAATTAAGAAAAAGAAGCTGTAATACTCGAAAAACATCGTTTCTTCCTACGGTGCTAAATGCGTTTTCCTTATTATTATTCTTGAAATGAAATATAAAGTACTATTTTACGTGGAGGAAGGAAGCAATAAAAAGCTCTTAGTAAATGGACATTAAATAACCTGCGGCAATGAGTTTTTTAAACCAACCGTTAGCGAAAAACATTTTCTTTCAACCAGCATTTAATCTTCTTTACAACGAACGTGCGTTCTTCAACAATGTTGAACTCGTTTAGGTTAAATTGACAAAAAAGCAATATCAGTTTAAACATCAATATACACCTGATTGATAAAACGCTGTCGGATGCAAAGTGTAAACCATGAACGATGCGACACGATGGAAGTCTGGGAAGACAGCATTGACAAGCTTGCTACTCAGATCCATATATTGGTATTCAAGACATTGTCATTCCTAAGAAGGTTTTAAAGTAGATTTGGGTATACTGTGTTAACTAGTCATCTCCACATGCTCCACGGTGCCTCGGAGAATAGAAGCCATTTTACCGCTTCCCAGAAAACCATTGGGTCGTACCGTTCATAATATATGTTTTTCACACGACGTTTTTTCAATTAGGTATACACACCCGTTTTTCTATCTGAGAGCCTGGAACAGGCTAAAAAAATAGATATTTTATATATACCTTTTATGCTTCACATTTTTGACAGAAACAAAATATATATGTATAATATATATGTTTTTTAAGTTGCCTTTTTTTTTTGAAAACAGGTGTATTATATATAGACAAACACAAAGTGAAAACCTTAAATATTGTCCTGAACGGGATTTGAACTCGCGTCCTCGACTTTCTATTGCCGATGTGTTAACCACTACACCATCAGGACGACCACGCAACAACGCAGCCGAACTAAAGGCTTTATGGCTCACGGGCCTCCCGACAAATTTTAGTGTTTTCACAGGAGCTGACTGGAAGGCTTGTAGGCCTTTTTGACGAATATAAATAACACAAATGAACTTATATATATATATAAGAAATGGAAAAAACAATTAACAACACAAAGAAATTATTACCATGTAAATACATGAGAACGAGAGTGCATGACACAATGAAATAGAAATGATTTACTTTCACCTTGCGGAGACCTCCTCGACGCAATCAAGACACAGCAAATTAGGTTTGTCTTAACCTCCAGAACTAATTGACATCGGTTATCAAGGTTAGTTAAAACTGCTCTGCGTGGATGAGAGCGCCACAAGACAATATGTCTCTACGTATTACTTTATATGTACATTTTAATTTTTATTTCGTTTTCTATTCCGGCTTAAGGCATTTTACAGCGACTGGAATACTAATCCTACAAAATACTTCATGTAAGATATTACAGCGCAAATGCGCCGAAAACAAGTGTTATCTTAAGCCTGTACCGTCTATTTTCATTCCGGACTACGTACAATCAATAGAAAGCTCTCAGACAATTTACTGCGCTTGGGAATAAATCCGCAAAGAGTAGGCGACACCTTGCTCGCCTTAAAGGTGACAAAGGGTCAAGATCACTCTTCACAGAATTAGGATGGTAGATTGACGAAATAAATTTGACCACCATTTACTAATTGGAGTTGTGCATGGCTACGAATTTAATGTTCACACCAATTTAAAACTGTAATATTGCAGGTGACATTTCACGAAAGAAAGAACAGTCATTTTACATTTCACGCCCACGAAACGTATCAACTTCCTTCTCACGAAATATCATAAGCCATAAGAATACCAATCTCAAATAGGTGGTGTTAGTCATTTAAGCGTCAATCTGCCTACCAAGTGAAATTTTGAGACTGTTTATACAAGCAACCAGAGAGAAAACACTCTCACCTGTCAAGAGTAAGTGCTACTTTGCGTGGCTTGAGGGTGGCAAAGGCTGCACATTACGATAGTTTGGCGGACGCAAAGCAGAGTTTCATGACATTCACACAACTAATATCAGTAAATATTGAAAAGCTAGCCTCTTACAGCTGAGCTCCCAAGGAATAAGCTGAATAAAATCGCTTTCAGCCGAAAACCGCTTCGCTTAGTTACATGAATAACTTTTTTACTTCGAAATCTAATACTGCGGAAAATCCACGTGAATATTATCTTCTTCGGGTATAAAAATTACTTAAGTCATTTTGCGCAGAACTTGCAGAGAGACCTATTGAAATGGTTTCGAGATAAGAAACAAAACCTACATCAAAACAGGCTATAAAAAGTCAAATTCTGTCATATTTATATTTCGCTTTGACTGAGGGGCAAAACTAGTCGTCAAATTGGAACAGAAACTTCCTTCACTAAAAATGAACGCATAATATGTAAGGAAGACCAACTGAAAAATTTTCAGTTTTCCAATAAATTAGCAGTCAGTGAAAATAAGCCAATGCGTTTTGCAAAACAACAACAAACTGACTTGAGAAAGCAGCACAACTCAGCCTTGAATAGTTCATTACTAATTTACAAGTAACATACACCAGTTGCGAAATAAGAATTGCTGAAAAATACACGCACTTCATCTTCTCATGTCATCTCATGGGAAAGATTAACTGAAATAGGAGATTTGAGTTCGTTTATCCAAGATTTTGCTTCTTGTCAGTACACTCTCTTTTTATAAGAACGCGTACAATTTGGCTGAGCCTGAGGATGTTCTTATTTTAGCCGATACATTTTCTTAAATTTGGGAGCAAATCTCAGCCTCAAACGTTCTTATAAAAATTGTTCTTATAAAATAAAAAGAGTGTATCCAGTGAATTGGTTATTGTTCTTAATCCCGTAAAGACCCGTCATAGAGCGATTAAAATATCCATGAAAGTTCACCCTTTTTACTTGAAGCCCCCCCAAAACAGGGTTTAGACTTAAAGGCAGGTTTGCCCGCCATTTTCACCTCTATAAGTACATCGGGAATGTGTAAGGACACTTCGAATATTTTACATGAATCATGGTGCAACATCGTACGGTCATGACCATCATAATCGACATGCATGGATATACACATCCTCCGCTCCTCGCGGGCTTCGGCCAACGAAGAAGCTGCGCTATGAGTAGCGGCCAAAAATTTAGCATTGTAGCTGACATTTCTCGAAAGAAAAAAGGACATTTCACAGTTCACGCCCGCAACACCATACGGTCATCCCCTTTGTCAAGAACTGAAATATCTGAAGAATACCGATTGTTCATAGAAACACGTGAAATCTCAGTTAAGACTGTACTTTTCATTATTATTCCAGAACCCAACAATCAATGGAAATTCATAGACTATAAAACTTGTTTAGAGTAAGATTATTCGTGTATTTCTTGAGGGCAGCCAAGAATACAACCTAATTGTGAGTAGAGGCGATAAATTCAAAGCTCGCGACAAATTTAAAGGTGCTGCTCGGACTAGATGACGTTTCACGAAAGAAAAAAATGAGACATTTAACAATTGTCGCCCACAAAAAACGGCACTGAATTCCCTTCTCATGAAAACACTAAAAGTTACCCCCTTCGTTACTGTTGTTGTTGTTGTTGTTTTATTTTTTCAGTAATAATAAGTTTGAAGAGGAGGCGATGATGTTTGTCAGGTCAAAGTTCGTAGTATTAGTGGGTGCATAATTGAGCGGAGGCGAGACTTTCTGTCTTCCACAACAACAATTCCAAATCTGCAAATTGTAAAATAAACGAAGAACTGAGCAATTTTTCTGATTACCCAGACATGGATTCAAAATAAGACACCCAGGAGCCAAAACGTGGTCGTCCCCAGCTTGATTACTACAATTGATTTGGCGATTGGTCAACTACTCAAAATAAAAAGCCAACTGGATCGATTCTGTTGTATTTTGTTCCAAGTCTGTGGAACGACGTCAAGCGACGTCAAGTGTGCGCTAATCTTGTTGCAGACGTGCTGTATACTTGTGTGGTGTCTGGGTAAGTGTCAAAGTAAATATCCTATTGTCTGATAAAAGTTAGGTTTCAAACATTTTTCTTGGTTTCCATGAATACTAAGAATCAATTGTTGTGAACGATGCGAAACGAGAAATGTTTTAGTCAATTTTCACATGGAATAAAACCTGTTTCCAAAGTTCTTTCGAGTTATTTTGAAATCTCCAGGGCCGCCCAATATACAGATTTGTAGCCTGCCCCTTTCGAATTTCTCTGTCCTTAAATTATATAGCGTACATTAGATTGAATAAAACTCAAAGCCCAGGACTCAAAGTACAGTGAGGATACAGAAAACCTTTAAAGTAAAATTCAAAGAATTTAAACTGTTGTTCGCTTATTTTTACACGGTATTGAACGCGGCCACTATCTATGGACGTCCGCTGCGTGAACGTGAGGGAGGTAAACTAGTTCTGTTTTCCAGGAAAAAACCCTCTGCCGAAATTTGGAAATGTTTGCTTTTTACTGGTACCTAAAACAAAATTTGCTTTGTTTGGCTGAAAGACGGCAGAGGATTTCTGTGAAACAAAGATATGAATGTTTGTGGACATTTACCGTGTTCTATTGCATACGCGAGTCTTTTTGGGAGATTGTGTTTCTGTCGAGGCACAACAGTTTGGTTGCTCGCGGAAATATGATGTTCTCAAAACAAAAACAAAAACAAAAACAAAAACAAAACAAAACAAAACAAAATTCATCAAGTTTCCGAGGGAACTCGGCTATCAGATCGATGGTCTGGAGACAGAAGCATTCTACTGTTTTTATTGTTCGCCACTAATTTTTCTTCTTTATTTCGATAAAAGATGCTGAAACTGGCGTTTCCAACTTACAGCCCGCCAAATGAACTTTTAGTTGAAAAGTTGAAATAAAAAAGACGAATAAACATACAAGATACAGAATCTGATGCAAGTGGAGCAACCTGTTCGTCAATCAATTAGAAAAATCAATGAAAAGTTTTTAATATCCATCCAGGTATTTTCCCCGAATGGACCTTTTCGTCTGATGGTGTCTCACTGCGGATCGCGTATGAATACTATCACATCACGTGATCAATTACAACCAATCAGACCCGGAGAAAATTGAGTGGCGAACTACAGTCGCTGATGGGATACGACTGCGTACGCTATGCCTTTGGAAAGTAAAAATTCTTTTCATTTTAAAATCGCCGTTTCCCGCTTAAAAGCATTTGCATGTTCACTAAAACTGCTCCTCATAGGCTGTACGCGCTCATAAGAAATTCGACCTCTCATAGGCTTATTTTTAGATAGGACTCAATTAGTCGTCACATTGTGGAAAAACGATCTATTAGAGTAATGCAATTAATTCAGAACTTAATTAATTCAATTTACCCATTTCAAAGTAAGTTTTCTATGTTTAAAGTACTTCTAGCGCATAAAGGATGGGTTGAGAAAAGGTACCGCAGTTATGGAAAACGACAAATGTAATACCCTACATGAAGCTATTCAAAGGACTGTGATGCACGCACTGACTTCATTTGCTCTTGACATCCACAAGCATACTGCTCTGTACAGTGCTTTTGACATAGTTTTGCTGTAACAAGCATCCAAGTAAGAATAAAACGTTCTCTGGTTACATTTTAGAAATAGAAAAAACGAAAAAAACGACTATGTAAATCCAAGTGTATGCGGTGGATGAGTTCCACCACCAGTTCCCACACCTGAAGAACTTGTCTGAATGTTTTCAAACGGGTTGACCATACACGTGGATTCGCGACCCTTCCGTACATCAAAGGCCTCAGTCACAGAACCACTTACACGGTTGCTCAGACAGGGACCGCGCGGCCTATTTTGAAGTGAGGGGCTAACTCGATCGCTCAAGGGTGGGGGGGGGGGGGGAGGGGCGGGTGATAGCCTCACGCAAAAATTTTGTCTTCTCTAGTGACTAATTAACAATGCGTCTAGGGCGGCCAAGTGTCTTAAAAGTTGTGAGTTTATACCACGAGGTATCCTAATTTATTCCCATCATACAGACCAATAAGTAACGGATCAAAGCTATGCTAAGGGTATCAAACACTTCGACTTACCAGTGATTGATAATGTCGATACTTGGAACACGTTTTGGTGGCCTAATCTGGAATGATAGAAAATACTGTTTTCCTAGTTTGGAGATAATCCCTTTCGCTCAGTAATGTACCCACGATAACAAAATGTACGGAGTGCGGTTGGAATGTTTGGGTTTACTAAGAATACGAAAAATTGCATTCTTTTAGGGAGTCGATCGGTATTCTGGATATTCTGTTATTCCTAAATCGGAATAGGAATAGCCAGAATATTTGCAAAATAATATGTCTGGTCCTTTTCTTTCATCTCTACACACATTACCCAGGCCAGAAAAGAACGAGAGTGCACAAAAGTTCGAATTCTTTAAGAGCAGAAAGACGGTCAATGAGAGTTCACCAGAGACAACCTCGTCCCCAGGGGCTTCTCGGCTTTCAATATGGAGCCGCCGCCATATTGAAAGCCGAGAAGCCCTTGGGGACGAGGTTGGCCAAACGACAACGAGAGTTTCAACTTCCCGTCGATTGTAATTAAAATCTAAGCAGGTTCGAACTCTTCAAGATAGAGTCCCCTAGAATGCACGTGATTTTCAGCTAATCCAAAGCCAAATGAAAGCAAGGCTGGTTTGGCCAATATGAAAATTAGATCTAACTGGGGAAAACTAAGTACTGGTTCACCCTGAAACAAATCACTGACTGATGAATTTTCCAACTTCCAAATGATTTTTTTTCTAATGGCGCCAAAAAGTGGGGGGCTAAAACCCCCTCAGCCCACCCCTCGCGCGGACCCTGTCAGACGTCATGACATACTAGTCACTAATAAACCAGTTAAAACACTCCAACAAGAATTCCCGGCTCCTAAATTCCGTCCGGAAAAAGAAGACCAATGCAATGTTGTCTACAAAATTTCCTGCAGCACTTGTTCGTGTAGATATATTGGCGAAAGCGGAAGGTCATTTAACACCAGAAAGAAAGAGCACACCAGAAACGAAAAAATGCACACTAAAGGCTCTAATGTGGCAAACCATGCCTGGTCCAAGAACCATCAGATTGACTTGGACAATGCGTTAATTATCGACAAATCTAATTATCGCCACCTCAAGACCCTTCAGTCTTGGCACACTGCAAAACTGTTAAAGCTGACAATAACTCATGCCCGCTCCCCAATCAGTATCGCATTCTTTTAAGCAAACATTGGCTTTCACACTTTTAGCATTCTTACTTTACATTCTTTCGCATTTATTATTTCTCTACTTTTTTAAATATTCATTTTACATAGTCGTTTTTTCTATCCGTTGAAGACAACAGGACGGTTGTCAAAAGCTTATAGATTAAAAAAGAATTAACCAGAGAACGTTTTATTCTTATTTTTATCATGAATCCTGGTTACGGATCTTCGATTTTCTTAAGCATCCGAGTACTGCTCGTTTTTGTCGGCCGTTCTTAATGGTTTTTGCTCGAAGTATACACTCTCGAATTGAAAGCGTCATTGTTGAGTGGGGGCCTTTTCCAAGGGGAGAAAATAATGCCCTTTGAGATTATTTTTCTCCTTAAAACGCGAAAATTAAACTTCGTAAAAGATAGCGGAAAAATGTAGGTTTCTCGTTTTCACCCGCAAAGTACTCGCGAAAATCAGTGAGAATAATCAGGGCAGTCGGAAATTAAGCTTCTTTTTTACTGGACAAAGCTTGGCCATTTCTTAGAGTAAGACTGTTCATTACTGCAATAGAGAAGCATAAACGAACATAAGTCATTAAAGTCGGGAGTGCTTTATAAACTTCGGTTCTTTGTGCTTTTTAAAAAAAGCATTCATTAGTAAATCAATTTAGCACCCTCTGCGCCAAGGATAAGACTTAATGGTGAGGTCTTTGTGTTGCATTGTAAGCTATGTATACCTCACTTTAATTCAGCGTTTTGACCACATTAGTAAATTACTTGAACGGTAGCGGTTTTGTCGAGAGACCAACGGTGTGTCTCACTGAAACCATCGAAGCGAAAGGACAATTGTTTTGCCGTTATCGTCAGGTTTTGGAACGAGAAGAACTGCCAGATTTCTAGACGCGCTTATGCTGAAGAAATAAATCACAACTAGGGTTCACTCCAGCCAAAGAGTTCATCTCCCAGAACATCAAAATAACTGGTAAGAAACTAACTGTGAAAAAGACGAAGCCCTTTAATTAATAATGGAAAACGGATGCACATTACAGCCAAAACACAGGTACTCCAGCGAATGTTAGCAAGTAGGTTCGTTCAGTTTCGCCGGGGTTTATTTTGAGAATCAAATGATGAGACATCTATTTGGGCTTAAGCCGGTTTTTTTTCTCGGTGTGGACAAAAAGAGTGGTATAGGTTACAAATCACATCAATCACTATCTCGATGTTGTTTTTGTCTTGACATGTTACCTATTTAACAATACATAGTGTCTGTCTGATCAGCAAGCAACAATCAACTCAGTATCATGTCTTGTTTTATACTATTTTTTGCCTCGCGATTTTCTTCATCTTAAGCTCAAGGCTGTTGTAAATCTCCTGATTTCATTCACTATCAAATTAACTTATTCGGTGTGCTGTACAAAATGAACTAAAAAATGGTCCGATATACTTGAGCCAATAACCAAAACGGACTTACAGTTGAATGTGGATGACTCGAACCTTCCGAAGAAACAGGAACTGTTCGAGTTGTCGGTAGTGCGAGTCCAAAGAAACATGTCTTAAATCGAGAGAAACGGGTGTTCAACCGAAACAGTACCCGCGTTTATGTATTACATTTGTACTTCAGATATCTAATTAAGTCCACAACCTATATAAAATACGGACGTTTTACGAACGAACATTTTGGCGTTTTCGTTTAATGCACTCATCCATGGTAATGTAACATCCATTGGCTGTAAACTTGCGTGCACATTTTTTAAACGAGAAACTTTGACTTTATGCAGCTTCAGTTATGTAGGGTCCAAACTATCTATGGTAAATAGATCTAACTCTTATTCTTCTCAGTGTTTTACGTTGACACAACTGTAAAAGCATTGCTATTCATAAGACCGTTTAATATCTATAATAGCTGGTCTTAGAAGTTAAATTAATCAAGTTTTTCCACGTCTTAACACCTCGAACGACTTTGACAGCAAAAAGGGTGTCTCATGTAGGTGCGACTTCAAAACAAGGTTATTGAATCATGATAACATCTCGGTTAACTGTAATCGATTTTGGGACGATCGGGGTCAAGGGTTTTGCAGTGTAATAAAGGCACATTAAAGGATCCCACGAACGTTCTCCTTCAGAAAAGGAATCTGTAACATTCAGCGTTTCCTATTGTTTTTGTCAATCGTGTTGTTAATTACAGCAACTTCGTATTTATGGATGGTTTCTGAGAATTCCATGGTTTCTATGGAGATTCTAATGTCACCGGTATGGCAATATACAATATACTTTCACACCTCCAGACACACTCGCATTTTAACCATGTTTACCTTCGTTTCTAGAATCAACCTCCAATTTTTGAGAGCAAATTGACTGTCCAGTTCAGTAGTTCTTTGGAGCATTATCACCGAATAACGCACAAGGCAACAAACTCAAGAAAGGTAAAGTGTATTTCTCTTTATCATATTGTTTGTTTGCAGGTGTTTTCAGTTACACACGAATAAAGAAGAGAAGCAAACAATCAACGACAGCAAGACGCGCAGTGTTCTTCGTTTCTTTGCATCGTGAAAATGACAAACACCAAAAACTGCCGATGCCATCGCAAAAAAAGTTTTAAGTGTTCAGCAAACGACTCAGGAATATCACCACATTTTAAACCAATGTAAATAAAGAAGTGTTACTTGCACACTCAGTTTTCTTTCTCGGATAGATCTCGTTTATTTAGCTATTAAGTCTATTTAAGTCAATAGTTAATGCAATATTGGCACGTTTCAAGACATCCGTCTAGCGAAAACTAGCAAACAAATAAGCCGACGAATGGATAGAGTTAAAAGTTGGCAATTTCAGGGTTTTCTGAGATAAACTAAACAGCAAATGTAGGGAAAAAGGGGAAACTTATTGCGTGTCCTAAAGATCAAACCGAAGTTATCACTCTGACCAATCACAACAGACCGACAATTCGTAGGATACAGCGAACCAATCATAGCCCGGCAGAAATAAATGAAACAGGCGCCAAGCGCGGGAAAATGTGTGCCAGGAAATCGCGATTGGTTTTGGCTTTTCTTCTAATCGGATGAGAAAAAGGCGCGAGATTTTTAAGCCAAACAGTGCGTGGTGAAGAAAACCAAAGCAAATGTGAAATTCATTCCACACTCAATTGATGAACTATAAAACTGTACAATATAGCGTTGTCAATATCTGTTTTAGATTCTAAAACAAACACACTGAGGGAACGAACCTCTCACACAAGAACTGAAAACCGTTTTGCCGGTCTTGAAAGAATTACGTCTTGACTAGAGGCCATCACCCTAGTTGTTGATTTGTTCGCTTTTCTGTACGCTTTTCGGCGAATCCGTTGAAATTATATAAAACCCTTACTGAAACAAACAGAATACTAAAACTTTACAGTATTGTTTATTCATAAGCGTATAAACGTATAAGTTTCAGGAAAGGAATGATGTTTACAGTATTATCGAATCTAATTGGTTCTCACTGTGAATTACCTATGGGGCGCCATACTGGACATTATTACAAACTTCTACAATATATGCTCAACTTCAAATTTACCTGCTAAACTTTACATTGAGTATTCTCATTGCTATTTTTTTCTTGCCAAATTCCATCTACATATGCTATGTTTTACAAAAAAGTTTCTTGTGTTCTCATACAGTATGGTCAACTTTAAGTACCGTATGGTATGATGCACCGCGCGCCGTTTTCTCTAAAATAGACCCCAGACCCCTCTCGGCTAGTGACACCGCCAGTGATAGAGGAAAGAAACCTTTAACGAAGGTAACGTGCAGCCTATTGAGCAACAAATGCTTGAAATTGGACTACATAGCGATAATTTGCAGCTGTTGAATGTTGGATTTTGTCTGGATTGTTATGGCGTTAAGCTTAGTCTATTCATTGCACTATTTGATTTCACGGTATTTTGTAGATATTGTAACGATAAAGGACAATTTAATTACAGAAATGAAAACGGATTTTAATAACTGTCTTAGTATGGTAAACAAATTACCTGTTTTGTAGCAGTTGACATCAATAATAATTATAATGATGATGATGATGATGATGATGATGATGATGATGATGATGATGATGATGATGATGATAGCAACTTTTCAATATTAATTTATAATTTCTTTAAGCTAGCCTATTACAGACTTACTAATTGGGGACACTTACTTATTGAAATATAAAGTTATAAAATCCTAAATTACAATTAATAAGATGCAAATATTAATAAGTTACAATAACGTGCAATTACTATCTGAAAACTGTTTAGTTTACATGCAATCGAATTCAATATTAATTACAACACTTGGGACAGTTTCCTTTACATATGTCATCTGCGACCAGGCTGGTAAGATCTTTTTTCCGAATATTCGATGTTAATGCCGTTAGAGTTGGTTTTTCTCGTCACTGGAGCTAAGTTAGAGGCAGTAGACGTGGTCCGGCGAAATATCTTAAGGAGTGTTTTCCGTATTTGACAGTGTTAAATCGACTAAGACCATGAGAGTCCGGCAGAAAGACGTACTGTACATGACTGCTGAATGTAAAGCGGCGATCAGGATAAAATGTAGAAGTGCAAAACAATACAGCAAGAAATAGACAGTTGTCCCCTACTTCTGTTCTACTAAGACATTGTTTAGAACATACCCTAAAAAGTGTAACTTGAGTCAACATTTTCTATTTTACAGTAAAAAATCATTTAAAACAATGTTGAAGACCAGTGACTATAGGTTTAAGGGTTTCCAGTTTTATGTTCCTTGTTCGTTTATGAATTAGGAAGCATTTCACACGCAACGCTTACAAGCTCCACATAGTGTGTTACACTTTCATTCCTACTTAGGTATGTGAGTATTAAGGAATGAAGGTAATCTAGTTGAAGAGGCGATGAACCTCCTTCAGTACTAAGACAGTGGTAATTCCATTGATTGGTTAATTCTTGCAAAGATTTGTTAATTTGCTGCAAAAGTACAAGATGAAGTGATAACAAATGAATTTTCTTTAGTGGGTCCAACAGACCAGATGCTTCCATCATGTAAAACTCATCTGTATAGCTCTTAAGAACTCCACTAATCATGTCCCTGTGAAGTCTTTCTGCTCTTTGGTTATGGACTGAGCTTCCAGTTATCATGCTACCACGGCACTCCCACATCTTGCGGGCTGCACCCACATTCTCGAGACCATGATCACTTCTAACTCTTGAGGGTATTCCATAGCTGCATAAGTTTGGCATGCATTTTGAAACAGTCAAACTGTGTCTGAGTTGTTGTTTTTAGCACAGTATAGGTATGGAGTCAGACTGGAATACCCATCAATAGCCGTATGCATTACAAACCGCCAGCGTATCATCTTGTGATTACTATCGATATGCCATAAGGCATTTGGACATCGCACATTGTATTTTCGTGGACAAACAGTTCCTCTCCATCGAAGTGCTGTTCCAACTGGATCCAGCTCACGCATCAGTTACTTAACTTTCCATCGCTGCACCTATATTCCCCTGCTATACAGTGCGCCCAGCATGCGAGTTTGCATGATTTCTCTTAGTTCTCCGTCTTTACTGGCAGTCCAGTTCTGTTCATCATTCATTTGGAACTCTTGCCTCCTTCTACTCAAGGTTTTAGTAGAAATTCCGAGTAGTTCTGCTATTCTCACCTTAGAAAAGTGCAACTAACAAAGGAATTCTATTTGCCTTTTGGAAACTTCAAACTTCAAACCTTGGTTGACTTCTCGCCTGTGCAGTTTCTCGCACATTGGTGGCAAAACAGCACGCGAATTTTAACTTGTCTCCTGCCGTTTTCTCAAAGTAAACTGGAAGTCTTTTCAGGCATGTGAACAATTCATCCATATTGCTATGAAAGTTGTCCATTTTCAAATCGTGCTCTGAAAGAACATAGTTCGTAGAGGAAAACTATGGAGAAACTATGGAAAGAAGCAATAGTTCTGCCGCCGCTTTTTTAAAATAAAAACAGTTCTCCAGCCTCTGCAAGCCTTTCGTGTAACTTTCAAAGGGTACGAACGGAGAAATATATTTTTCTGCTTCTGCAAGTAGCACTTTTGTCCATTGAAAAAAAATATTAGTCAGGTCTATTCTCGGAGCCTGCTATACCGCATAAAGCCGCCATTTTTGACTTCTGCAAAAATAGCCAAGAGGGGCCTGGGGGCTATTTTGGAAAAACCAGCGCGCGGTGCATCATACCATACGGTACGTAAAGTTGACCATACTGTATGAAAACACAGGAAACTTTTTTGTAAAACATAGCATATGTAGATGATGGAATTTGGCAAGAAAATATAGCAATGAGAATACTCAATGTAAAGTTCAGCAAGTAAGTTTGAAGTTGAGCATATATTGTAAAAGTTTGTAATAATGTGCAGTATGGCGCCCCATAAGTTTACACTTGCGACAAAAGTTGCATTGGAGAGCGCGACAAAAATTGCACCAAAAATCGCATGTGTGAACGGGCCTTTACACATAACGGTTATTTAACTTTTAGCCAGTCTCAAATTGAACTTTTCTTCGATTTTAGTTTAAAACAATTTTTTTCTTCCTCTCGGGATTACCAACCGTAAAATTGAAAAAATGAAAAAAAAAATCATCATTCATAATTTAAAATGGAATATGCATTGTTAGTGTGACCAACAAAGAGCTGGAGTTTTCCTGAGTCAATTATCTTGAGCCGCTCAGCATCACGTTTTCATCCAAATGGAACCATCAACTTAGACCTGCTCGGTAGGCCTGACACAAATCAGTTGCTGTAAATCAGCACTCAGCCATGGTTTCATTATTTCATGATTTCTTTCCATCCCAAAAATACCGTTACCTCTCTGCCACTCAAGTATTTATCAGTTGTATTGCAGTTCTACACCATGTTCTTCTGTCTACACTATTAAATAAACTATTATTTTGGTATTGCATTGTCTGTATTAGAATTCATATTTGACACTGCAGCTGTTCTTGAATGCCAAAACAATATCCTCTAGTGGCTAATTTCCTTTGACGATCGACGATGTAAATGTAAAATAAAAGGGGAAAATATATTGCCGCCTCCTTGTTGACAAAAAACGTGACTTTTGGCAGAATTCGTCCCACGAAAATGGGTCTTACGCGACTATTTCAAAACAAACTGACGGAAATCTTTTCCGGAAGACCACACAGCGATCAATATCAAGATCACTATACAAGTGTTGTTCTTAAAGATAAGCCTAATCCCCCCAACATGTTCGTGACATTACGATGATACGTAGAAAATTAACTCAACTGTATCGTGAGTTTCACTTACTCCCATCAAAAAGCCGCCCTGATTTTGGGTACGAGAGAACTAAAAAAACAGTCCTCTTGTTATAGACGAGTTAGAACAAATCAAATATATCCTCTCTAGCTTGTGCAGCAGTACGCCTGCTACGGAGGCGAACAGGCGGTTGTTATCTTTACAACCGGTTGTTATCTGTACAGCTGAGCTGAACAGCTCGGTTACTCCCCACTTCATTTTCAAGGGTAAATAAATACCTGTAAATGGCCAGAATCAGGTGCAAGATTTCTCACGCTAACCTAAGTAAACAAAATGTATTTACACTATCAAGTATCAATACCAAAATCTGACGCTTTTGCTTTTTCCTCCCTTATCTCAACATTTTATCTACAAGAGGCAACTCAAAATATTATCAGAAAATAGCGTTCAAAGACATAATCATTGCAGTCTAGAATTCTACTGAGACAATGCTGTCAAAACTTAACATTTTTATTACACGTAAATCCTTTCATCACGCAAACAGTGAATATTGCAAGCGAAGACCAAGGCCGGATCCAGAGAATATCTGAAACGAAAGAAAAGCGTCCTTGCAGTAGCTTCTTAAACCGGAATAAATAAATATCTCGTCCGATAGCAACGGGTGTCACTTTTGATGTGAAACAATCCCTGAGTTTCCGTCTCCAGTTTCCACGCACCAAGTTCGTGATGCAAGAGTTTAGTTTCAGGAGCTTGACAAGCACAATTCATTCATCACTTTATATTCTGCAGCATCGTGTCATCAGAGCACGCGTTGACACGGCGGTAAAGTCCCATTGACACGAAACTAGAATGCCATTTGCATGCCATAATGCTCGTCACGAACCATTGATGAACTCTATCAGTAAATATTTCAAAAAAAATTTTGACCACTGACCGGTTCCTACAAGTACTGATTGTCTAGATCTAGACAAACAGCGGGTCAAGGCTAAAACTTTATTTTTCTACTCTCCTCAACGAAAATGTTTTTGGAAAATCTGCGAGTTGATCGATTTTTTACGTGATCTCAGAATCGAAACATAATGTTCTCAAAATGAAATGAATCAAATGAACGGCTTTTCAACAAGATGCAAACGCTCTAAGCGACTGCATCCACGCACGGGAATCAAGTTTAGCGGAACGCAGTGTCTTAAGAAAAGAAGCCCAAAAGAACTGGGAGTTAAGCATTCCACAAAAACGAAAAGAAAAGAAACCACACAATACAAAGCCACTCAAAATGAGGCGCACCTGTGAAGCGTGACGCCTGCGTGACGTCAGAAGAGAGGCGGAAATGAACGGCGACCAATTGTTGTGACGCACGCAAATTGTGACAAAATAAGACAAGTTTGGTTGCGATCAGAGATTCTGATCATCGAACAAATCAACAAGGGCAAGAGAAATGTAATGAAGATAAACAGGAACGCTACCAAAATAACTTCTCGACGAGCTCAGGATAACGACTTTTGAAAGATCTGAGGGAATAGATATAAACATAAGGCAAGTGAATTTTGGTAACTTTTTTTTCGTCTTTCAATTTTCAGCATAACCTACATGTAGCTGTGTTTACATAAGGTAGACTGAAAGAGCTTGAGACTAAATCGCAATTATAACGGTATTTAGCTTTTGAGTAATTGTGCAATGTTATTGCAAGCGGGACCGAAGTCGTTGGGTTTACTTCATTGTAAAACAAGGTTTTATTGGGCGTTATTTTAAGCTTCAATTTAGCGGTAAAATGGAGGTCACTTAATTAGTTAAAACTTGTAGCGTGTAGATTTCAATATACAGATCAAAAGCAAAGTTACTTGTAAATCATCAATTTCCTGCCATTGCTTTTTTTTCCCCCAAAAAATAACGGAATTAAATTTTGTGCACAATGCCAGATTTAAACCTATAGTAGAAAAAAAAAGTAACAGTGTTTAGACAAACGTCATTTAGTTAAAAAGGTATTTGACAGATTTTGTTTTCCTCGCTGCGGTTAAAAGCCTCATATTTGGGACATTAGTAAACCACCATTCATGTAGATCAATCGACCAAGTACTTCTCTTTTCGTATATTTTAAGCCGGAAAAAAGGGACACGGATGGTCAAGCGCGCGTGAATGTGGTCAGGTAGCGAAGGTCATGCACTTTCCTAACTCGTTGTTTTTCTACAAAATAGCTGAGTCTCTACAGCTGCGATACCCATATCATTTCCTTATTTACGACTTTTATAAACAGAGTGAAATTAAAAGCCGCTCATCCTTTTAAGTATAATAGGAAAGTTCAAGTGTTTAGGCAGATGTTGTACTATTTATCTTCTGTCGATCTGTGTTTGTACGTGATGTGAAGGCATTATACCGACTGCGTGACACAACGTGACCATGACATGACTTGTCAATGCGAACTTTGATTAACGTTTTCAAGACGCTCACCCCGTTTATACGTATTATCACTCGTGATTTTCGAACAAGTGCATCTCTCTAATAAGTGAACATGCATAGCCAAATCGCTCGTGTAAGATTTCATGTCAATCGCCTGCTTAATAACGGATAAGATACCGAGTACAGTCCAATACAAAGTATACATAGAATAAAAATAACGACTCTTTTTCGGACAACATACATAGACAATATATTTAAGACTGACTGGTACGGTAATTTCAGTCTATAAAACAGTAATTTCAGTCTATAAAACAATATCTACAACAATATCTTTACCAGGGGTCTCTCTCTTAGTCTGGGAACGAGGGAAATGTAGATAACTTCACTGGCCCAGAGATATGAACACAAAGTTCAAGAGAATTAAGAGTCGAGTTGTTTTCTTAATACTTAGCTAGTTGTTTTCTTACTACTTAGCCAGTACTAAGCTAGTACAAAGACAAATATGAAGTAATTTTCTTGTTCAGTATTGAAAGGGGGAACTGGGGGGGGGGGGGGGGGGTTAAGTTATTAATATTAATATCAAAGTTTGTGACTAAGGTTGCAGATTCACCCATTTTCGGAAGAGTTTTGAAGGGCAGTAGCGCATTTTATTAAGCTTTGTTATGACTATGTGGAATTTCGAGCCACCGGCATTTCAAGAGAACTGACGTAACGTCTGCTTGCTTACTGTGTCCCGCAAAGTGCAGTGGACCTTCCGTTCGCATCTCACGTCAAAACACCTATGATCATCGAATAAGCGCTGCGTGTATTCCGCGATACATTAAAAAGGTAGAGAAACAGAGAAAGAAAATAAAATAGAATGCATTGTGACTGATTTTATAAACTACGACCATAAGCAGCTTTAACTGAAACCTGTTGCGCCGTTTTATAGGACTGTTACAAATTATCAAAGATACACACATCGTAGGAAAGAACTAAATGAATCACTTTAATTAATATTTGCAAGGCTAATTGATTTCTACGTTTTTTAAAACAGAAACAGGGTTCGTATCAAGTAATAGAATCATAGTGGTATCCTCATGGACCAATCACAAATACTGGGATATCGAATAAGGATTTTAGCAAGTCAAAGTGAAAAATAAAGGGAAACTGATATCATGAAAGAAATGACATTTTACAGATACAAATAACAATTTCAAATTTAGTACGAGTCGCCTATTGGGGCACAGTGCCACGGGAAGCCTGTTTGCTGATATCAAAGAGAAAACTGGAAAGAATAAAAATTATGACTAATTATTTAATATGCACAAAAAATACTGAATAGAATAGTGCAATTTTTTGCAGGACGGAATTTGTAGGCATCCTCCAGTGTAGGTGCTCAAATAAAAAATTTTGTTTCCATACCTCATCGGGTAGAAAACAATAACTGAAAGTTTATCACTTCGGCCAAAACTCATATTTGCGTCAATTAAAACGTATACAAATAATTGCGTCTAGGTAAGTTAGAAAAAGCTGTACAAGCGCACTGAAACCATTAAAAAGGGAAACTGGCTGGCGATGGCAGGATGGATTGCAACTTTAAAAAGTTGGGCTAACTGTTTTAGGTTCTAACATTCTGACTTTGCTAAAAAGCTTGTTTTTCGGTTTACTCTTCCTTCACGAATTCATTTCATATTTTCCTCATCGTGTTCAACTTCGGCAGTTTTGACCAAAAGGAAGACATCGATGATTAAAAATGCCGTTGAGTAAAACGTCAGGTTTTCCAGTTATCTTAGTATACAGTACTGATCAATGGCCACCAATGCTACAGGGTAAAAACTTGCAGGCAGGTATCGCACGACACTTTTACGCGTTTAACTGAAATCACAAACAAAAAGTTCATAGTCACGATTCAGTTATGGCTTATAAAGTCCACGCACGTGTCATTACTTGAAGGCAAATGTTTTTTTCTGTCACGGATAAGTCGTGAAAAAAGCCCTCAGAGCTATTAGACCCCTTTCATTATTAAAGAGAAAGAAATACAGAGATCCTGCAGCATCGGTAACGAAACGTAATTCTAACAAGAGTACAATCGGAACACCTTAAGCGTGACCATTCAAATGACAGATATTGAACTATTAATAGCTTCTGTAATGCCGGTTGTTTTATACTACTTTCAGGTAGACGTTGAAAATACTGTAAAATTTTGCTATTCGGGTCACGTGGCCGTGTATTTGTTCTAATTATCACAATTAGAGGGGCATGTTTCATGTGACGTCACCACTCAAAAAGTGCGTGTAAGGCATAGATACTGCAGTGTTTCCTGTACTTTAGAAGAAAGTGAGAAATAAGAAAGAAAAAGTGATACGAAAAAACAAATTGTTAAAACGTGACTTTCACTCCACTGGTTTTCAACAAAAGCCCAGGGGCATGTTTTGCTGGTGCACATTGTTCACTGAAGCAGCTGTTATCCAATCATTGCATCGAGCTGTGATCTTGCGGGGGACTAATGAATACGTAACCCTGAGGGCTCGAATCAAACATCCGCGTACGTACAACACCGCCATCTGCTAGCTATTCAGTTAAGTTTCGCTTCCAAGGTCTTTACAATTTGCAATCAGATTTCGAAAAAGATTTGTGAGCAGCCAGTTTATCAACACCAAGAGGAGCTTAGTCGCTTGAATCACCGCAAAGGAAGAAAGAGACAAGTAGGCAGGTAGGTCCTTATGTTAATCCTATGCTTTGTTCACCAATCAGGCACAGCAAGTTCAGTGTATTGTGTCTTCATGTTCGAAAAATAGAGAAGTAATTAGGACTCAATATGAGTATGCTTTTTAAACACTCACTTTATTAAAGGCGCCCGCTGAATAACTATTAAAACAAACTACTTGTGTGCAACAGATCTTCGGAAAGCAAAATAACGACAACGAAAACAGGAAAATACAAGGTTATCACAGCTAGGTGAAAATTCTACCAACCGTAACACAACCAAAACTGTAAACAGACGGACTTATTTTCCACCCAATTTTAATTTAACAAAAACTGCTGTGCTAGAATTTATCGTGGAATAAGTTGTGATCAATTTTGTCCGTCAACTGGACGTGAAGAGGTCACGAATCAATAAGGCTCAACGGTGTTGCAGCTGAACAAAACCTTCAGCACTAACAGAGTGGAAAGCTCATCAAAACCACATTCAACTGCGTTCAAAATTAATTGTTCGTTTGCATTTTCAATGCAAGTGTAAATCCTATAAATAAATCTTTCCGGCGGCAAAACGCCTTCGCTAATCACTTATATACCTTGGTCAAAAAATCATTTGCATAGAAAAACAACGGTGAAGTTAAGGGATAATAGGCGAGATGACTAATGGGTTATTTGAGGTGCTAATGAATGGGATCTTTGCCATCGCAGAGTTACGGTTTACCGAGCTCTTTGTTTGTAACTCACGCATCAAACAAATACATAGACACAGTGGCGAGGTAAATTAACAACAAATTCACCTAGAGTCAACTGGGCGAGACCAGATGGAGATGCAAGACAGTCAATTTTATCCAGTTATTCCTCGATAACTTGATTACTCTGGTTCCTTTCGCTCTAAGTCAGACAAAAGACCGTATTTGAACCGACGAGTTTTTAAGAACCGACGACAGATGTTTAAGGTAGGGCCAGGCCTGAAAACGAGGTTCAATTGCGTATATGTGTGTGAACATGCGTTCTCGTGCTCTACGGACACAATTCGTCGTTCGCTCGACTTTACCCCAGCTTATTCTTGCTCCTAAGAACATTGCTTTGCAGTTGTGTTTAAAACTCAGCATGAAAGGCACTTACTTATGCCTCACATTGGGTTAGTCAATAACAGAATTTATTTCATGCAACCAATTGTAAGGGCACCAGTGGTGAGATAAAACTGCGTGTTAGAAGATGAGCGATAATTGCACTTGCTGTTCCTGTCATGAAATCTGCTGCCACCTCAGAGGCTTATTACAGCCATCAAAAATCGGTTTATTTAACCATTCGTTTTGTTTGAGACCGTAAATGCCTATTTCACTATTGAGCGAAGGGAACAACCCTTCGAGCTTAGGCGAACAGGAATACGACAAAACAGGGGCCAGCAAACTTTTTCTTAACCCTGCATAGAATCACACCGGTGGAATGGCGAGTGATAAATATCGCAATGTTATGAAGACACTCATCCAAGTGTTTGGAAACCCACTGCACGCGAAGGGTGCGATATGGTTTGTCTTAAATTCAGTTAAATTATGTCTATTTCTATTCATCGTTAATTAGGTTGAATAGAACACTTTAAACCCAGGCTGATTAATAAAAGATTGGGATGTTTGAAAGCTGTAAGTTACAGTGTAAACATAATCGATGAAAATGATTGTCAGTGTTTGATAGTTCATGAGAGTTCATCTACTCGAAAGTGCCGCTTTCTAAACCGTAGCTTGGTCGTTAAATTCGGATCCGAAAATCAGTTTGCTTTTCGTGAATAGGTTTTGGAAGTTTCAGAATTTTGTTCCTAGTATAAGGGAGCCTGAACAATTGCTTTTATTGCGATTCAGTTCTACACCTCTCGAATGCAACAAAAGCTAATAACATCAGTGGTTACTTTCAATGAGCATCGTTAAGTACAACACAATTTATTATTGAAGTCTACAATCCAAATTGTAGGACATATTCAACACCTAAGTTAGAGCGGACAAATAAGGCTGTTTATAATCAACAAACTTACATGAAGTTCTACGATGGAACGTCTTAACTGCTATATTATTGCTTCGCCAAACAGAATAAATACGTTGCCATAAAAATTTACATTTATAAGCTTCTTATTCCATAATCTCTGTTAATTAGATCAGGCGATCACGGTTTTGACAACTCTCAAAGCCCTTTATTTGGACATAAATGGATGACTCTCCTATGCTTCGGATAAAAAAATGCTCTTCAAGCCGGTCCAGGCTTGGTATTTTTTCACAATTCAACTATCTCACAAATCGTCTTTTTTAAGATATCAAAGGGTGAAAACGTGAAGCCGTATGACAAAATTATTTAAAAAGGCATTTATAAACATGAGTAACCGCATACGATTTTTATTCAATAAATGCGAACGCTTAGTCATTAGCCGTACAAATAGCGTACCAATTAAAAGCTGGTAAACATTTCTGACAGTTTTCACGGCACCGTTTATTGCTGCAAGTTAACCTTTAAGGTTAATTCCATGATAACAGAGTTATCACTGACATTAAAAACAAAATTGCGTGTTATAATTCATGAACACGTAGTACTGCAAACAAACGGTAGATAATTAAAACAGACACGTTTCCATTGTTGCTCCAGAATTTTCGTCACTATTAGCATAAATCTCTGTGGCCCAAAGCTCACAGCAAAATGAAAGTAATAATATAAGGAGTGATAATTTACCTCTAGGTTTTTTTCATTGTTTGTCGTAATTTTTATTATTTAAAGTAGTCTGCAATACTCTGTTAAGAGTGAAGACTTAACTGGTAAATAAAATAAATAAACTTGCAATTGTTGGTTTTAAAGTTATATCTTAACATAGCAGTTTCTTAATTATCAAATAATACTGTCTTCATTGCCCGTTAGTTTATTACAAAGTGATCTACCAAAGCCAGCGTAAAAGCGTTTAATTTACTATTGTAATTATTGAATCAGAGAGTCAACGTAAAAGTTGTTATAACTTTTTTGACTTGCCTGTTAATCTAGTAAAATAACAGCATATAATAATAAATAAGTTATCCGGTTCTGGAGGGACCAACGACACTAAAAACGTTTCCTTACATGTTTAACGCCGGAAATGAAACAGCAAACAACACCTTTATTTTAAGTTAAGGGCCTTTTTTTTAGGTTTATCGCCCGCTTCAGTTTTGCACAAGTCGTTCGTAAACCGTCGGGAGGTGGTCTATTAAAACAAAAGAGAGTCATGCCAATTGGACTGCAGAAATTGGCTTAGATTAGTGAACCATGAAACTTCATTCCTTCTCCGATGCTGTTGTTTTGTTTTCGTGAAGTCCTTAAAAGAACGTGCGCCGTGAATTTACAATCGTTATGTCTTCACTTTAGCGACGTTCTTGGGCACGTCAAGCTTTCTGGTGGCAAGGAGTGACTAAAAACACTTGACCGAGCGGAAACCGAGCCGAGGCCTAATATTGATTGTAGCTTGTTAAAAAGCACTAATCATCTTGTTTACCTTGAAATAGTGCTGAGTAATAGTCTATAATACCATCAGTGTTTAGTTGTTCCAATCTCTGTGCTTTGAAATACGATTTCATACACTGGACAGACTGCCGCGTCTGAACAAGTAAGTAAAATGCTTAACTGAGGAGACTTCACACGGAAAACTTCAAATTGCAAAGTCGTTAATATTCACAATGTTTGGTGTCTCAAGTTGGTGATAAGTTCCAAGGTGTTGCTCAAACCATAGTTAGTAGAGGGCTCAAACTCTGCCAGATGCAACAACATCGAACAGGAATTTGGAAATTTAGAGGATGGATTTTTAATGGTGTTTGGTTGATTGACTTCCTCTGAGGATCGTGCATCTTGAAATGTTTCTGTGTATCAAGGAATTCAGTTAAGTTCTTTTATAAGTATGTGCACTTTACTTTGTTTTGAAAATATAGGGGCTGAGGGTCAAGATTTCTTAGATTTGCCAAGCTTGTGAATCTGTTAGTAGCAAGATACATGTAACAAATTCAATGTGACTAGGACCTTTCCAACTCATTGTTTTAATAAAGATGAGTCACAATTTTGTCTACAAGGAATGAGCGCTGAGATGTTCCAAAAAATCGTATTGTTACTGTATGTTTAGACTGATATAAGGCGTACTTACTCTTGGACAAAATTTCGATGCCATTATATTCGGCAGTGTTCGTTGTTTAAATCAGGTTTGTCGCACCAACAGACAACTAAAAAGCCAGATTGTTAATTTTTTTTGCAACCGTACGCTCAGTCCTGCCCTAAAAATCGCTTAAATGCATTTTGAAGAAAAGCGGCACATTATGAATATTGGAAACTGTCACAGGTTTAATACAATGGAAATGAAAATTCCAGTGTAGCCGCTGATTATAAAATCTCATCACAGAAGCTTTTAAAGAATCTTAATTGTTATTTATCATGCCAAAAAAGGCATCATCTGAGACAGTTTTATGGAACGATGAAGATGTTTAGTGAGTGTGAAACCGCGATCCACTTTGTGAATGTTCAAGGACTTGAGCTTATTATAGGTATTATAGGTCTAGGTCATGGTATTTTTGTAGTTCTTGTGGATCTTATCAGCTCAACAATTAAAGCTGCATGCAAATGGAATACGTTTTCCTAAATGAAAATTGCTATATGAAAATTACAAAGGATTTAAGTGTTTTAGGCCGTGTTTCAAAGCAGGGGACTAAACTTGATTATTCTCGGCCATCACAGAAATCTCTTTCGATCTTTTCCAGTTTTGACTTACTTTAACTTGCATGTGTCCTACTCGCTAAAAAAATTCGTGACACAGTCGTCAAAAAATTCTTAGCCAACAAAAAAGTTAAAAACAACACGTGGGCGTAAAAATCGCTGAATCATGCCTTAAATCTAGGAAGACTAAGTTTGGTCACGGTAAACGATTTCAAAATATTCGACAGTTGAATGAACTACAGGTTCTGAATGTGTTTGAGAAAATTTGTTGGAGATTTTATAGCCAGTATACAGCTCGACTTACTAGAACCTTAAGTGTAATCACTCTGCGTCTGTAGTAAGATAACGTACACGAGAAAGGAAGTCTAAGAAGCAAAAATAATGGCCGTAATATAATTGCCTTGAGCATGCAGTGGGAATACAGATAACTGCATTTACTATGGAGTAATTATGGTTCCTTGAAATAGCCATTAATTCTTGGCAAAATTGCTCAGTTTTCAACATTTTAGTTAAAAAAAGAGAAATTTCCCACAAGTGTTATAAGGCAAACATGATTCTTTGAAGCATAGATTTAGCTTGAGAAAAGTGACGTACTGATAGCCACAATATAAAAAGAAAAACTGCAAATATATAGTGGAACTGGTATTCGGTGAGAAAACGAAAAATATTGTAACACAAACCATGAGCTAATTGATATTTTTATAGAGTGCATCTGGCTTGCGAATTATTTTTAATGCAGTATTAACTAGAAAACTTTTTAAGCAGAGCAATTGTTTCATTTTCCGTACGATTTTCCATTCACTTTAACAAACATTTCTTATCTTTATTCCCCACGGAAATAGAACACTATTCAGCTGTCGTCTTTCTGTGTTTAATACTTGTGCAACTCTAGATCTGAAGCCACTACTTCTTGGTAGTGTCTTTAATGCAGATATATCACCAGAAAGCTTTCAAAACATAGTCTTGACGACGTTAAATTATTCTTTTATTTAAATTTTATTCGCGCAAGCGCCGTAAGCAATATTTCTCAATTAGTTTTTCTTTTCCATCCCCTTTCATTCTAAGTTTGCGCGAGAGAAACTTTTACCTCTTTGTTCCTGTTTTCTTTTTTGTAGCCATTTTTAACGCTCAACAAATACCTCCATTAGAACACAGCCCCTAAATCTGCCTGTATGCACTACTAGCTTACAATAGCTATTTTTTCTGATAACCAATAGAGTTTTCTTGCTGACTAGCTGCACTTTATTTGTGAACGTTCTTTTGGGAAGGTACGTTTCTCAAGTCAAAAAACCATGTAGTATTGTAGTGCTTTTGTTTTGACATTTTCAGATGTGATTAAATTAAAAGTGATACCCAAAGAGTTTGGAATGAAAAATTAATAATATTGACAGCAAACTCGCGCTTAATTACATGACTTTACTAAAGAAGTATGCCAACATGACCGGGACGCATATTATTTAAATGTTAAGTTTTCTACACGTCATTTCCTCAATAACTTGCAGCAAAAAAAGGTGCTGATCAAAAACTTGCGAAGATTGATTTTTTCCTACCAACACTAAAATCTCTTACTTTTTGACAGCTTTTTTGTACTCCTCACTTCGCCCACGCTAGAGTTCAAATGAGAAGCGACAACCCAATAACTCAATTGTCCGACATTTTTAATCTTCCTATTGAAAGGATGTTAAAGTTATATTGAAGTGAGTAACATCTGTTATAAATATGTTAAAAAACAAAATGCAGATTAGATTGAATCTAACAGCAAAATTCAATATCGTGTCAAGTGTATAATACATTAAGAGCTGGCATCAATACAGTGCTTGAAATTCCTGCTTGTTCGAGACGGCGAACTTTGGAGATGTTTACCGATCAAAGCGGGCCGCAGACGAATAAGCAAACTTGCTTGCCACACAAACGGGCTGAAGATTCTCCAGGTAGCCACCGCAACAGCTGAGATGTACTAAACGAAAATATTTCACCGAGAGGAAACTTAGATCAAGGCAAGTTTTGACGCTTATTAATGGGTAACTGCATGCTAGTTACGATTTATAGCATTCAGGGAAAAAGAAATGTCGTGCATTTTTCAGTTCATTCATTTATCAGTTGATTTGGGAGGATGATATTAAACGGTTGATTGTTTTATGATAGCCTTAAATCGTAATTTACAAATCTTAATTTAAAATCTGTTTGGAAAAACCTGATTCATTCTTCTTAAACTGGCTTTGCATCGTACTCTCGTGAAGATATCGAGCTTCGGCTTGCTTTATCTCACGCACCCCGGCAAAATAAATTATCACTGATACTTCCTACGCTTTCATTTTCGTTCTTTAATTTCAGATACAAATCTTACAAGATCACGTCTACATGTTTTGTCACAAGGAAAGAAAAGTTTCCGTAACAAAAACACGTGAAATGTCTCCGATAAATTGTCTCTGATAAAATCGCGCCTGCATGCACACCCGACGCCAGGCCGTGTGTTTAGAACACTATAATTGGTGACCCAGTGCTAAAAATTCACCCTTTTTCCTAACTTAATGGCAATATTTCTTAAGTAACGAATGGGGATTATACGCGAATCGAGTCAAAACAAACAGAAGTGGCCTGCATGCACAAATCAAGAACTTAACAGCACTTCAGTGGGAGAAAATGGCATGCATGACATGTGGTGTATTCAGCTTTTCATTGATAGCCAATATCGCTTATAGCTCTAAATCAACATAATTTAGCGGAAAATCTGAAAAATTAACTTTAAGATAAGTTCTTATACTTTTTTCATACATTTTTTATATTTATACTTGAAAATTAAGTCAATAAGTTCCAAAGAGCACAATTGAATGTAAAGCCCCTCTTGCATAAGCGACGAACCAAGCTTCTACTCTTGCCAAAAAATTGAAACTAATCGAAATTTCCCAAGACTTTTCCTGCGAATTTTGCAGCTCTGTCATGTCGCCTTTACAAGAAGGGCTCTCCTGCATGTACACGTCCGGTTTTCACCGCACGCTCTGGCATCGCAAGTTTTTCCAAACCTCGTAAGCCCAAAACAACTGATCACTAAAGAAAACAGTCTTTTAGTGAACAATGAATTCTCCTATTAAAACTGTGATAAATGTGTGTAGAATGGTAGGGAGAATTTGTCAGGTCAACAGCCACTAACAGAGAACAAGATATGATATGAGGAACAAGGGGGTTAGTTTCTAAAGAAACTGTGGTGCTACGTCGGTGGGGACCTGAAACACAAAATTTTGATTTATCAACTGAGTTGATAAGGTAAATTGGCCACCGTAAAGAGATTGAAAGCTGACGTTTTGAGCGTTAGCCCTTCTGTTAGAGCGAATCAACAACATTCAAGGAGAAATCACTTTTTAGGCTTTGGGATGAATTATTAGATATAATAACAACACATTGTTCTAAACTTTTGTAAAATTGTCTCCTTGAAGGATTGTTATGCTGATGGTATAAAAATTAAATTCACCCGCTAAATAAACAGAAGTGATAACTAGAAATCGCATATGAAATTACGCTATCTTGCCCAGCTACATCTGGACGAAGACGGATGAAAGCCTTCTAATAATAACACAAGGCTACCAAATTGAGTTTTTGTTGTTGTTGGTTTTTTTCTGGACATGTATTGTTCAATAGTCTACTTCTTCGTCATTCATAGTCACTGAAAGATACAATCGCCATCAATTTATCATGTATCCTCAGTTTGCCAAAGTAATTTTAGCATTTTATGAATTATGTTAATGAGGAAGTTATAATAGAAAGTCGCGCTACAAATATTGCGGGACGACACGAGACGATTAGAAATATCGAGATGATATAAAACAGTACGAACTGATGTAATAGGTGCAAATCAAGAATAACTTTTGTTACTTCAGAAATGGCTTCGTTGACACCAACCAATAACCAGAAAGGACAACATTTGGTGAATACATTTTTTTTACTCAATCAATTTTGGTCACTGCCTTCTTACCTGCTTGAAGAAGAAGTCGATGCCAAGAGTAATTGTCTCAATGAATATTTTTCGCTCGAGCAGGTTCTCTTACTTAAAACTTTACAATTTTCAGTTGAGACGTGACTACATGAAAAAATCTAGCTTCACGCAAAATTAGCCACAATTAGGTAGCTTATTTTTCTTATCGGGTCGTGCAATAGCGCATATAACACACGGAAATGGGTGGAGAAAAACAGCACAAAAAAACTGAAACTGCCAATGTGACGGCACAAACAACACGTTAATTCTAACAAATGAAGGAACGAAAACATCAGTCTTTTAGTGTCAGTGTTATTGGTCATAGTTTAAGGTAACAATTTAACTGTCGAGCAAAGAGTGGTTGCTTGAAAAGTAATCTAGTATAGATGTTTAGCGTGTCAGCCTCGAAATCAAGTTAGACTTTACACTGATCATGAATGACGCCCAAAAGAGATAGCTGCAATACCATACAGGCCATTTTCAATTATTTTTGACATCTCGGGAGAAAATAGTATACAAGTGGTTCATTTCATTAATTATAGACATCGATTTTGAAAGGCAAAAATACATTATCTTTTGTACCACGTAACACAAAAACCTTACATGACAAAGCTGTTATAACAGTTGAAATTTATGAAAAGAAGAGCAAAATTTAAGAAAAACACAGAAAAAGATACTCGAACGGAAACGCTAACCTAAAGACTATCCGCGATTTAGCAGCTAAGCGCCCGAAAACAAATTTAATCCTTGTTAATATACCAGCAGAAAGGTTTCCACACCGGAAAATTAAGGCGTGAGTATATTTTTAATTTCAGTTCGTAATGAAACCTAACAAACTGAAGCCTGCATAAATGCTTATCTTCCGCGTGCAATTAGCAATTCCATATTTTTGTAAAAACCGACAATCGAAATCCATCTAATGCGGCACTTCCTAACTACATTTCTGTCAATCGCATTTTAGCCATTCACTTACTCGCTTTGTCATCAGCGAGATTCTCTATTCTTGTAGCATTTTAAATTGGTTCGCCGGGCGCCCTGTAGCTACATGAGACAGCCTATATTTGCCGTGTGTTTAATTACCGCGTCAGAAAGAGAAAAATCACAATAAGAGGAAATCCTTTTTTTGTAAATGAAACACATAAATCCCATGTATTTGTTTCTTTTGTGTAAAAGTTAAGCCTCGGGGTAAACGGACAAAGCGATCAATGTAGCTGTCACTCGAAACAAAACAAAGAAAGCGCTATTAAATATATATTCAGATGTGATACAAAACATCAGCTGGGCAGGGGAAAACATTTCATTCTGGCACCCACAAAGTGCGATTGGATGTCAAATACCATATCATTGGTCATAAGAAATTATAACCCTGTCCTGGGGTTGAAAAGATAAGCAGCAGGTAAAAAATTTATATCTGCGCTGAAAAACTAAAGGTAAATATTGTAAGATTTTTTTCTCTTTTTATATTTCTGACTCAGCATTGCAAACAAACTTCATACGACTAGATATAGCCACCGCACCTCGCAAATTGACTGGGCTAAAACCTAAATTTCAAATATATCTTTCGCTTTTTGACAAATCGCTGTTACTGATTTAACGCGCAATAGAATATTGAAGCGTGGATTCACCTTGTCGTAAAGCCCTGTTTCGTGCTTTGTTTCCACCAGTTAACTTGTTTTACAACGCAGTTCCTCACAAAAACCTAGCCTTCAGGGAAATATCACTGCCTGAATTTGTTTCAGTGATAAATGAACAGCAAACTGGTGTATACACTTGAAACATGCTAACAGAATGCATTACTTACTTAGCTTTTCCAAGAAAAAAAAGTCTTCTTTTGCTTGCTGACAGTCGTGCAAAAGAACACGTACTTTTCTTCAATTCCGTCACATTTGTAGGTTTAAAAATTTTGTAAACGAAATATTCAATATGTAATCACTCTGAATGTTCTTTTATTTAGTATTGGTTCAAGAAGAAACTGCCAAAGGCGCTATAAAGAAATTGTTTTTTCCTGTTTGTGTATATTTACCTTTATTGAACAGGAAAATAATTGTTTGATCGATGGGGAAACGAAAAAAAAAACAACACTACCTGATTTTACTTCTTTGAGAAGAAAAAAATCTTTTGTTCATGAATGTAAACTGACAACAATTCGAAATTGCACAATAACAAGCGGTGTTTTTTTTGGCCTTTAGGCGAGAAAAAGAAATAGCCAGCTTTAAATTGCAACTCAGTTCTGCTGAACAAATCGTTTATTTTCCTTCCTGCATATCAAGGCACTGCAGGGAGTCCAAGGCGAGTGTATCGTCAGTAGGTCCGTATTGGCCCGTGAAACGTTAGAAAACGTCGTAGAAAGGGGGAGCTATTTACAAAAATTACTGTCTACTGTCTTAAGCCGAAACTAAGTTAACAGTCACAACAAGGCAAATAAAGCAACAACCAGAACGGAACCCGTGGAAATCATGGCTGAATGAACAAAACTTCAAGGAAATTACGGCTAGTCTCGATATAAATAATTACACCAGCTGTGAAAATAGAGTTTTAAAAGGGTTTACGTGTTAAGTGGAATGAAACCTGAAAGTAGTAGGTTGAATAAGAAAGGATGTCAAAATTGAACCAGACTGACGGGTTGAGGCTTGTAGCTTGATTACTGTTGACAATTCAGGTGTATTTTTATCACGACGTAGTGTACAGGACGTCTATACGATGCAGAAATTCCCTTTGTTATGGAGCAAAAGTTCACCAGTGACTATTTACAACGAAAAGGCGTGTTGGCATTCTCAGTAGTCAAAAAGACGGTACAGGTCTTTACGGACAAATCTACACAAACAACCGACAAATGTCCCGAAATGTTATGGACCAAACGGCTATAACTTTAACAGGCAACACACAAACCAAGACAACCGAAAGCATTCAAACGGCCAAAATGTAAAAATCCGGTATTTATTTCACTCGTAATATACAACTTAGAATCGCCAAACTGAGGAGTTGACGTATACATCACCAGTAAACTAACACTGTGCAGTTGGCTTCAGACCAAAACGAACATTGTGTAGCCTAAAGGTCGAATTAAAGTCCGACAGCTCAGTGACAAGTGCTATCTATCGCCACTCATACAGGCCTATTAAATCTCTCTCCTCAGCTGAGCTTTCAAATACTCAAGTGGTTGGTCCCTTTAGCGACCCGAGACACCACTAACAAGTTCCTCTCGGTGGAAACCGAGGTTCTACACTACATGAAAGGACAACTTTTAGCCCTTACAATGTAACAGACTGCAAAACAGTGTGCAAATTATCGCATGGAAAGCACACTTAACTCGCACTTTGCAAGTGTCCGTTGCTTTATTTATTTTTTATTTTTATTTTTTTTAATCTATTGATTTATTTATGCTAAATATCTCTCCCTTATTTTCTTTTACAGGGCCTGGACACAACAGCTGACTGAGAGGACAAACTGCTCAGAAATCCAGCAGGAAGTCTGTGAGAAAGAAGGCACAACACTCGCTCCCTAGCCACTAAGAACTTTTCTTTGGCTCCTTGGACAAGACACTTGTTCGCTTTCACCAAAGGTGTCTGAGCTTCAAATTTACGCAGAGTTTGACGGAGCCTGACGAAAATCAATTGTCGTTCTAGCTGAATTGTCTCCTTAACCTAAAGAAATACGCAAGCCGAGAGGACACTAGAGCGTCACTAACACTGTCAAAGACAAGTATACTTCGAAGAAAGCTTCGCTGATAAGAGGCTAACGTTTCAAAGGACTGTTTCCCTTGTACACTGATCGAGTAGTTTCCAGTCGCACTGAAAGAACTGAACATGAACAACACGACTAACACGACAGTCCCGCCGACAGGCAATCCTGGCAGCCGCATGAATAACCTGGAGAGCCAACTTTTATTGTCTTATTACGTCATCTTGTTAGTCCTCACAGTGGCGGGAAACTCTCTCGTATGTGTTGCCATTTACGTCGACAGGCGCTTGCGCAGTCCCACTAATTGGTTTATTGCGTCACTAGCAGTCAGCGACTTATTTTACGGGCTGGCAGGACTACCGTTCCGTATAGCATCCACTGCCATACCCTTGCCGAATGTGGATATTTGCAAGGTGTGGATTTGGGTGGATATGATCTGTGTGGCCTCATCCATAGCTAACTTAGCGGTAATCTCAGTAGACAGGTACTTGAAAATAACCAAGCCGTTCGATTACCATAGAAAAATGACAACACAACGCTCGTTTTTGGCCATTGGCGGCGTGTGGGTGTATGCGGCTACTCTGGCGACGTTCTCTATCATTGCATGGCCCGGTGCTGGGGGACCGTACTTGGACAATAATGGGTACTGCTCAAATGACAACAAAGTGTTCTACACCGTAGCTAACATAGTAGCTTTCTTGTTCCCACTGGTGGTGCTGGTCACGAGTTACACAATGATCTTACGGACGGCGTGGATTCAGTTCAAGAAAGTGAAACTCATTACTGTGAGTACAAACAGCAGTGAAGACAGACGCAAACAAAAGAGCGTCAGCCGTGACTTTAAGGCCACCAAGACCTTAGCAGTTGTGCTGGGAACCTTCACCGTTTGCTGGGCTCCGTTTTTCATCATGTTCACCGTTAGTCAGTACGATTTGAACTACATGGGCCACATTCCAAACGAGGAAGTAGCCAAGGGAATATTTTACTTGTTTTTCCTGGTCCTGCCGAACCTCAACAGTACTTGTAATCCAGTGATTTATGCGTACTTTAACGTCGAATACCGGCGCGCGTTTAAGAAGATAATGTGGTCTATTTGCGATAGGCGAGGCACTGACCACGGAAGCTACACTAAGAGAAGAAGAAGTTCTTTGACAAGCTTTTTCCAAACTGCTTTCTTAAGACGCGAAAGTCCGCCGACACCAACAGACGACGGGAATCATAATCATAATACTCATGGCTCCAAAGACGATGAAAAGACCTTCCTAAACGGGGATACCATGGTAACGCAGATATAACGCAATACTATAACGTACCGTCGCACGTGCTGATAACGATTCCTTGGCACGGTGCTAAATGCTAAAAGTGTAACAGAATACAATGAACGGTCACGCAGTGATTACGAGGTTTTCCAAATTTGCCAACTGGACACTAGGAAGGCCAGGACGATCAGCCATGCTGTATTTACCTTACGACATTATAACGTCAAATTCGCCTGTAACACAACACCAGTCATGTTCCAGAAGAATAGTACAGTAGATTTAAAACGTGTGAGACCCGAATTATCCAACACGCGGTAACTACGAAGCCGACTTGACCACGAATGGTTACATTCAGGCTTCTCGTTTCGTGCTTGCAGGTGGATGATAAACCCAACGCTTTAGTTTTATTTTTAGGGTAAACTACTTTTAAAGAAGAAGTGATTGTGCTTTTGTGTACTATTAACGATGTGTAATGCGGACTCTGCAAAGCGTGAAAACCCTATGACATTATTAGAATACAGCACAGTACTGCAGACCAGGGGACTCCGTATAAACTGACTGGGATGCTTGTCATCCTGTGTGCAGTTTTGCTACTACGTAATGCATGGTTAAATTCCACCTGTTACCATCCCCCCGGCCATACCTCCGGGGATTTGCAATTTTTCTCACTTGGCGGTCTATTTCCCACCCACGGGCACACAGAAAGAGACAATTCCCCACCCCCGGGACTCCTCATCGACCGCAAATACGTTGTTTTGTGTACAAAATATAGATGACGATATTGATTTCCGTACAACAACAAAACGAGACGTTTTGACAAGAACTTAAACGCTTTTCTAGAGTTTATTGAACGAAGGACACTACATGTATAATATAATAAAAACATGAACACTATATTTGAAAACGAAAACTGAAGAAAAACTCTAACCGCACTGGCATACGGCTGGCGAGTGAAGGAATGGTCTTGGCCACGTGATTTATTCTAAATATAGCACATACGTACAAGAGGCCCGTGAATAAATTGATGACAGCATTTTAAAGGAGTTTTTCTTAGCTTGTTTCATAAGAACACTGGACTGAGACCTCTGTTTAATATAAAGCTGTGCATCCGTTTTTTCATAGAGTCTATTTAAGTCGTCTTGTTATATATATAAATACGCTGAAGAAATAGTTCTTTGTTTGTGTCGAACGACATCCATTCGAGCACGCATCAAATGCACATTCGGTTAACAATTTATAATAAACGTACCTTCGAATACAGTGTTAATTTTGAGATAATTCTTCTCTTACCATTCTGCTACAAATTCTAGAGATTTTTCCTGGAAATAGGCAGTCTTTTCCACGCGGTCCGGCGCCATCGTGTCAACCAAGAAGTGACGTACTTCACAAGAACAACAAGAAGTTATTTTCGATTTGCCCCACCCCCTACCCCCGGGAGACCACTTCAGACAGTTCCCCACCCCCAGGCCCAAAGGGTTTGACTTGTCCCCGGGGTTTCTCGGAGCGGGGGGGGGGGGGGGGGTAACAGGTAAAACTGAATCATGCATATGGTGTTCATTTTCAAACTGTCCAAGGTTGTAACTACCACAACATCTTTGCGAATTGTGTTTTTGTACAGTGAATTGGAACCATGCCCTCAAAACTAGACTCTGGGGACTTTAGGGTTCCTTTTCAAAGCATGTAGTATGCCCCCAGTCACTATTACAAGGGAGCCCCCTCTCACCAAATATTTTAGTACCATCAAATTTAGTGTACCAAAATGTAACACAAAGAGTAGTCGCAATGCATTCAAGTGCAATCCTGCAAGAACATAAACTGCAGTAAATATGATACGGTGTAGATAAGGAATCAACGTTACACATTACAGAAACATCACAATTAAGCATTCTGAGGAAACATACCACATAATTTAGGTGTAAAAAGATCAAAGACGTATAACTGATCAACACTGGCTTAGTTCGGAATGAACACTTTGTCAGCTAAAAAGCAGCTGAGCAAAGAGTGACATTGCATAGAGCTTATTGACATCTGTACTTAAATTAGTCAATGTTGTCTTTGTTTCTGTTTATTTTTGTTACACGCATTCATCTACGTGATTTTGAGATAAGAATTTCAAACAAGGAGAAAAGATATTGAAAGATATGTAACTATTGTCTTGAGAATTTTTCACAGAAAAATACAAAATTTGTTTAATAAACATATTGACTCCTGTAGCATTCCAGGTATGTTCTAAACTATACACAGATTTGACCAATAACCTTAAACAGTTCCAAACCACAAATCTTTCAAGATTGACAGGGGTTCCTGACAATTATTATCTTTGTGGTAATAGGAGTGCCTGTCATACATTTTATGGTTTATAAAACCAGTGAGAAGCATGAGAGCAACCCCTGTTACTTTTATATTGAAGTCTCCCCCTATTAGCTGTTACCATGGCAGCTTGGCTACTTCTAAGGGAAGGTACGTTTTTTCTTGGGGGGGGGGGGGGAGGGCTGGGGCCTCAGAGGGGAGGGTCATCAGTGAAAGTGAGCACCAAAAGGGGAGGGCCATACCTCATGTGGGCTATTCAAGGGAGGGTCACACATCTTTTCCGGAATTTTTTAATGAGAATTTTTGTGATGTTGCTTTCCATTTTTCTTACAGATTAAGTTTTTCTTTTCACCTACTTTGATTTAATTTGGTGTTTTATTATAGGTACTAGGTTGCATTTGTACATGTATATTATGCCATGGCACACAGTTTTTCTCGGAGGACTCGTGTCCTTTTGCGTCCGTATCGAGAAGTACTTGACTCAGGTATCGTTTCTTCAGCTTCTTGCTGTTGGCTATCCGCTGCCTGATCTCCTGAGTCGTTTAGTTCAGAAGAGTTACTAGTTGATCCAACAATGTGCTCTACCCTGTCGGAAATGTAGGAAATATTTGTTTTTGAGAGGCAGATTTCGCATGCTAAACAAATAAACCTTTCTGTTAAAATAACCAACAGCAATGCCGGCTAGTCGGAGAAAGAAGCGCGCGTATTTTCCCTTGCATATTTTATGTTCAAAACTTTTATAATACTCAAATACTTCCATATTCAAACTTCAGCTATAAAACGTAAATATCCCACACTGATTGTTCGCATTTTCTTTGTTTCAGCATGCACACATTCAATATCGAGATATATTCATATTCAAACACTTTGCGTTCACAAGCGAAACGTTCTGAGGTTTCTACAGCATGGAACATACCATGTAGTAGTGAGGGGAGGGTCGCACTTTTGTCAGTCACCTAAAGGTGGGGGGTCAGGAGTGTTTTCATTAAAACGCAAGGGAGGGCCAACACTTTTTTGGGAAAAAAATCCCAAAATTCCCCAGCCCTCCCCTCAAGAAAAAACGTACCTTCCCTAAGCCAGAATGAAAAATTTGGTTTTGCTTAATAGTAAGCATTTTTTCACAGCTTGTTTGCAGAAAACTCAGAAACATGTTCCCAAAATAATGCTCTCACTTTTTCATTAATCATGCATGTATGGCTCTTAAATGGGTTTTTGAGGCAAAGAAGAAAAACATGCAATAAGGTTGGATTCTCATTGACATAACAAAATGTTTTGCAAACAACACACTGAGCGATGGTAAGATGAAAAAAAAAATCACTTTTCAAATGAAAGCATCCCAGTGTCAACAACTTGTTTAACTTTAGGACATGCACAGGCTATCGTCAGCAGCTGAAACTGTAAAACACACACAAGCTGTGTTCAGCCACCTTAAAACCAAACTTTTGAAAAGTGAGTGAACGTGTATAATTCTTTGTCAAAGCTTAGCGTCTGCAAAATTGAAATAATTGTGTCCCACCCCTCCCCCTGAAAAAATTCACAAGTCTTACTCTTGATTGGTCGGTTTAAAAAAGGTGCAATTCATGCACCCAGCTGGAAACAGAAACACCCATAAACCTGCTAAATTAATATTGTCACTCAGTACATGCTAACGTATACTTGTATTACCACTAAGAAAACACTCAGTATAAACTTACTTATATTATCCCCTGAAGATTTTTAGATATAAGTCCAAAATGTACACAGTACACACAGCATGGCAATAACATGTTTGTCAGGGTACGAGGGTCTGCATGGGGGTGCTGGATTCTCAGTTATCAGTTAAAATTTATGCCATTTCTCAGCTATTAGTTAAATTTGACAAATCTCAGTTAACTTCCCCTTCTCATTTACTTTTGCTGCATTGTATTTTAGCAACGTTGTCCACCTTATTAGCCGAACAGTGTCGAGTAGCATTCGATGATTTCCGTTCACTTTCCAGTGACTCCGACCTGTTTTGGAAATTTAACGCATACTGTTTATCACCGATGAAGAGCTCTAAGCCATCTTCCAAGAATTAGCTTCACACTAACTGGCTACTTCGAGGTATCTCAAACTTTTCCTCGTGAAAGGTGACAGCTCTCCTGATCTTTAAATACCTGAAATATTTAGTTTTAAACCTCAACAATCTCGTACCTTGAGTCTTCGTTCCTGACTACGCAAGCTTGACGAAACTAGCGACTCTCGAAAGTTCCGTTGTAGGGTTTTCAAAACAATAAAAATGGCCGGAAGTAAAAACACCAAGAAGTTCTTTGAGTCACGTTTTTGAAAGTTAGGCATGTGCAATTCAACCGGAAGTTCAATATTTTCGGACTTTCAATCAGAACCTTTCAGGGTCGCTCGTTTCCCGACCGCTGGTCAAGGGGAACAAAGACCCACGGTTCGCGCTTGTTCTTTTTGCATCTATCAACTTTATTGGTCTCAAAATTTACAATAATAATTAAAAAAAAAAAAAAAAAAAAAGGACCAAAAAGGAATTGCGCGAACGGGAAAATAATGTTACCCATGCGAGGCGCAACCCTAAAAAACTAGTATGGTGATAAAAATCTTAAATTAAAAAAAAATACAATAAATCTAATTAATTACTTATAGTTAAAAATTATAGTTAAAAATCTAATTATTACTTATAACTATAGTTAAAAAACAAGATGCAGATAATATTAGTCTCAAAAATTAAGAGCGGTGGCAAGGGCAGTTACGGAAGAGGAACCAGGTGCAGGGCATGTCAATATCATAGGTAGTGTCCAGTAAAGTAAAATAAGTGGCGCGCAGAAAATATTTGAATAAACTTAGGCTAGAAAATTTGTCGTGAGGGGCGAGATTACAGATAGTGTTCCAAGGTTTTACAATTCTATTGAAAAAAGAAGCTTGAAAAGTTGCGGTTTTACAGTAAGCAGGTTTAAGTACTAGGGTGGGGTTCTTAGAGCGGGACCGGCCATGCGTGACAAAAGTAACATATCGATCAATATTTAGGTCAGTATATCCAGAAATAAAGTTATAGAGAAATAAAAGATCTCTCAGTTCCCTGTCGTATGCTAGTGGTAGCAAGCGAAGAGTCAGCAGTCGTTGTTTGTAGGACATCTCGCCGATTCTAGTTCTTAGTATCCAGCGAGTGGCGCGCCTCTGGACTCTTTCTAGGATCGTTCTCAAATTGACACTAGCAGGAGACCAAACTTCCGTGGCATATGTAAGCTGTGACTTCACGAGAGATAGATAAAGTGTCCGCCTTACTTTGATGTCGGTCATAAGTGGGCAAGTTCTCTTTAAGAGTCCCAGCATTCTATTAGCCTTGAGTACAATACGCATTACGTGCGAGTCCCACGTTAGATTTCTAGTAATGGTTACACCAAGGTCTTTTTCTTCCTGAACGCGTTGTATGTTTACATCGCCAAGGTGATATTCATGATTTACAGGTGTTTTCTTTCGCGTGATTGTTAGCACTTTGCATTTGGAGGCGTTGAACTTCATGTTTGATTCGCGGCTCCAGGTGTTTGCACTTGTCAGATCCTGCTGGAGAATAGCACAGTCCTTCACTGACAAGATAGTACGGTGCAACTTGGTATCATCAGCATACAGAGCGGTGATGGTTTGCTCATGGATGACATCAGGGAGGTCATTGATAAATATCACAAAGAGGAGTGGGCCGACAAGACTACCCTGGGGTACACCGGAAGTGACCGGTAGACGCTCAGAGGCAGTGCCTTCAATCACAACTCTCTGCGATCTGTCCTTTAGGTAGTCAGAAAACCAATCTATCAGTTGACCTGTGACACCGTACCATTTCAACTTTTCAATAAGTGGACGGACTGTGAATTGGAATTATGAAAGAAATCATGTCTCTTTATTCATCAATGAACACATCTTTGAAGAAAGGAACACTTTATAACGATAAGTTCAACGCTTTGTGCATTCTTTGCTTCAGCGACATTGCTGCCGGCGGCCTTTTTTCGTCAACTTTGTTTTATACTACATTCCCTGTACAGTATGTTGCCCAGTTTTCGTACGGGCCCAGTTTTCGTACAAAAAGAACTTTATTCGATTATTTTCGTCGGTCATTTAAATCTTCGTCAACCGAAGAATTCCAAAAGTAAAAGGAACATCTCAGCTATAAATTGCCGGTTTTGCCGGGCTTTTTGACGAAGAGGCAGGTCAGTGCGGACAATTTCTTTCGAGGTGAGTAAAAGTTTAGCGGCTAATATTTGCACTTTTCACTGCACAGTAAAGGTATTGTAGATGAACAAATAGCCCGTTTTGCTGGTAATTTTGCAAGGAACTTCATGATTTTTGGACAGATGATAGACAAAAGATGAAAGTGAATGGAAAAACTTTCAACGCCACCTTAAATTTAACTGCTCCTGAATTTTAGCGGTGAGAGTCTTCGCATACATTTTGACCTACTGTGCCAGTTTTCGTACACTTAGCTGCGCCTTTCTCAAAACCTATTTTTAGATAAGTTAAAGAACTGAATTTTAAACTTTACTGTTCGAAAACTAATAGGTCGCAAGTGCAGCAACGATTACACAACAATCCTTGCAAAGTACGATACACTACATGTATTTGTTGTGGTATAACAGCGACGCTTTACATCCAGGTCACGCAAAGGTCACGAATATTTAATAAACGTAATCCCACGCAAACAATCTAAATCGTCAAATAATTAACTAAGGTAGATGTCTATGCATAGAATGTTGACATACACCGTGAAATATCGTTAGCTTACCGGTTTTACTGATTTTTTCACTCCGTTGCGATTCTAATAAACATTTACAAAAGTAGGTAAGAAAAGCAAGCGTAAGCGGAAACGGAAGTAAAGAGTTTGCTATTCTAAAGGCGTCAGCGGAAACGGAAGGAAAACGTCGAATCTTATACAGGCCTTTTCTTAAGAGCTGTAATACGCAGAATAGTAACCTGTCAACTACCTTTACCAAGGCAGTAAATGACGTACGAGACAGTGGATTGAGCGTAAGAAAAGCCGCCCAAAAGTGAGGGACCAAAAAATCAACACTGCAGGATCGATTAAACATCCACCCCCCGAATAACCATTTGCTTTGTACGCCAAATTTTGGTCGCTAAGCCGCTATTTATTCACAAACCGAAGAGAAAACACGATAAGCACTCAGCAGGGTGGCTGACACATCAGTTTGCGTCGAGCGTTTTCGTGGAGAAATGTTGTTTTGTCGATGTACGAAAACTGGGCCAGGTGTACGAAGACTAGGCAACTTAGGAGTTTCGGGAAAAATGGCATAATTTTGAACGTACGTCGATCAAGCGGCCAATCGTTTTATATATTGAAGGTAAGTAAATGGGCTATCTTTAATAGAAAATTCAGAATTTTTTGTCTCACAGACGAAAAGATATAGCGATTACAAACTAAAGTGTACGAAAACTGGGCAACACACTGTACATTTTAAAACAAGTATAAGATATGATTGTTTTCTTAGGTCCTATAAGAAAGTAATGCACTTTGAGGACCAACTTAAAAGTAACGCTAGCGTTAGCGCCTACAGGTAACGGATAGTCATGGGGTTTAACGCTGTCAGTTCTTAAGTCCAGACAAGGGTAAAAGTGGCTTAAATTATTTTTTAAGCAAACGTTACGCTGTATCCACCTCTATTTAGACCGAAAAGGTCAACCATCTCAGCTGACGGTTATTTGAACGTTTCTCAGCTATCAGTTAATAAAACTGCCATTTCTCAGCTGACAGTTAAAATTTTGGCCAATTCTCAGCTATCAGTTAACCCCATGCAGACCCTCGGTACGTGCTATTCTGTTTTAAGCTAGCTCCATTCAAGGATTAAGATTTGATTTGTCACTTCTTAGCTTGGTAAAACATTACTTTCTTTCTACCAAAGATATGGAATTCGGATAAAATTAAAGCGATTAAAACTGTACCTTATTGGTACTTAATTTCGCGGGTCTTTAATTTTGCGTTTTTCGCGATTGTAAAAAAAGCGCGAAATTAAACACCCGCAAATAAAAATCCTCGCCCTTTTTAACCACTTTTTTTTGCCCTTTTTTCATATTTGCCTGTTGAAATCGCAAAAATAAAACCCCGCGAAATACTGTCTTGCCTAAATCGCGAAATTAAGTACCCGCGAAATTAAGTACCAATAATGTAGTAATCAAAACCGAGATCATCATTCAAGATGGCGGAATTTCAACGCACGCTAGCTGCCATCAAGAGCCAGTTGTTTTGCGGGGTAGTTGAAAATATTCGCTGACCCCAGAATTCACACAAAAACGTTGCAAAGCTAATTCCACAGGTAGCCCAAGAAACTCCAATACTTCTAATAACAACAGTTTCTAAAACATTATTAACAAGCTTAATGAAGGAGCTTACCTCACTGTCGTCGCTGCTGGATAGGCTTGGATAAATTCTGCCAGCAGAATTTCGAGCATAATAAACGATTTTTGAGGCGAGCATTCTGCCGGCATAATAAGGCATTTTCGAGCAGAATTCGAGCAGAATAAGGGAAAATCAGAGGCACTAATGATATGCATAACAGATGTAAGAAAAATTTAAAACTAAATCAAAAACAAATGGAAAATACCTTGTGAATAATTTAATTATTAGCTAAGGGCCGTTCATTTTTTATGGAGTAGGGGTGGCTGGTGGGATTTGATGGGTAGTACCTGTAAAATATAATGACCCCCCCTCTACATTAGAAATTTTTTACCTGGCCCCCCCTTGTAGTCCTAAATACTTGAGATGACCCCCCCCCCCCCCAAAAAAAAGAAAGAAAAAGGGATCAAGTAGATCTAAAACTTATCAAGCTGAAAATAAATTTAACAGTCAATTTTAACACTCAAGTCCTGCAGGAGTAAATGTCTTTATTCAGACAAGCACTAAAGGTAATTTTCTGGCAGGGGTTCCAGAGGTATCTTCCCCTGGCAAATGTTGAAAATTTAGAGATGCTCTAATGCAATTTGCTGCATTCTGAAGTACATAAACAGACAATTCATACCGGTTTGAAGCATTATTTTGGACATTGTTATCAGTTGTTCAGTTGTTTAAGAATCAGATTAGCAGAGGGCAAAAAAGAGCTGACATTCCCCTGGCTGTATTTTATAATGAAATAGTTCGTGGGGTAGAGTAGCTGTTGGCTGTATAACGGAGTAGGGGGGTCCGGGGGCATTCTCCTCCGGGAAAATTTGAATTTTCAGAACCTTAGAAACGCTATTTTTGGTCTTCTGGCACTGATGTTTGCATTATTACGGAAGCTGTCACTACTAAACTTACAGGCAATTTTTTTGGTGACCTCCCCCCCCCTTTACACACCATATTTTTTCGGCCGGCCCCCCTTTGAAGCCATATTTTTTTACATGGCCCCCCTCAAATCCCACCAGCCCCCCCTACCTCATAAAAAATGAACGGTCCCTAAAAGGCACTCACATGATTCACTGTTTCGTCTAATATTAGTGATATAAAGTAAGATGAATTACAATTTTGCTACATATAATGAATATCTAATTAGTATTCGGAGGTTAGAACCAGGCTCCCTTCCATATTCGTGAAAATACATAAGGCTCGAAGGGCCGAAAATTTTTCAGGTGCCGAGCAGAATTCGAGCAGAATAAGGGTGTCTGAGCAGAATTTCGAGCAGAATATGGGATTTTTGCGAGCACTGCCGGCAGGCAGAATAAGACATTTTACGAGCAGAATTTATCCAAGCCTACTGCTGGAAAAACTCATTGTCATTGCTGCACAATTTCCCGCCAAGTTTCGAGACATCTCAAAAAGACGCCGAATTTGTTATCCATGCTGCTGATTTCAAACAAGGCTCTGTCATATTGTTCAGACGATTTTTGGAATGTGAAAAATAGGAACGAAACAAAGAAAGATGGAATGAGACAAAAAGAAATCAATTCCAATGGTCCTTCGGATGGGATAAACCGAAAATGTAAATATAGGTGGCTGTCAAGGAAACACCTCTTGTCTTCAGTATCTGCGCGGAACGTTTGCATATTGCTAGATCCCGGATATCTTATCAAGATCCCGGATACGCAATCCAGATCCGAGATTCCCCCTAGGTTTGGCGTATTTTTATTAAGCCAAAAAAAATTGGAACACTTTCTTTATTCATTCTAAAGAAAAAAAAAAACAATAATAATAATAATAATAATAATAATAATAATAATAAACAGACCGGCGTAAGTTATTAAAACACTTGCAGTATATCCTGAATTATTATTCAACAAATTTTCACTATGCCCATATATGGTAAGGAAGCCCTCAATATCTGTCATCCGTACATGACAGATATCCTGCGATATACGTAAATGACCATATTTGGAAGTGAATGCAGATTTTCTTTCATTGCTTGTTTGGCAGCCATTTTGAAAAGCGAGGTAGTTTTAGCAGTGTTCTCCGGAAATTTTAACTCCCTGGAAGAAACTTTCCACGATTTAATGCTCTCAAAAAGTCAACAATGTTTGCTTCAGTTCACAAAGATATCCAGAGGTTGACTTGGAATTTTCATAGTGAGAACTCAACCAAGAAAATGCTATTGCGAACGAAGCAGCAGACTTGCTCACGGAAAGTTGTAAAGTTGAAAAGATTTTAATTCACAGGAAGAGGACTTACACTCGGTAAGGAAGCAATATTTTTTTTTACTTTGTCTTGTCATTTCCAAACATGAGTTTGTAAATAAGTCTTTTTAGTGAACGGTAGTAAACTTCGATATCTTGAAGTTCTGTTTTGATTTTTATTATGTGTTGCTAGCTTTTAGTGTTTTCATCATAGAACCATAGTTTTTTCTCGTTCTGAAAATGGTCGTCGATGAAAATTTGTTGAATAATAAAACAATTATCCTGCTCAATCTTGCGGAATATCCCCTGATTTAGCCAACTCGGCCTACGGCCTCGTCGGCTAAGTATCAGGTGATATTCCGCGCGATTTCGCAGGATAATTGTTAAATGTCATAAGATTTAAAAGGTAGATTACTACTCGCTCCAATCCCCTCACGACCTGTTTCTGTCAGAAAAACTGATCCCAGCAAGTGAATAACCCCGTTGGTATGTTCTTTCGTCTTTACTTTCGCTTGTTTACAGGCCCTTCAGAACTGACTGACAGCTGATTTTGAGTCTTGACGGAAAAGGAAAAGGTACAGGTCGTACAGAGACAGAAGCGCGAATATCCGAGATTTAAAAAGTTCAGGAACCTAGCAACCACACTTGCAAGGATAATGTTAGACGTGTTACTAAACAATCGTTACCTCTGCTGAAAGTCAGAAATTAATTTCATTTTTTTTTTTGCCTTTTAACAGATGAACTTCAACCCACATTGCGTCAGCAGCCTATCATGCTCCTCGGACTTTAGGACATGCGCGGGTTAGCATCAGCATACAAAATGTACCAGAGGAAGGCAACATAAATAAGAAATCAAAAGAAGCTGGAAATCGGTTACCAATTTCATTGTAAAATATAGTATTGACTTTCCATTGATAATTTTCGCTTGCTTTTGCTATTAATTTCGAGTGCCCGTTTCGAGGGTGAAAATAACGGTTTTCCGCTGTGAATGAAATGATGTCAACCCTAGTCCCAGAAGAAAGAAAAAGCTCTGGCGGCTGCAATGGTTAATCTGGATAACCGGTTACTCGATGATGATCAAAGAGAAACCGACAGTGATAAATATGAACAGGAGCCTTTTCTGATTTGAAGCTTTATTGAGTGTATTTTAGCAAATTCTGCATTGCAATTCTAAACTTTCGGGGCAACTTGTAAATGAATATGGATATGTTATAATCCCGAGATTAATTCAAATGTGTGACATCGTCCTTTCATACTTAATACTTAAGCGTCCTTATACGCTCGAAATTTTATACTCCAAAAATATCGTCATGGCTAGAACTGTGAACTTCAATTTGGAAACTGAATTGAAAAACAACACTAAAACCTTACAGGCACGACCGGTATTTCCCCAGGAAGTCATCCGCTCCAATAGTCATGTAACCTGTTTACCGGACCTTGTGTTGAAAGGGGAAGCGACAATTCTGATCACTGGCAACAAAAAACCGACTCTGGTGTTGACTTCCGCTCAGGTTGTCCAAACGTCAGTCAACGTCATCACAAACAGTCCAGAGGACTACACTCACCCGGACGATCATTCTTCCAGTTGAATTTCTAAAACACAAACATTAGGCCTGCCAGTTGATAATAGATTTATCTATTTATTTTCCTTTTTAATTAACAAATTGCTTTAATACACATCATCAAAAAAATCTGAACTACACTGATTCATCACTTGCACGACAAATATCAGAATGACAACTTGACTAAAACAGAACCAAGTTTTGGGTGAATGACGTATAAGCCTTCCAGATTGGTCTGAAGAGACTTTAATGCCAAGTGGGATTGGAGAGAGGTTACTCTTGGGAGAAAGTATTAGTACTTGATTGGGAAACGGCGATCTTGAGACACCATCGTGGACGTCAATGCCTCGTGCTTTCAGCTCAATTTCCACCACATTTTTTAAAAGAAAGAGTGAATGGTTTGCACTCTAAAGTGGTACATTTGACTACAATTCACTATTTTACATAACACGAGAACTACCTAACTCAGCGCCCAACAAAGTTATGTCGTACTGACAGTTGACAATGTTACAATGTTACACCAGAACAAAAGTGTTGAAGAACGTTTGTCGCAGAAACTCAAAGCAAAGAAAAGGTTTTTCCTTATCCGTTGTCTTCAAGTAGGCTAGTTTTGTTACATCATAAATTGAATTTACAAGGTTAGCGATAGTTGAAGAGCAGGTGCTGTACGTGTGTCAAGTTGTGGCTGGTTTGGATTCCTCTGGGGGTGATGGTTCACTGGTTTTGTGGCTGCTTTTGCTTGGAGCCACTTCTTCATTCAGTTTGGTTTCACTTTCACTTAGAGGTTCACACAGCTAGATAAAATTGAAAGCAAGATTAGGAAAAAAGGGTCTTGAGACCTCCTCCCTTTTACTGATGGGATTTGTCTTTGGTAATCACGAATGCAACTTGTCCACTCCTTGTCAATAGCCAGCTAGCCAGCTGGCCAGCCCCCAGCCAGACAGTATTCTTAGATGTCTGTTTAAGACAAAATCATTGGTTTTACATACACTGTCCACAAACTACTTGCTATTAAATCTGTGTTTAAATAAAGATGCCTTACCCCATGTTCTTCCATCCAAGACTACGGTATGTATTCTAATTCACTCTTTGTTAACTTTACAGTGGCGTTTTCTCAACTGAATTTTTTGGATTTCTAGCATACGCAAGATATTAAACTATTGACTATATTCCAAAAGAAATGACAAAAAATAAACTCAGCTACAGTAATGAGTTACTGTAGGTGATATTATTTCTGTCCCCACAGCGGTGTAGGCTCTTTACCTTTTTAAGCGCGTTGTTAAATTTCTCGCTGTCATCGTTAAACTTCCGTTTTTTCCCCTCAAACTTTTCCTCGATTTGCTGTAGCTCGCTCTCAAGCTTTTTCTGGCAAAGAAACAAAAGGAAATCAAATATGGCACAAGCCCATTACTGCAACGAGTCTGAGAGATGAAGTCATGAAATATACAGTCCAAGACACATGCACGATAATAATCCTCTAAACAACAGTCAAACCACAGGATTAAAACACGCCTACTAGAAGATAATTACGGGGGGCACTCACGTGTTCTGCTTCGTGATCAAAATTCCCTAAAAATGGAAACTACTTGAGTCCAGCATTACAATCGTATTGATATTCGTTTGAAAAACAATTTAAATAATGCACTTTATTCCCCTGGGGATGCCTCAAGAAACAGAGTTATGCTTGCAGAAAGTGGGAATTGTACATGCGTCAACTGGAAAGACTAAAGGAGATGGAAAAGGGCCACCACATTTCAGAAACTCAGAATGAAATACGTAGAGCTACTTAAAGGCTGAGTTACCTGGTGGGCTATCAGTGATTGTACTTGACGTTTCAGTACTCCCAGCCGGGATTTTGTCACAACTACAAAATATCAATAACCTGTCGTTAAAAATGTTTCACCATATGACATAGCACTTTGGAGTCTAAACAGGCGCCAAAACAAGCACGAATATCAGAGAACATTACTCATGCTGTAGTCCACCTGACCACAGATGACTCACCTGTTCTAACATCTCTGACAACTGTGTCACTAAAGATCTCTGCCATCAACTTGTGATTACGATGAAACCGAGCTGCTGATATGTGCTTTACAGAGAAGGAGTCATCCTCATCTGAAACAACAGTCAAATTATATCAATGTAAAGAAGATCCTCGCAGTTATTAACGCAACTTATGCAGTTGCGAAAAGAAAGCCTGAAAAAATCAGGCTTGCCGGGATTCGAACCCTGACCTCTGCGATACCGGTGCAGCGCTCTAACCAATTGAGCTATCAAGCCAACTGGGAGCTGGTCATTAAATTGGTTCGTAATATACCCGGGAAAGGTGAAGATGAAATTATAAATATATGAAATTCATATATTTGAACTGCGGAATGAAGAAATCAATGTAAAGAAGATCCTCGCAGTTATTAACGCAACTTATGCAGTTGCGAAAAGAAAGCCTGAAAAAATCAGGCTTGCCGGGATTCGAACCCTGACCTCTGCGATACCGGTGCAGCGCTCTAACCAATTGAGGCTTTCTTTTCGCAACTGCATAAGTTGCGTTAATAACTGCGAGGATCTTCTTTACATTGATTTCTTCATTCCGCAGTTCAAATATATGAATTTCATATATTTATAATTTCATCTTCACCTTTCCCGGGTATATTACGAACCAATTTAATGACCAGCTCCCAGTTGGCTTGATAGCTCAATTGGTTAGAGCGCTGCACCGGTATCGCAGAGGTCAGGGTTCGAATCCCGGCAAGCCTGATTTTTTCAGGCTTTCTTTTCGCAACTGCATAAGTTGCGTTAATAACTGCGAGGATCTTCTTTACATTGATTTCTTCATTCCGCAGTTCAAATATATGAATTTCATATATTTATAATTTCAGTCAAATTATAATAAAACATGGTTTCCCGATCTATGTAAGAGCCACTGTGATCAAAAAACATGTTTGGTTTATAAGGTCTGGGCAAAAAGGAATGAAGCTACCTCTATTATAACAAGATAAAATACTATTACCGTCCTCATCATCCACGGGCTGAATACCAAATCTAGCATCATCTAATTTCTGTAAAAAAAAAGTAATCCACAAACAATGTTGTGATGGAAATGCTAGCCTATTGCAATCTATTAGTTAGTGGGAGGAGAGCAAAATAAAAGCAATAAACGTGAAAATAAAATATGCATGGACTGAACGCGTAAGTGGTCATGCCTCAGTCTCTTTTCCTCGTGAGATTGCCTACACAAATGCTTGAGCGAGTTTGGCAGGAAGAACGTTATTGTTCAAAGCCTTTTAATTTCTCCTGAAATCACGTTTACCCAATACAAGTTAAATGTAATCATTAGTGTCATTTACTTAAAGAAAAAGAAGGTAATGAGGTAACATTAAAAACGATAAACCAAACGAGCTACCCTTACAGTTCCAATCTTTGATTATCAATTCTCCTAACCCAATACAGTGCTTTTCTTGTAATGTAAGTTAAGAGAATTCCAGGATATGTCAAGACAATTATGATGGCCTTACGCACCCACTGATCATTTACTTATCTTGCAACCTGTTTCATTAAAAGTGTATGAATATTGTTGGGAGAAATCAGAGGTTGAACACAATAGAAAGAAAACTTACTCCAAATGGCATTGAGCCCATCATAGCCCTCTCCATAGCGTGCTGCTCCTGCAGGGCTGCTTGTGCTGTAACAAACAAAAAATTATTTACTCTTAAGTTAAGAAGTACCAGACAGACCGCCCACGTAAGAGCACTTTAGTTTGTTGGCAGACTGTTTTGGAGCCCACCTATACTACTGTACAAGTAATTAAAGTCAAATTTTAATTTTCAGTCTCATTTTATTTTCACTATTTCTACAAAACTTATCAACACCCTACCCCTTTTCTTTTTCACAAACATTCTTAAAATACAAAAAAAAAATTCTGAAATAGTTACAGAGTTTTATAACACAGAAACTACGATGGCACTTTGGAAGGTACTTACAGTGCCCAAGAGTTGCAAGTATGTGAAATGTGACATACAGTGTACTCAATGAATAAAATGATTCTGCAGTGAGGATTGCATCATGTGGCAAAGTAGGTCCAGTTTTTTTTTTTACCGTGGGAAAATTCTCTGCAACAAAATCTGAATTTTTACCTCTTCCTTTAGCCACAATCCATGCTTGATAAGCGGGAGAATTGTGGTATGCTTTCATTGCTTCATTATACTCTTGCTAGAACAAAATGAATGGAAAAATAAGTTACATGCCAACCTAAACGGTAAGAAAACAAGGGAAAAATCCTTGTTGAAATTTGATGCAATAACCAAGTCTGCGATTCTTATTTTTTCAGCCAGAAGCAACATGAATTAACACAGCAGGTAAAAAACTGTTAAAACATCTTGTTGTCATTTGGGATATCGGTATTTTTGTCCCACATCAATCATATCTGTAGCAACAACCCAGCTCAAAACTGCCAGGTTAGTTCATTCCCAGAAGTGGAATTCCATCTGCTAGCATTTTCGCATCAGCAGAGGGCAAATCAGAGGGTAGCAGTTTCAGAAATTACTTAAGCTAGATATTCCCCCATGTCCCAAAATTGTTGGGGAAACTAAAAGAATGCACTCAGTGTTGACGATCCATGTTTCAATACTCACAAGGGTTTTACATGTTATACTCTTTCAAAAATCTATCATTACACTTCTTGCCAATTTCAACATCTATCCAATTTCAACTGAACTGTCAATCATAACAAACAAATAGACATGACAACATCATAAAATTGTGGTAGTAGCCAGGTTATTACAAAGTATGTTAAGAAAGAAGTTGACACTGGCTAAAATTTAAAACTACCAGATGCTTCGGTAGTGTACTGCAACCTTCTTCAAAACTAAATGATGTCCTTGGTGACATCAGAGGCACAAAGATAAATTCTCTAAAAAAAATATATACAAACTGTGACAATAATTAAGAGCAAATCCGTACAAAAATCAAACATATGAGTGGCAAAGCTTGAAAAATCAAATTCGCTCTTCTTTTGCATGGCGGTAGCCCTTTGTAAGTATACAAACGCTGTGCAGTTTTTTCCGTGAAATAACTCTTTATTTCTGAGAAAAACGAAAAACTCCGTTCATAGCTCTAAGCTCGATTCTGCGAGACCACGAAGGTTCAAAATTCCTTCAAGTTCACTCGACTCGCGTATCAAAACTATTGAACCGGGGAAGGCTGTAATACTTCCAATTTGTTGTATGACTCTTCGTCGTCCAAACCTTATGATTTTATAAACTTAAGACTGATCTTAGAATTCAAGGGAATAAAAAAGAGTAAGGCTTCTTTTTGTTACCTCAATCGATAGGTCAAAAAGAACGACGAGTTTGACCATGTGCCTTTACTTGGAATTTCATAAAACTTAGGTTTCAAAGACTAATGTTGCTGTACTTTCAAATTACGTTAAAATTTTTTTGGGCAAATGATTTAAGAATATTCAGGAAATCGTGCTCAGAAAGCCCAAAATCACGCCATCTGATGATTGCGTGACCAAGAGTGACCTGGCATAAAATTCCTTCAGTTGGAAATATCGGTATCAGCAACGTTGATGCGTGAAACAAGTTAAATATACTAACCTGTACACGGATATGTTATTCTAAGTGGTCCAAAGTGTTTGCTTTGTGCTTATGTTCCATACGTACGTATACCGTTCTTCAATTTAACCAAACGGCGAACATTCTCCAACCGAAACGTCTCAATATTTTTCCTCTCCTTGTGCTATGGACAAAATATTCCTATCAAATCTACTAAATCATCCTTTAAATTAGTCGTAAAAGTAATTTACTTCAAGCGTCCATCGGGGGGATTTTCCATCGCACAATTGTTTTTGTTGTTTACCTGTCGACAAGATGTGACAAGCGGTTACAAGACGATGCAAAAATTTGCATACATCCTGACCAGTGCATATGATCGTGATACGATTTTCCACACTTATAGGTTTTTGCATATCGTCATAAATTTCGCGAATTTAGCCCACAAGAATAATCCCGAGAAGTTAAGGCAAAGTTATGACTGATCTGTCCGCTGTAACGCAAATATAGTATGGTTAATGATGAACTGGCGGTTTGCGTTTTGTCCCTGCGTTTGTTTAAATATTGACGTTTGTACTTCTGCCGTTTACATAAAACTTCACGTCACTTTTGGAGGATTTTCACAAATTCTAAACTTCGAAATGCGTAACGTAATTCTGTAGATTAACTGCATTTTATGTGTATATTTTACATTTCCCACGTGTCAAACTACAATCCTGACTTCAACAGCAACACGAGTTAGCGCTTTTTTGTTGGTCTTTTCACAGCAACCCGAGCTAAGGTTGAGAGCTGCGCATAAATTAGACTGTTGTTTCCACGCTATGCATAATAATGACATCGGCAACATTTAAGAGTTTGTATGGAAATGATACAAAACGTCTCAAATTGCCACAAATCAGAAAGAAGTCGAAATAAAAAAGATTTGTCTTATTTCATTGTTGTATTGGTCATTATTGGAGGGCTTCCTGGGCTGGTTTGAAGCTTTTTGGGCGAGAAATTGAGGTTTATATTTTTCATCAGTTACTGAACGTTTAGAATTAATTAAAGGCAGGAAACAATTTCACACTGCACCTCACTTGAGGTTCGATAAATTCCATCACAATCAACGAATCGCCCTACAACTTCAAAGGTGTATTCTTGGGTCTTGCGCATACCTCTGTTCTTTCTCATGGGTTCCAGATCCTATTTTAAGCCGTCGAAAATCCCTCTAAAATACGAAACTCGCCTTTCCTGGTATGCGTTTTTATTTGAAGTGCACACATGAATCATTGCGAGCCGCGTTTCGACGACAAAATGTCCCTCAGCCGGGGACAGGCTGAGTGAGATTGTCCACAAGCAGAAGGCAACACTGCGGAGTCCAGAGAGGTCGGTTTGAGTGAAATTTAGTCGCCTCACTTGACGCCACGAGCACGCTTTAATGTCTTCGTGCGACAATATATTAGCATAGTGATTTGTTCCGTCACATTACCTGTTTACCGCTAAAAAAATGTTGTCGAAATTTAGAAGCAGAGACGAGGAGCAATTTCCATCTAGAAAAAAAATTGCACCGGTTTTCAAAGGAATGGAAATTGTGGTGGGTATTTTCCACGGTCACAGCAATATTTTTTTTTAGGGCAGACAACCCTATATATGGGAATTAAATAATGAGGTTGATTTGCGGGCAGTGAGCAGGATCACTTGCGCCAAATACTCGGAATAAAATCATCGAATGGATTGATTAGAGTGCAGCAAAAGATAGTTCTTCGTTCGTCCCTAAAACAAAATTATGGTTTTCCAAGTCAAGTGAGGCGAGTGAATTTCACGGCCGCTCTAATATTTCTCTATTTCTGTAAACCGACCTCTCTGGACTCCGCAGTGTCGTGTTTGCCAATGTCGACAATCTCACTCAGCCTGTCCCCGGCTGAGGGACATTTTGTCGTCGAAACGCGGCTCGCAATGATTCATGTGTGCACTTCAAATAAAAACGCATACCAGGAAAGGGGAGTTTCGTATTTTAGAGGGATTTTCGACGGCTTAAAATAGGATCTGGAACCCATGAGAAAGAACAGAGGTATGCGCAAGACCCAAGAATACACCTTTGAAGTTGTAGGGCGATTCGTTGATTGTGATGGAATTTATCGAACCTCAAGTGAGGTGCAGTGTGAAATTGTTTCCTGCCTTTAATTAATTCTAAACGTTCAGTAACTGATGAAAAATATAAACCTCAATTTCTCGCCCAAAAAGCTTCAAACCAGCCCAGGAAGCCCTCCAATAATGACCAATACAACAATGAAATAAGACAAATCTTTTTTATTTCGACTTCTTTCTGATTTGTGGCAATTTGAGACGTTTTGTATCATTTCCATACAAACTCTTAAATGTTGCCGATGTCATTATTATGCATAGCGTGGAAACAACAGTCTAATTTATGCGCAGCTCTCAACCTTAGCTTGGGCTGCCTGTGGTCTTTTCGCATGAACGACACTTTTTTTCCTGTTCTTTTTGATCCATCGCCGGCAGTTTTTGTTGCTACGACGGTCGAGACAAAAAAAAAGTTGACTGAACTTGTTCCTTTATTCACATGTCAGAAAGATGTAAGTAGCCATCAGTTCGGTTGATGGCCATTCTCTGAAGCTGCAAACGAGACAGAGCTGATGCGAAGTTTCTGAGGCCAATATATCTCTCTGTTAGAACGAAATACCCTAAGGCATGTCGAAGACGATTTTGTTTGAATTATGTCTAGTACACCAACGTACCTTTGGGTGGTTGGTTTCAGCTCTTTCTTTTGTTTTTCTTGGTTAGAAGTACTAAGCTACTGAGATTCTCAAATATAACATTCTTGATAGTCAAGGTATTCCTATGGAACGCTTAGATTGGGGAATAGGTGGGTGAGCAGTACTGTACAGCTGTACAGTACTACATGCATACTCTAAGATAGCAAGTGCCAAGTTGAAATAATAAGTGCAAAGTGTGTGACAGGCCTGTGGATGAAAGAAAAATTTCCTGGCCCTCGTGCCCTTTATACCCACCTAGCGCTCACTGTTAGAAAAGTGTACTTTTCTGAAATGTATATGGTGTCAATCTAAACTGGACTATCTGCAACTAATTTAGTGAGTGAGGGTATAAAATTGTTTCTGTTAAATGATACATCTTTTGTGGAAACAGGGCGAGTTCCCCTCATTCCTGCAGTAATGATAACACAATGTATCTCTTTTGCTAAATTTTAGGAGCCAGCCACATGCCCCTGAAGTAAGCAACTATCTATATGAGTATATTACTAAAGATGAAGCATACCTTTACTTCTCCTTGGTCTTAGTTCTAGCCTTTGTACAGACACAATTTTCCCCGCAATTTTTTTGAGGCAAGGGTAAGAAAAAAAAAACACGAGTTTACACCCAGGCTCCCACGCGAACCAACTATGGTCACACTTCGGAAATCATGTAACGTATCACGTAAGCGTCACATCGCATCACTGATTGAAAGCTGTACTATTGAAAGGCCTTTTCACTTTTGAAATTGGTTTCGAGAGGATTAAACAAGGATATCAATGGGATAAGGAGCACAAAATAATACATGAATTACAACATTTCAAGTTTGGAGCCGTAACTATCCAAACAATGACCGAGCAACTGTCAAAGCTCAAGGAGATCTGCATGCAACGAGCGGCACAAATAAGGACCTGGGAGCCCTTAGAATACCATATCTCTGTACAGGTTAGTACATTGAGGTTGTTTTATGCGTCTACGTCGCTGATATTTCCAACTGAAGGAATTTTATTCCAGTTTACTGTTGGTCACGCATTCACCGGATTGCGTGATTCTATGCTTTCAACGCACTGGTTTTCAAAAATTTCCTGAAAATTCCGAAATTGTTTGCCCAAACTAAACTTCATATACTTCAAGTTAAATAATTTATTTAGTCCATAAAAACTTAATTTTATGACATTCTGAGTAAAGGCGCATGGTCAAATTTGTTGTTCTTTTTGATCCATCGATTGACTGAACAAAGGAAAGCCTTTTGCTTTTGGCTTTCTTTCAATACTTAGATAAATCCAATGTTTATAAAATCTTGATATCTGGACAACGAAAAGTCATACAACAAATTGGAAGTATTACAGCCTTTCCCAGTTCAACAGTTTTGATACGTGAGTCAAGTGAACATGAACGAATTTCAACCCTTCCTGGTCTCATCAAATCGAGCATTGATCTGGAAACGGATTTATTTGCTTTTCTCAGAAATGAAGAGCTATTTCAAGGAAAAAATTACACAGCGTTTGTAAACTTAATAAGGGCTATCACCATGCAAAAGAAGAGTGAATTTGATATTTTACGTTTTGCCACTCATTTGCGATTTTGTTTGATTCTTATATGGATTCACTCTTAAAATACTCTTACAAAATTAACAAATTAAATTTGAGTCTTAAGAACAGTCAAATTCTCCATCAATGTGACTGCAAACAACTCAGGATATAGCATTTCACTACCAGTAAGTCTAACAATCTTGCTGAAAATGAAAACTTGAATGAGAGGTTACAGTGCTTGGTACATGCTTAAAGGGCTTCCTATATGTTACCACAGAATCACCTCACCTTTTCAATTTCATACTCATCCACATGTTCCTACAAAACAAAAGAATTTAAAAAGGCATAAAGGAGAGGTCTAAATTTGGGTAGCATGGATGGAGTAGTGTAAAAGAGCACCAGCTCCCACTAGTACACATATCTGTTTTTAAGCCCAGACTCAGAATCAAAATTTCCTGTCTATGTCAAACTTCTTCGCATGAGTTCATTGACTACTTTCTTTAGAAAATAATAACATTTCTGGGCTATAAATCTTAACTTAATAAGCTGTATACATGTACTTATACCTGTTTTTCCTCATCACTCAAGGATTTCCACATCTGTCCAATGATTCGCCCAATTTCCCATAATTTCAACTCTGAATTTTGATTTTTGACTTGATCCCAGACCTGCATTGTATTGACAAACAAAATAGTAGGTAAGCAAGTAAGTAGGTACTTTATTAAAATACTTTGCAGCTCATAGCCATTAATAAACTGAAACTCTCTGGGCCAATTACCCTACTGCCAAGCTTTTATTTTTACGTGGGTTTTAATTTTGTTATTTCATGCATCATCAAAGGATCAGGAAAAATTAAACCCATGAAAATTAATCCAAAGATCAGAAAGGTAACAACATACTGTTAGGAGTCTGTTGTTTGCCATGACACAAATTTAGGGTGGTAATAAACCTTGCCCTTCACCAATAAAGATTTGCTTGTTTCTTGGACTTACAACCTTTGCATTTTCCTCTGTTTTTTATGCAATCCATCAAATATCCACAAAAGCTTATCTGGCCAATTTTGTGTGACTTTCACTAACTGCAGTCCCAGTGAATATCAAATACCTTAGGGTACTTAAACAAAGCCAAGGTCATGGCTAAATTCAGGTTTGACAAGGACTCCATGCCTGAGCAGAGTATAAATTGCATTATTTGAATGCAGATGAGCCAGAGTCCACGAAGACCACATGATTTTAGAGGTTGTGTAACAAGTGTGGTTATTGTTTGACCATCATCCAGGCATGCTACTCCTTAGGGCAGGCCATTACATTATTTTGTACTTTACTTTAAAATTCTGACTTGCAGTCTTGAAACCAGAGCAAGAAATGGCAGTTAGAGCTCTTCTAAAGGGAAGAGATGTTTTAGCGGTTTTTACAGTCCTAGAGAGAAGAGATTTTGTCATTGTCCGAGAAGATTTCCAAAAAGCTTTGCACCGTTTCACGCGTGAATTTCAAGGCAGTGTAAATATCCCGTTATCGGAGCGAAGACTCGCCCTTTGAGAACTATAAATCGGAAGAAGAAGCCCTAAGACTAAGAAACGCTCAACACCTTAAACAGTGGAACTCAGAGAACTAAAAGCGAAGAAATTATTCTTTGAGAACAGACGGTTGTTTTAAAGAGAAATCTGCAGTTTCATGAGACATCACTCAAGCTGTTGACTTTGTAGGGAATCCACGGTAAAGTAACTTACATTTTTTATTGTAAATTTGTATTGAAATGTTTTTTTTTTATTGTCCCATTCTCCATATTATGGCTTTCGCGTAACTTTTGAAATTTAAAATGGGCACTTCGGGCAATAAAAATGCCATTCAAAGTGTATCGCAGTTCTTCGCTTGCGTGTTTTAAAGTAAGCTTACCTTTCCTAGAAGTGAAAATTGAACGCATTTGATTTTCAGAAGCAAAGAGGGGTTTATCTTAATAAATCTTTTTATTTAGAAAAGCTTTGTGTCTCTTATTTTGAAAATAAGGGCAATTATAAGTTGTTCTTTGATTGAAAAAAAAATCTCATCCTAACTTTATTTTAAGATGCTTGATTAAATTCCTGCATGCAGTCAGTCATGCAGAAAAGCGCGCGCCTGTTTCTGATTGGTGGTTGCATTGACAGCTAACTTAATTGGATTACCTAAAAATCGGTGGGCGGAGATGAAAAAATGGGGGTCTTTGTAGCAGGCGTTCCCTCGTCCCTAGCTCCCAGAACCCCATTTTTCTCCCGTGTTCTCGCTCCCCTTCCCCTTTCCCGTTTACACTTGCTACGCAGGCTACTTGTACATTCAAGAAAAAATAGTAAATGGGTTAGAGCCTACTAATGGGAAGGTCACAACTGCTGTTGTTTGCTAGTCTGTGGTGACAAATGGTCTGGTCACGGCTTAAGATAAACTTCCTTTAAATCCTCCTTTAAATGATTGAAATTGTAGGCTAAGCCCCAGATTATGCCACTACTTTCTTAACTCCAGTCTAAATTATGTGATTTTTGTATGTGCATAACCACAGTTAAAGGGCTGAGAGCGATGCAATGTAGTAAGAGTGTCAGCTCACCTTTCTGCTGTACCTCATGTAAGGCATCAGTGGTTTCTCTGGAGGTTTTGGTGGCTTAGGAATACGAATATCAGATGCCTGCAAATAACAGAAAAGAACTTTGTTAGAGTATTTGTTAGATTCTCATCAGCTCTGTCTTGCTGAGCAGTGTAACCTACCTGTGAGAGTAGCCGCTGGGTTGGAAATCGTGGCTGTCCATAACCCATCTGACCCCACTGGTTTGGTGCCTAAAATTGGTACCAAAGCATGGGTAAGTATCAACTTACAACCTAAGGGGGTATTTACATGAGACCGGGACGAACTCAGACCGGCGTGAGTTCGTAGACGAGTAACTGTTGCACCGGTCTGAGTTTGTACTGTTCGGATGTAAATGGACACGAATCTCCGACCAGGTCCGGGTCTAATATGTTCCTTCTTTTGGCTTCATCATTTTTGCTGATTCTTAGCAATGATAGCATCACTATTGCAGATAACATTAGTAAACAAGACATAGAAAGTAGTATCAATTGAATATATGCTTGTGTTAATACATTTGAGTCCTTCATTTTGAGATAATGCACAGTACACAGGCCACCCAATGAGCGTTACTTCATTATTTACTGTCATCAGTAAATTCTATTGTTGTTTATTGGCGTAAATTGTATGCCAGTTGGTTTGTAACATGTTAAATAATCAAATTATGAAGGTTATATAGCTCCAAGATCTGCTGTCTTTGAGTTCATCCCAGTCTCATGTAAATGCCTTCACAAATTTCGTACCGGTACAAGTTCATACCAATCTGAGTTCGTCCTGGTCTCATGTAAATACCCCCCTGTAAAATCTTTTACAGGGTTCGTACCTTTATAGAATTTCAAAATTCCAGGATTTTCCATGACCTTTTTAAAGTTTTCCATGACCTGAATTTGGCATGTTGTTTTCAAAACTGTGAACTAGATCCATTCCGTGGTGTACAATTTTTTTCTTTTGTGCTTTCTCATTGCAAAGAGAAAAAAATGCTGAATACTTTTTGTAAGATGACCTTCATTTTCGATGCCTTGCCACGACAAAGATTTAATTTCTACTAGTTGGCACCCGTGAACAATTCACCACTGAACAACACGATTCGACTTTTCCAAGTCCTTTAATTTTTTTCAGGTTAGTAGGCATCTCTCAACTTCCTCACTCACTCGGTCACTTCACAACCGCATTGAAGCCTGCTTTGCTAGCTTTACTCGCAAAACACAGGGAAAATTAATATCAACCGAAGAGGTCAACTTGGAGTAAGGATATGACACAATGTACTGAAAGCTGACACAAATTTGCCTAAGTGGTTGAAATTAGTCATGCATGCAAACCAACACCAATTTGGATAAGCAGTTCAAATTAGTCACACAGCAACAGACATGGCGCAGTGTTAGCTTGCAGAGAGAAAGGTGCGACTTTTTCTGCAAATTCTCCAAAGTGGATCTTTTTGATTTAAAACCAAATTGTACACTTCGTTGCTAGGAAAGTATAGAAGTGGTATGGTTGTGGCTTTTCGTAACTTTGCCATTTTTCTGTGATTGGTGGAGAACAGTTAATTCATCATGTATTATATGATGACTTTCCAAGCCTAGAAAATGAAATTTTAAACTTGCTTGATTTTCCAGGTTTTCCACGACCCATAAAAACCCTGTTTTAAAAGAACAGTAAACAAAATAAAACACAAATAAAATACCGGTAAATAAGTAAATAAATAAGTTACCTGTCCTACCATAGCCTGAGGATTTGAGTGATAAGGTGGTCGAAACCTTGCAGCTAGGGAAAAAAATTAACAAAAATGTGATGTACTGCTACACATTGACTTACATTCCCTAGTTCGTATAAAGTTGTAACAAATTGGGGATTTTGATGCTAGGTTATAATGTTTTCTAACGATGTTGAACAATTTTGCAACTTGAAGAGGACTGGAATGATAAACTAACAAAAATTAATAAACATGATATCAATTTTTTCAATATTTCAGTAAATTAAAACGTGGTCTAATATGTGCCATTTACATGTACATAACACAATTATACAAGCAAATAAAGGGGTATTTTGTGCTAACTGGGGAGTTGGCTTATTTTGGAAGTTCACTGCAAGCCTTAAAAGATAATATGATAGGAATAGACTCTTTCTTAAAGCCTCCAATATACAGCAAAATGCAATTAAATGATAATTTCACCATGTTGACACCAACAAAATTAAAATCTGTAGCAGTCAGAAGCTTGCCCCTGATGTGGCTAGCAGTCTCAAGCACTTGCCTAGCTCATGTACAACACTGTCTTGATGATCCAGCAGGGTAAAAGTTGTTCACCTTCCAATGTATTTTGTAGCATTTGAGACCCCCTCCCCTCTCCTGGATTTTCACTCCCTGAACTAATGTTGTCTAAGGGCCTGGCTAAAGTAGAAAATATTGTTGCGGAAACATTGCTGCAGACGCAAATGTTTCCTAGTATAGCTGCACGAGAAACAAATGTTGTGGACACAAATTTTGCATCTTGGAAGCAAGGAAATGTTTCTGAATCAAGTCAAAACCATTTTTCTTCATGGATGCAAATTTTGCTTCTGAAACGTATGTTTCCCAGTTTAGCCCCCAAGGAAGCATGTCTGGAAACAATGTTTCCGCAACAATGTTTCCTAGTAGTTAGTAACATGAATTTTATTTTTTAATTTATTTTGATCTTAATTTTTAACTTAATATTAGTCATGGAATATCTGTACACTAGCCGTATGGCTAAGTATATTATCATGTTAAATGAAGTGCCCCATGTCCTATAAGTGTCCTATGTCCCAGTTTAGCCAGGCCCTAAGCAGGGTTAAAGTGACTGGATTTGCTGGTCATTAAAATAATAGCATTCAGTTCAGAGACTGGCTGTCAATAGTGAAAATCCCAGATGTCCCAGGCATCTAGCCTGTGAACGCAGACGTATTTCCGGCTGTCGTTCTCTCTGGAAATACGTCTGCGTTCGCAGGCTACAGGCATCCAGTTTCACTAAGCGTGTCAGATGGTTAAAGATAAGGTGGCAGGTTGAAATCTCTCCTCTTACTGAAAATTTACCCATGTACAGTGGCAGTGAAATGTAACTTGATAATCTTTACTTGAGACTGCTTTCTTACAACACTCAAGATTCAACAGTTGAGTCTCGAGTCACATGACTTGACTCAAAACTTGAGAAATAAGCAGCTTTAAGTTTGTCACAAGTTGAGTTTGTTTGCAAATTTTCAGTTCAAGGGAATTTATGTTTAGCGAGATATAAGCAACTGAAGTTCTGTCTCCAAGGAAAATTTTGCGGGAAAATTACCACAGCAGACGGCAAAAAAATGTAATTGCGGTTTCGAAAACATCCCCTACAGCGCGTGAATTTGACAGTTTACAATCTCGAATTTCGATTGTGAAATTGTCACAAGTCACAGACTCTTCGCTTAACGCGCCTTATTCATGCTTTCTAGTTTAAATGGAATATTACAAGCTACCTTTCTCTCATGAAATACAATAGTATTTCGGCGGTAGATGTGTACTGAAGTATATTTTTCTTCTACGAAGACAGAGCAACGCAAGTTTTGTTCGTGACATTGAAGTACTAGCCGTCGGCCAGAGTTATCGAAGACCACTTCTTATTACAGGTTGCTGAAATTGCAATCTTGCCCTTTGCAAAATACAACACAGTATTTAAAAATATCTGTCGAAGCTTCATTTTATCATAAAGAGCAGAGGTTCTTTAGTACTTCGTCGAAGAAGTCTGATATTTGCGACACGAACGAATAAATCTGTCAACGCCACGCTCCATGAGATCAGTTGCCAAGGAAAGGTGTCATTGTTTATGCTGGCGCTTCTGATTGGTTTCGTGCGAAAAATAGCCCACCTTAAAAGGAAAGAGGGACCAAAAAAAAGGGCACCATTTTGCGTTTTTCCGCTGGAAAACATTACTGAAGGGCTCAACAACACGGCTGCCGTGGAAAACACTTCGGAGGAAAGCTGTAGACCGATTTTCTTTCAATTTCAGCGCGATTTTGGGCTAAAAAATACGAGTTTCATTAAAGGTGGGGATTTATATATTACAATATTTATTCTTTGGTTCATCGGACAGACTTGAAACTTGCAGGACTTAAACTAGATGCGTGTACGATGTTTTCTTTGGCAGTACGTCAAATGTTGTCAAATATCAGTCCCGCGATGACTTCAAGAATTCTATAAACAAGCGAAATTGAATTTTGCGGCATAACATTTTTCAAATTGCCTTTTCTGTGACGTACTGCCACAAGATTTAAGGTTTCGGTGACATACATAGATCGGAAAAAGCTTTTTGAAGTTGAATGAATTCTCTTTGAGTTATATTAAAAAAAAGAAGAACCAAGAATATTTTGACCACTCCCAAAAGTATCAGATTACAAGAATTCTTTACATACTTTCAGAATAAAACTATTTTTTAATGAATCTACACATAATGTTGTACTTTCTGTGTTAATATGACCAAGTTTCAACAAACATTTCTACAGAATTGGGACATAAAAATAAGTGGCAAAAATGTCCAAATTAGCCTCCAGAATACCTTAAAAATAAAATTTAAAAATATGCTATATTACATATGTACAAAAATACCTAACTAAAAAACTAAATAAGAAATATAAATTAAAATGTTACTTTTTTTATGTATGGTTGAAATGCAAGAGTTTGTCTGTCGGTAACCGGTCGCCTACGAGTCGTTTCGCCTACGGTACTTTTTTTGTTCTTTAATGTCCTAAATGTTGAAAGGAAATGCAATATATATCATTTCTCGTTCTTAAAGCATGTTGCCCTAGGAAAAGAAAATGCAATATATATCCTTTCTCGTTCTTAAAGCTCGTTCAAGGTTAACGAACCGGCCGTAGGCGAAACGACTCGTAGGCAAAACGACCGTATTGACGGAACCAAAACGAATTGAAGTGAAAAGCTCTTACCAGCTTGGGCCATGGCAGCTGCCGAACCGCCCTGAAATGGCTGTGTCAAAGGACTCTGGCCAAATTGTCGGTAGTCACGAGTGACACGCGGTGAAGCTCCTAATGGCAAAGACATGTGGACGCTTTTGTTTTTGTCTGACGTTTCACAGTCCTTCTGCGCTAGCCACGCAGCGAAAGTCAAAGCGTAATCTTCTTTTGACAGGTTATTTGTTTTCCTGTTTGAACCGGCGTCTCTTTTAACTTCCCAAATAATAAAATAAGCCTTGGTAAGTGGTGAAAAATACAACAGATCACATAAAAAGCAGAAAATGTAGACTAGTCCTTGTCCGCCATCTTTCTATGTAATAAAGAGCATGCGTGAATTTTCTTCCTCATCGCGGGCTCATGCACAAGAGACGGAGCGGGGGTGGGGGGGGGGGGGGGGAACTAATCGAGAAGAAAGAAAATCGTTAAGTCCAAATTATAGGAATAGACCAATAGACTTATTTTTGCCCATCTAAATTTTAATGACTTTGACCAAATGAAACTAGTTAGTAATTATTTGTTTATAAATAGAACGCCAAAATATCAATCTGTTTGAATTGCGTAAAGTACAACGTCATATTTGAAGGTAACAGTTGTACGTAAGTGAAATTGGGTACCAAACAAGGGGGCGGGAAGCGGGAGAACTAGGGAAAAATTACGCAACATTGCACAATGTTTCGCAATTGAAAAAGCTCAAAGAGGCGGGAACCGGGATTAAAGTGTACGAAAGCGCGACGTTTAAACGCCCATGTTCCCCCCCCCCCCCCCCCCACACACACACACACATTTTTTTGGCGCTAATCCGAGATTTTGCGGTCACTATGAAGTTGCATGCACGATTCTCTTTATTTGCTCGTCGAAAACAACAATTTCCCCTGCTCGAATCTGCGTCTATACGTATATGCTGTAAATAAATCCACCCCGCAAAAAAGTGCGCACTTTTTTGCGCTCGCCCCAATTTTCGCGCGGCTAAAAAACGAAAAATGCCTTGAACGTGCGGAAAACCTTACGGAAACGCTTGCTACGCAGGCTAGTTTCAAAACTGTAGTGCTTGAGGAACTTGAACCTGTCGCTGTCGCTAAGGCTCACTGAATTCAGTTATTGAGTTATACTTTGTCCCTCATCTTTCGAAAAACACAAAACAAACTTTTTCATGAATAGCACTTCCAGCGTTTGAACAAGTAGGAAGACACCACTAGGGAAACTAAAACGGTTTAATTTTATTGTTTCGCAAAAAGACATGCAACATCTGATCATATAAAATATATAAACATCCTTTTTACAAAAACTGTCTTTACAGGCCAGAGTAACGCTTTGTTTCAAACATTGCCGGTCTCTGTTCGACTTTTATGGCGTCAATTCGTGGACAAAAAGTTCATCTCGTCGTCTCGACCTCTCATCTCGTCGTCTCTTCGTGCCATCTCGTTGTGTCATCATTTCATCTCGTCGTGTAGACCTGTCATCTCGTTGTGTTGTTCTCTCATCTCGTCGTTTTGTCGTGTCATCTCGTCGTGTCGTTCTTTCGTCTCGTTGTGTCGACCTGTCATCTCGTGTCATCTCGTCGTTTGGTCGTGCCATCTCGTCGTGTCGACCTGTCATCTCGGGTCAGCTCGTTGTTTTGTCGAGTCATCTCGTCGTGTCGTTCTTTCATCTCGTTGTTTTGTCGTGTCATCTCTTGGAGTCGTCGTGTCACCTCGTCGTGTTGTCTTGTCATCTCGTCATTTCATTTATCAAATCAACGAAGGACTGGATACTAGGCTTTGAAAAAAGGGAAGTGCGCAAGCTCACATGCTTTCCCGCTTTCGCACATCGCTTCTCGCAAGATGGACGAAGTCAATGCTGTAAAGGATATTTTGAAAGACGCCCTTTCTCGAATTGACGGCATACAAAGCCCTTCACAAGCTTCTCAGACTCAGAATCCTCAGAATATTCCCCAGCAACAAATTCCAGAGTCGACTAGTTTGTTAGTAGCCAGAGCGCAAAATAATTTCAGGTAGGTATAAACCAGCAAATTAAGCCTCAATAAATTATATGCGGTCACTGTCAGAGTATCAAATACTGTTTAGATCTATCAGAAACAAGGCCTTATACTCGGAAGCATTCAAAATTTGTCTTGTGGAGCTTGAGGAGGGGGAATGATATTTTGTCAGAATAATATGATATAAGCTTACAATCGGACTAGTTGAGTTTTCCAAAGTGTTATAATATGTTAACCGCTATTTCAGTTAATAATATTGCGGATGAAAGATGCAAATCAAAAAGGCACGATACTAAAAAGAAAAGAAAGAACTAAAGTGAATGTGTGTGCCTATCACGGCCAATTTTAGATGTACAGATTTTAATTATATTTAAGGGATAATTATTTTTAAAATAGGATTAAAGGTGAGGGTGTGTATATATAGTTTCATGAAATGCCTTAAGAAATTAGTCCTTAGTTTTGAGTTTTTTAACAAAGAATTTTATATGAACCGATTTTACTGTGTATATACTTTGTATAAAGTTTAATTTTAGTTTTTATTAGTTTTATTATTTCGCACAACCCTACAAGCTGCAGAGCTTTAATTTTAATCGTGCTAAAATAAAGGCTGTCTGTCTGTCTGTCTGTCTGTCTGACTGGCTTACTGGCTTAAATGATAAACAAATTTAGCTAGAAAGAAAAATATGTATATTTGGTGTTGTTTACTAAACCTAATTGTTTGTTTCAAAATTCTTGATGGATTTAAGGTGTTTGATAACTTTTTAGTGGATTAATATTAATGAAGTATCAATTCTTACATCAGGACAGCCTTCCCGCATCTTTACGGCAGAAGGACAGCTGTCCAGACTCTAGAGGGTGGAGGTGCAAGGCCAAAAAAGAAAGCTAAGCAGTATGTTCCATTCTTTGTCAAGGACACCTGGACAAAAGAGTTTTTAGTTTTGTCATCTACTATGGATGACAAAACCCCACGGCCAGACATGCTTCAATCTCTTCAAGCAGCTGGCTTAGGGAAGAAAAAAGTCGTTTTCAAAGATAAGAACGGTGATTTCAATCACTTAAGAAACACTCTAGAGGATTACTTTCCAAAATTAAAATCCCAGAATGGAGCTTTTGAGCTCCTAAGAGCCGACAGAGGTGGCAATACACGACCTCTTATCAACATTCACATGCCGCACTCTGGTTACTCAATAAAGGATCTAAAAGAAGCTGTGCCAGGCAGCTCAATCATTTATGTTAGACCAATCCAAAGTGACCTGGACATGGAGGTTGTCGAAAAAGAAGATGGTACTCCGAAAGTATACACTCGGTGTGTCAACTGCCATCAAGATATCCCTTTAGTGGAAATCAAAGAGCATGCTGATTTGTGTAAAGCTGGAAGTTCAAGTTCCACTGATGACTTTGTACCAGCAACCCCAAAACAAGGAAAAACCTCCACAACACATGAAAGTCAAAGTAAGGAACAATCAATCAACACAATAGTCCTGGACAGTGACTTGCCTGGTGATGATGCTGAGTTGTTGCCTACCGCTGATCAGAGAGCAGCATGGATAAAAGAACTTCAAGAAATGTTTCCTGGGGTTCCCAGAACAAAACTTGAACAGACTGTTAAGACCTCTATATCACTGCAGGAAGCAGCAGAAGAAGTTTGTGATACAGAGGGCCAGGAACCCCCTCCTGAAGTAATGACGATTGGTGATGTTCTACTTAAGCTACAATCAGATTTCAAGGGCAGTGACTTCACCCTAACAATTAAACGAGACGAATTGTGGATGGGAGCTTTAAGGTTTTACAAAACAGCCTTGACAGAAAGAGAAAGGTTGTGGCAGGGCTTGGCAATCATCTTCCAAGGAGAAGAGGGTCTTGATGGTGGGGCACTAAAAACTGAATTTTTTGAGCTGTTATTAAAAGAAATTCAGTTACGTCTATTTGAGGGTCCTGATGAGTCAAAAGTTCCAGTGAGAGATAGCAGCAAGGCATTCCTTTTAAAGCTTGCAGGAGTAGCAATTTCGCACTCGATAATCCAGAAAGGTCCTGTTTTTGGTGCTCTTTCACCTGCAGTGTACTACCATCTAGCTGGTTGTGATCCAGATCTTGTAGCCAGTCAAATTGAAAAGAATGATGTGCCCAAAAATGCAGGTAATGTAATAGACATAAGTTGCGTATTTTTGCACAGAAACTCAGCCATTACAAGTCAAAAAGTGAAATGCATTATTTGACCAATTCTCTACAATCCTTGGCATGTTACAAAGAAAAAAAATTGTGTTCAGCTCAGATCACTAGCCTGGTGAAAATACAACATGATATATAGTATACCTTGTGTCAGTGTCCGCTTAGACTCATTTTGTGCTAAGCTGTTCTTCTAACTTCAGTAATGTGCTTTTTTGTCCAGTATTAGTTGATGGACAATTATTTATGAAAACCTGGAAGGTTTAATTTCCATATTATTTAATAACTGCCTTATTATGACTGATAGATTGTATAGTTCCAGAAAATACCCATACTCCCCCAATAGAACGGAATGGAAATTCCATGAATGATGGGGTGTCTCAAAGGCCCAAAAATGTAAAGCAATGTATGAAGCTAAATTGGAATTTCCAGAGGGGTGGGATAATTCATAGGGCAAATCCCTTCCATGGGGGGGGGGGGGGGGGGTAATGGGAATTTTCTGGAACTACACATTATACACATTTGCCGTAGTTAAATTGCTTCTCTTTCCATCAGTAACCCCTTAGGAGGGTTCACATATACACTGGGAAAGAAAATTCCATGACTTTTAATCCAATTCCATGACCTCAAAATTGCCAAGGGGACTGGTGAAAGCAATGAGTGAAATGCCCCACTGTGCGAGACATTTTGACGCTTGACATAAACTTTCCTAATTTTCTTTTTTAAAACAATCTGTTAAAAACTTTTCCATGACTCTAACAAAATTATCTAATTTCTATGACTTTTCCAGGCCTGGAATGCCAATTTCAAATTCCATGACTTTTCATAAGCTTTCCGTAGTAATCATAATAAATGACAAATCTTTTGAACCCAAAAGCTGACAAAAAGGGGCCATTTTGATTTTCAGTGCTTTAATTATTTTGAAGTTTCAACTTTTTAGAAATGATGATGCCCTGAAGGTAAATCTGCTGTTTCTACAGCTTTTGAAACATCTCACAAGCTGAAATTTTATGTTAACAGGGATCTTCTTTTCATAGTAGAATTTCCTCCATATTAATTGCTGTCAAAACAGCAGATTCATGTTTTTTTCGTTGCATTTTATTTCCATATAGTTGTAACTCAAATATAAGCCTAAAAATGGACACAAATGTTGGCTCTTCAGTACTTGCCTCTAAATGCTCCTTTGTGGTTGCTGTACCTTATCAACTCCGGCTCATACATCAGTGAGGTTAACTGTGGAACCTTCAGTACTGTGTGTTAGCTCCAAGCAAATACTTTCATACACTTTATAAACAGTGTTCTAAAACTGCCTAACTGTTTGACATTTTTTCTCTAGGAACTGCTACTCTCCATGAGCTTATGGAACTACTGTTGAACAACGAACCAACAGCTAATATCCTAGGGGATCACCCAAGTTCTGATGCTTTCTGGGCAACCATCAACGCATCACATTGGCCCATTGACAAGCAAATAACTGACAGCAGTGCCTCTCATTTGCTACAGCACCTGCTGGAGAATGAAATTGTCTACTCTAGAAAGTTGGAAATTGATCAATTTGCAGAAGGATTGCGAGTAATGGGGCTGTTGCAGATAATACAAAGAAATCCTACTGTGTGTTATGAAATGCTATGCTACAACCCCAAACTAAAGTTGACCGCAGAGCAGTTCCTCAGTCAAGTACATCTGGAAGAACCATCAGATTTCAGTGAGAAGCAAAGCTATAATTGGTTCTTGAAGTTTGTGAATTCAGCAGATGAAGAAAAGCTGGTATGTCTGCCCCAGTTTATCACAGGGCATATGTCCGTCCCTCCCCGGGGCTTGCCTTACCAAATCTGCATTAAATACCTTCCTGATGACGACAGTGCTTCACTGCCCAAGTCGTCTGCCTGCTTAGCAATCATAAGTTTGCCCACGGTTCATTCGTCTGAGAAGAAATTCACGGAGAGCTTGAATATAGCATTGCAATGTGAAAGTCAAGGATTTAGTTCTGCATGAAAATTGAAAAGTAAAACCCCCGAGACTATAAGAAGGAGAACCAAGACTCTTTCTAAGCTTTGTGAGACAGCTACATGTTTCTTAGTTAAACAACTCAAGGTATTTCCTTCATTGCTCAGGTTTTGGTTAAAAGCCATTTTTGTTTTGTTGTGACGTTACTAGTGATCCCAAGTGGCCCCTACAAAGTGCCGATTCTTTGGGCAGTGACTTTGCGTAATAGGTTAAAGACTCTGCAGTTATCATATTAGTTGTGTTCTTAGTGAGCACCACTCAGTTCCTGTTATTTCTGCTGTGATTTAACGGTTAGTGTGCGACCAGTAAAACTGTGAACACTAAGAATTATTTTTGGAATGTTTATTGTGTCGTGACCAATCAGACGCGAGATCAAACCAGAAAAACCTGCAAACCACAAAATTTAAATACTGTCATGGCTTGCAGTTCATTCATCTACAGTCTGATTCGTTTTCTTTCCCATCACAAGAACATTCCAGAAATAATTGTAGTGTTCGTGGTTTTCTTATTTTTACTGTAATAGGTGAAAGATGCTACAACTTTAGTTCAAGGTTGGTTCTAAGTAGTGATAGTCTCCAGGTTTTTTGTGGTTGTTGTGGCTGTACTTCGAGGGCATTCTTGTTATCAGGAGAGATTGTTTTCACCTTGTGTCATTTGACTTTCAGACCTCAGTTTTACACCTCAGTTCCTTATATAATAAAAGAGAAGTGCTACGATAGTAGGTTACACAAGGAATCAACAACTTCTAAATAAATGTCTATTCCAAAAGTTTGGCTGTCAGCCATTGGGTTTATGTGCATTAGCTGATGGTGAAGCTGGTCTGAAGGAATGGGAAGATGAACCTCTGGAACGTCTACTGCATCCGTATCTGATGAATCTCCACCCCATGCATGGTTAGGCAAGGGCCCATCATGGTCAATGCCATAATGTTCAATTTCATGCTGAAGAAAATAAATGAACCATTATTAAATTTACAACACATTTATTTTTCAGAAGGAGCTACCCTTGAGCATCTGTTTCATTTGACATTTGTGTGTTTTGATCAGGACGAATAACATCTCACTAGCAAATATTTGTACTATTCATGCCTTTTTTTAATCACGAACGTCTTGTTACATATTCATAATTCAGAAAATAGAATAATAAAGTTGTGTGGCCAATTTCTGAGATAGCCTCATTTGTTCGAAGCGAAGATAGCCAAGGTAACGTCAACGAAAACAAAAATTAGTTGTTATAATACAAGATCATTGATTTTGTTACCTGTTCCAACTGGATGTCAATTAATTCATGACGAAGACCCCACATCCAGAGCTGAGCAGGAGACATGTTGCCCTCGGTTGATAGTGGATGATGATTCCATCCCTCAGCAAAAACTTTCAGACCGTTGTTAATCCTTTCCTTGAATACATATCTAAGTGCAAACAAATGAACATCATTGCCTATGTCTAGCAACCCTTCACTTTCCATGTAGTTAAAGAGGCTATAGAATATGTATAGGCATCCACTAAACACATCCCTCCAAAGTCTTTCAATACGCTGGTTATGACAGCTCCTTCCAGCAATAAAGCTACCTCTGTCAGGACCTCGAAGATGATAAGTGAACATGTACCAGGCAACGTCGACATTTTCAACTCCTTTGTCACCACGTACTCTGGATGGCAATCCAAAAGCTTCTGTTGCATCAAGAAATAGCTTAAGAACTGTCTGAGCTTTGTTGTTACAGTTACATTGAAGGTATGTGATCTGGCGTGAATAACCGTCTATCCCACCATGGACAACAAAGCCCCATCTAGAAAAACACAAGAAGGTGGTCTTCAGGTCTTGCAATACAATGCTCATTTTTAGTCAAAATATTGGAATCATTCCTCAAATATAAACTTCCAGTGGATGCTTTAACAGGGTAGATACTAACCTGATGAGTTTATGATTCCCATCGATGTGCCACAAGGATAATGGTGATCTGACATTATAGATTCTTCTTTCAACAGTAGTTAGTTGAAGAGCACGCATAAGGATCCCCTCTGGGCACACGCGTTTCATGCTTTCTTGAATCCGACACCACTGAATATGCAGTCCCTTTGCTCTTAAAAAGCCACGCATTCTCCTGTATCCACAGTTGGGGAACATTTTCAAAATATCTGATCTACACAAGAAAGCACATTTTTCTTTATGTTACAATGTATTCTTTCATTTGTCAAACACGAGAAAGAATGTTTCATCAGGATATCCCAACACTGAGAAGCGTGTTGAATAAACGAGGAGCAGCCAAGTTTCTTAACCTACCTCAAGGTGTTTGGATACCTGCTGAAACACTCTTTATAGAGAAAGGTAAACCACAACATTTACTTTGTATACGAATTACATTGTAAAAGTGGAGTTCACTGGTAAAGGTTTGTAAAAGGGTGGTTTGCAAACTCAAGCTAAAAAACTACTTTTGAAAAAGAACTTTTTAAATATTTATACCATTTTATATGTTTTGTACTTTTACTATATTCTTTTCTTCTAACAAACACATATGGCGTGAATGGGAGGAAAAGGAAACTGTGGTGATAAAAAAGTGTAAAGATTGAAAAAAAATTTGCTTGATTTACCGTATCCGTAAATTTTGTCTAAGTCCATATCTGGACTTATGCACCTATCAATTTAAAGCTGGCGGGGGGGGGGGGGGGGGGAGAGGCAGGGCATGGGGTGGGGATTTGATTGTTATTGTTGGCCCTGGGGTGGGGCTTTTGACTGATCTTGTCTTCCCAGGGGAGGGGATATTTGAATTTGTCTTCGCCCAACGTGGATCTGTTTGAATGTCAACTTGAACGAAAGAAACTGGGACCGAAATTACTTTTCCCACGTCACGCATGCGCTCTACGTCCTTGAAATCATAACTGATGTCCACGAGATCGAGAATCAGATAATCAAAGAATTTGACCGTTTTATCTCCATATTTTCGATTAATTTAGAGTTTTTTTTTGGTTCATTTGAACGTTTTTAGACATTGCAGTATCGAAGTAAACAGGGATAAAGAGAAACCAAGTCGATTTTTTGGCCAATGCAAATGATCAGTGTACGGGCCAGTCGCTGCAACGACTGCTCTTTTCAAATGTTATGCTTTCTGCAGCCTTTGCAGAAAACACGAACTGTTCTTAAAGACTCTGTTGATTTTGTAATTCGATATACACAGTGTATTAAACGCAGATTGAATTTTTATTAAATAGTACCTTTGGAGACGTAGTAACGTTGAGAAGTGAAAATTATAGAGTTTTCCTGTTTTCCTTGCGTCTTTCTTGCATCCAGCCTGGGAATGATTGACAGCAATATGCCACCCGGGGTGGGGAAATTTTTGTGCATTTGACTGGAATGGTTTGCCCGTGGGCAGGAAATTTGACGGCAAATTTTTGAAAAATGTCAAATCCCCACCCCATGCCCTGCCTCCCCCCCCCTCCTCCCCCGCCAGCTTTAAATTGTTAGGTGCATTAGAAAGAAAAATAAACTTTGTTGAATAAAAGGAGTATTAGAAATGCGCGCTATTGTTTCAGCTATTGTTTTCTTTAAACAAGGAACTATGCATAGTGAAGTATGGGGCTGTAGGAAAAAATTGGCAATGTGTGTAACACTTGATCAGGAGCGTGTTTTAAACGCTTTCTTCACTAAGGGAATATTTAATTTGAGATAAAACGTTTACTTACACCTGATCGTCAAGCTCACTGTCCGACAACTGAGCGAAGGCAATCTTTTTCAAATCATACTGTGCCATTCGTCTTTGAATCGTCTTGCTTGAAACGCCAAAAATTTCCCCAATTTTCGCCATGGAAAACTGATAATCCAAATATAACTGTAACAGTTCTTCAGGAATATAAAGAGTAGGTCTTCCACGGCAACCTGTAGAAGCAAATAGGGAAATCCCTTCCTTTCCAGTTGCTAATGATTTCAGAGAATTTTGTGCTCTTTTTAAAATTTCTGCAACTTCCAATGGAATGTAATACAGCGTTGAAGCTCTCTCGACCAGGCTCTGGATTCTATCCAACTGAACACAAAGGTAATCAATACCATCCATGCCCTCATGTAGCCTGTCATTTAGCCTGTCTAGCAACATTTCAATGCTAACACGCAGACATTCCTTCAGCTCGTCAATCGCATCAATCCGACCTTCCACAGAAGCCATATTGGATTCTTCTGTACCCAGGGTACCTCTGTTTTAAGTTGTCAGAGGGAGGCCACGAGACGACGAAAGGAACGACTCCACAAGACGACGAGACGACGAGCGGTCGACACGACGAGATGAAAGGACAAAAACGACAAGATGACACGACGACACGACGAAACGGCGAGATGAGAGGTCGACACGACGAGATGAAATAACGACACGACGAGAGGAAAGCACAAGACGAAGAGATGACACGACGACACGACGAGGGTCGACGAGATGACAGGTCGACACGACGAGATGAAATGTTGACACAACCAGATCACACGAAGAGACGACGAGATGAGAAGTCGACACGACGAGATGAAAGCACAAGACGAAGAGACGACACGACGACACGACGAGGGTCGACGAGATGAAATGATGACACAACGAGATGACACGACGAGACGACGACATGAACTTTTTGTCCACGAATTGACGCCATAGACTTTAATTACAAAATGTTAAAACCACAGAGGGAGTATTCATTTACTTCATATATATTACAAGAGAGAAGCTATGAACAGAATTGCAATGCTGTTACAAAATAGTTCAGTGTGAACTGTGGTACCGTAATGATAAATACATGCATATCGGCAATACAGATATATTAATAGATCTCAACTGTACAAGCGTAAATACACTGCTTTTATTCCAGAAAACAGTGACGAATTAGTTATTTATTCATAATTCTCTTTGATTACTTTTTGCGCCGCATTTTCGTTAAACAAATCCTCAGCTTCCGGGAATCGAAAATGCCAATATAAGGGATAAGACGCTGAATTTCTTTTCAAGCTGCAACATGTGGAAAACGCGTAGAAGGCATTAAAAGAACTTTAGTGAGACGCACGGCTTGAGCCAAGGTAAAAAAAAAAAAAAAAAAGAAACGTTTCAGTACTGAAAGGATCAGGTTAGCCTCCGGGAATGTCTTAAAGATATAGCAGTAACTTTTGTTACACTCGCCGTTATGTTAGTAACCTGTCACAGTACTTGAAATCCCATTGGAGATGTAAATAATTTTATCCCCAAAAAGACGTCAGCATATCACAGTCTGGATTTCACTGTCGTACCTGTTAAGGCCACTCCTGAAAGGTTCAAGTCCCCATCGGCTTTCACCGTCGTACGCAATAGTTCTCTTCAGTTCTCATACCCCAGTCTCTGGTTAACTTCGGCCTTTAAATGCTGACTGGTATTTCGGTTTCCTTCAGAAGTTCTCGATCTCTTCCGGAAACATCGGTTGCTTTAAGCAAACTCATTTTCGTTTAGTATTTTGCGCTGCTATTTCTACCTGGGAAACACATCTCAGGCCAGTTTCCGCGCAAAGAATTGAAGAAAATCTTCAACGTTTTAAGTTATAAAGGTGCCAATACACGAGGGGACCGTTTTCGGCATGTTGCGAGGATAATAATTTACTAATTATTAATAATAATTTATTACTTCTAAAGCCCTATTTAAAAAATAGATCAATTGGGCTTTACAATTAATAGTATCTAGTATCTTAGAAAAGAACTGTTCATATGTACAGCAAAGTATAAATACTAATATTAAAATCTCGACTAATTCAAATATAGTGATATATTACAAATCTAAATAAGTACATAAAGTTCGTGCATATAACCACTGCTCATGGACATGTCGCAGCTACCAAAGGTCGCGTGTTGTACACACTAAGGGTCTTGTAGTAGGGACAGGTAGCGGGAACAAAATCGCAACTTGTCGCACGAATTTCATCTAGTTTCATTTCACATGACATGTCGCGGGAACAAAATGCCCGCAAAATTCGTGTCTCACAGTGTTGCACGATTTTAAAAAGCGTCACCACAGACGGGGCGACGTGTCGTTGCAATATGTCCCTCATTTTCCTCTGAGTGAATAAGTTGTGATTTTGTTTGTGTCCCGCTACGTAACCCCATAGTGAGTACAACACGCGATTTTTGTTGCTGCTATATGTCACTAGGACATGTTCATACAGCATGTCTCCTCGTGTATCGGCACCTTAAACCATCACCATGGACGCTGTCTTGGAGCTGAAGATGTGTTAGCTTTTGTTTTAGTAATTATCTATGACCACAAAAACTAAAACATAGCTCTCTCCAGGGAGATTTTCGTCATGTCTGTTATTATTGTCTTTTTCCGCCTCGTGAGATGTAATTCCCTGGGATATTAGCTTCCATTTGCCGTTGGAGATCATTTCCTCGCTTTTGAGCCTATACCTGTTATCAGCACTATCAAACTGGGCTGAGTTCATCGTGAAGCAGACAATACCACCTGAAAAACAAAACAAACGGACACGGTTTAATACAAGTTGTTAATAAACATACGGATAAAAATGGAATATAATTTAATTATACAAGAAGACAGTCCCAGACAACAAGAAGAAATATTGTATTGGAGATTTTGAAGCAATGTTATAAACTTGGATAAATAAAAATTTTGGCTGATCAGACGCAATAAGGGGGTACACGCCATGTTCATCCAAAGCGACTAACACAAATTTAACCAATTTCATGGTTATGGTGCACCACTCGCATGGGCCGTCCAAGCGCGTATGAACTCCGCCAACAGGGAGGTGTGAACTGTCATGGCGACCGGACGGTTCTTGTAAGCTCCTCAACACGATGGCGGGTTTACGCTTAAATTTACGATAATATCTGCTACTTTGCACAGTTTTCAAAGCCAAAAATCTTCAAGCACATGCGACGTTAAAATAGGTTCGCCTAGAGAGATTATGTCCAAGGAAGATAAGAAAGACAAGAAAAGACCACGAGGCTCTAGTTCCACAGATGGCGAAGAAGACAAGATTCTAGAAAAACTGTTTAGCATCCAGACGAGAATAGACGATGGATTCACCAAAATGGAAGATGCGATGACAGACTTAAAACAAGAACTCAAGCAAGATATTTTAGCAATTAAAAACGAGCTGGATGAGTTAAAAAAATCGACCGAAAGTGCGTGGGTTGAGATCAACACTCTCAAGGAAGAGAACGAATCAATCAAGAAACAAATGGCGAGCACGCTCAGCGAGAATGCTAAATTAAGTGAGGCAGTCAATGGTCTCAAGGACCGTGTCATCAAACAGGAAGACTACTCACGGCGAGAAAATTTGCGTATCCTCAACATACCAGAAAACCAAGGCGAAACGAACGAGCAATGCTGTGACAAAGCGAAGGAAGTCGTAACCGCTCTTGGACTTGACCCGAACGAGATCAGTTATCATGCTATTCATCGCGTCGGGAAACAACAACAACAACAACAACAAGAGAATCTTCCCGCAGCGAGCAGTCATCAAAGTGATACAACAACGAGCGATCAGGCGCACCGCCCTCGAGACCGCCCACGCCCGATACTGGTCAGATTTGTTTCAAGAATGGATGCAGACGCTGTTTGGGGAAAAAGAAAAGAGCTGCTCCAAAACCCCGCTTTGTCAAGCGTCTTTATTGACAAAGATCTCTCCGCAGAGTCTGCAAAAATTCGAGGGAAACTTAGAGCGGCGCTCAGGAAATCAAAGGAACTGAACATATCTCGGGCTTTCATTAAAGGTAACAAACTTTTTGTTAACAGCAGTAGCTACACAGTTGACAATATTCCAGAATATCTGCTGCCTTCAAAACATGGCAACGATCATTAAATCTAACCTATTTCTAAAAACATAAATCGGCTAGTTTTTTTTTCTTTTTTTGGTAATTTTTTTCTATTAATATTTGTTTCTTTTTCTTGCTTTTTTATTTAAAGTTTTCGGGCTTCAGTCTACTGACGGTTATTTAGTTCTACTTACTTGTCGAAATGTGTATTTCTTTCTTTCGTGCATTAATTACGTTTGCAAAGTGCTTGCGACATATTCCCTAGATGCATTCTCGCCATTGTTTATATATTCAAGGGAGTCTTTCTATTTAGTTATTTAATAATCATACAGCTCCCTTGCCTTCCTTTGCTGACTCGGCGCTCGGCAAAGTAGTTTCACCGTGCTAGTTTTTTTTTTTTCTATAAACTGGCACGTTTCTGTCGTTCACGTGTGTCTTGTATTTTTGTAGTTCTTAGGATTTTCGTTTCTATGTTAATATTTCTTCTACAGGTTTCTTGGCAACTATCTAGTAATACAGTAATATCTACAAGTAAACAATTATACTCAATCAATCTTATAAGAAACCATTATGCCTTGTTCACATTTTTAAAAACAAGCTATAAGGATAGCAACATGTTATTACAATCCAAATATGTTAAATATCACAAATCGGATTACAACTGTTTCAGTAAGAAAGAATCACACAATATCAGGATATGACAACACCGTTTAAAGCGTCGTTTTGCTCACTCAATGCAAGAGGTTTAAACCAAACAAGAAAAAGAAGACAACTTTTCAGATGGCTTCACAACTATAAATTTGATGTAATCTTCCTTCAAGAAACTTACTCTACGGAAAACATAGAAGCAATGTGGAAATCAGAATGGGGAGGGAATTTTTTTCTTCAGTCACGGGACAAATCACTCAAAAGGAGTTGCAATCCTCTTTAATCCGAAATTAGATGTTCGCATTAAAAACATTATAGCTGATAAAAACGGAAGGTATATACTACTAGAAGCCTCGCTGTATGATTCTACGTTTCTACTTTGCAATATTTACAGCCCAAACGACAATAACAGTCAAAAAATATTCTTCTCAAAGCTCAATGACACCCTTCGAGAATACGCTGATATGCAAATTATTCTTGGGGGCGACTTTAATTGCGCCCTAGCACCTTTAGACAAAACTGGTGGAACTTCTATTGAAAGAAAAAAAGCAGTAATTAGCGAGATCAAAAATTTATGCAAAACATACAACCTACAAGATGTATGGAGGAGTCAACACCCCAATCAGTCACAATACACGTGGCGTAACAACTCTCTAAAAGTACAATGCAGGCTGGATTACTGGCTGGTTTCAAAAGACTTGTCAAACTCTGTGAAAGACTCTACAATTGTTCATTACACATTGTCTGATCATTCTGCAATTATCCTTAACCTGCAATCAAAAGAATATACTCAGCGAGGCCCAGGTTTTTGGAAAATAAACAACTCTCTGCTGCACGATGAAAAATTCATACAGGAACTTTCTAACAAGATACCAGATTTCAAAACAAAGCACAATTATCTAGAGGATAAAGGTCTCTACTGGGACATGATAAAAATGGAAGTGAGAGGCTTTTGTGTCCAGTATACAAAACGGAAAAATAGAGAACGCAAAAATGCTGAAAAAAACCTTCAAACTCAAATTGACCATTTGATGACCTTGCTGAAGACGGAGCGTTCAAAGGAAAACATTTTAAAATTTTATCGTCTTAGAGCTGAACTTAACGCTATTGCGGAATATCGAACTAAAGGCGCAATAATAAGAAGTAGAACACGCTGGCATGAACAAGGCGAAAAAAACACTAAATATTTCTTGAATTTAGAAAAAAGGCACCATTTTAAGACGCACATTTCCAAATTGAAAACAAACGATGATAGAGAAATTACTACTCCGAACGATATCCTAGAACAAGGAAAGATGTTCTATAAAAATCTATATACTGCAGCACCGTGCAACAATCCGAAGTACAATCTTTTCTTTGAGAATCCTAATCTTGCTAAGCTAGATGAAACTGGAAAAAATGAACTAGAGCACCCACTCAGTAACGAGGAATGCCTTCACATTTTAGAGCAGTGCGCCAAGGGCAAATGCCCTGGTAGCGATGGACTTTCAGTAGAGTTCTATTTACGCTTTTGGTCGATGCTGGGTGAAGAGTTGGTACAAAGTCTAAACTACGGATTCGAACATCAACATTTGAATATAACGCAAAAACAAGGAATTATCAAAGTAATACCAAAAAAACGTAAGGACAAACTATATCTTGAAAACTGGAGACCGCTGACACTACTTAATGTCGATTACAAAATTGCAACTAAAGCCATAGCTCATAGGATTTCAAACGTTCTTCCCAAAATAATCAACGATGATCAAACCGGATACGTTAAAGAGCGTTATATTGGTCAAAACATTAGGCTCATTATGGATATTATGAAAGTAACTGAATTAGAAAACATCCCTGGGCTGGCTATATTCATTGACTTTAAGAAAGCCTTCGACACGGTCGACTGGAATTTTCTTCACAAGACCCTACAAGCTTTTAACTTCGGTCCATGCATTCAAAAGTGGATAAAAACCTTTTACACGGATTGCTCCAGTTGCTTCATAAACAACGGATATGCGTCTGAGTTTTTCATGCCTGAGAGAGGCGTTCGACAAGGCTGTCCACTCTCGGGTATTTTATTTGTCTTATGTGCTGAAATCCTAGCCAATGCAATAAGAACTGACAAAACTATTCAAGGAATTAATATACACAACAAAGAATTTAAGCTTTCTCAATATGCCGATGACACAACTGCCTTTGTCTCTGACCTAAAATCTGCAAATAACTTGTTCCAATTATTGTCAAACTTCCAGGAATGTTCAGGCCTAGAGATTAATAAAAGCAAAACTGAAGGTATGTGGTTGGGCGCGAACAGAAACAATACAACAGAGCCCCTTGGAATAGCTTGGCCTTCCAACTCAATACTCGCATTAGGTATTCATTTTTCACATGATGATGAAGTTGCATATAAGAAAAACTTCGAACAAAAACTGAACTCAATGAAAAGCCTTCTCAACTTATGGTATCCTAGAAACCTCACTTTATATGGCCGTATAACGATTCTAAAATCTCTCGCAATCTCTAAACTCGTATATAATACATCAGTGCTCACCTTTCCTTCGAAATTTGTCAACATGGTAAATCAAGCAATTACCCAATTTGTGTGGAACAAGAAAGTTAAAATAAAACAAAAGACTATGATCGGCCCGAGAGAAAAAGGTGGACTAGATATGCCTGATTTTGAAATAATCAACGATGCACTTAAAGTTTCCTGGATAAAAAGACTCAACGACAGTAATGAAACTTCAAGTTGGAGCTACATACCATTGAGCTACCTAAGGGATGTTGGAGGCTTGTTTCTACTTCAATGTAATTTTGACTTAAAAGCACTTAAAATTGAAATACCCCTTGCTTTTTACTCGGAAGCTCTCTACGCGTGGGGAAAAATAAATTATTTTTCTCCTAACACCAAAGAACAAGTTTTGAATGAAATTATTTGGAACAATCGCTTCATTAAAGTTGGTGGTGTTTCTGTTTATTACAAAAAATGGCATGAAGCCGGAGTCATTAAAATCAAAGACATTTTCCAAAACAATGCTTTTCTATCTTTTCCTGAGTTCTGCTCTAGATTTAAAATCAAAGCTAACTTTCTTACGTATCATGGAGTATGCCACTCAATCCCTAGAGAATGGGTTAATATCCTAAAAGGAAACATCCAGGCGCCTTTGGATGGTGAAGATAACAATAGAATACCTTTGAATAAGCTCTCTTGCAAATCAGCTACACGATTCTTTGTCAAAAAAAAGTTTGTAACACCTACTGCCGAAAAAAGGATGGTAAAAGCAAATTTGAATGAAAAAACAATACAACTCATATATAGCCTTCCTTTCAAAGTTACTAAGGACACCAGACTTGCCATCTTTCAATTTAAAATTATACATCACATTCTGCCAACAAACTCAACACTTTTTAGAGACGCACTTAAAGAAACCGATAAATGTCACCTATGCTCTGAAAGACAAACACTAGCTCATCTTTTCGCTTCCTGTTCAAAAGTTAAGAGCTTTTGGTCTCATTTTACTAATTGGTGGAATTTCAAAAACTCCGAGTCAATAACTCTTGATGAAAACATGATCATTTACGGTGTTGCCAATGACTTCTCTCGTCGACTTGGTTTAAACCTCTGCTTGATTATCGCAAAACATTACATTTACACTGCCTCCAGAAAAGAAGAAGAGTACTACTGGGAAGCTTTCATGGCCGTTCTTGAAAGTAAAATTCAGATAGAGATGCATAAATCTAAGAAACAGATACAGTTGTAATCCGTAACAATAACTATAGAAATAAGTATATATTAAAATAAACACATATAGAAATAATAGATATAATAACAACAAAAGTAGGCACCCAGGTTTCCTGTTCTCTGTAATATATTCTTTTTTTTTTCTTTAGTTTCTGCATGCCCTTTGTGTAACGTAAATTATTCTCTGTAAGTAAGCTATATATTGTAGTGTATTGTAATTGTAAGTAAGCTATGTATTGTAATGTATTGCAAGTCAGTGTTAATCAATAAACTGCTTTATCTAAAAAAAAAAAAAAAAAAAAAAAAAAAAAAAAAACTCCGCCAACATTTTACAAACACTTTTTTTGTGTGCAGATAATTTTTTTGTCGTTGAATGAAACATACGTTCAATGACATTCACTTTCAAAATGTACAGGACTGCAAGTAAATTCAATGCGTGGAGACCTTAGCTTTTGAGGGATGCCAGTGTACTAGGCGACTTAGCGCGGTCTTGCGTTTCTCTTCTAGTTCAACTGATCAGAGAGACTGCTCGTATTCTAGGAATATCGCACCTTAAAATAAAGCTACAGCACTTAGAAGAAAACCTAGACTACGAGAAATGAACACAAGCTTTGTATCATTACCTGGCTTGACAAGACGCAACATCTCGTCCATGGCGTCAGGGTCAACTTCATCTGGAAAAACGCCGTCCGCGCAGATCACGGCGTCAAACGCGCCCGTAGCACAAAGGGTCGAATCCGCTTTTAGTGAAGTGAAAAGTAAGTTTCTGTAGAGTCCGCTCCTCTCGGCGTTATCCAGTCTCTCCTTAGAAACCGTCAGAGCGTCAATGGTATTGTAACCCAGCGAACGCAGGTAAGACGCGGTAGAACCTCGCCCCGCGCCCGCGTCCAGAATGCGTACTGATGACCTGTTCTTCTGAAAAGCGTGTGTGACGGCCGCATCAAAGTATTCCGTGCAACTGGAAGGATAGAGAGGGTCTAAGTTAATGCCATTACGTAAAGTCAGTAAGGAAAATAGCTACAGTAGTGGTTAATAAGCGACTCCGTTTTCAATGCCTTCCTGGGATTACAATACATGTAACGACAAGTCGATCCGATTTCTAAAGAAATCAAAATGCTACGAAATTGGCTTGATTTTTTTAAGCCTGGCAACGACTTTCATTTCCTTGATATCGTTAGACAAACAAATCGTCGACCAACAATCGTACCATAAAAAATTGACCATTACTTTCTGGGAAGTACCGGTATATTGACAGTCGATTGACAGGGTTTTTGCAGCTAGGCAAATATATGTGAACGGAAAAACCGAATGGACCACGACTGCACGCTTCTTAGCTTGCAAACCTTTTAAAAGCACTTCCTCGCCACGTTTGTAGCCGTCGTTAATGTGAGAAGCGATTTTAGGAACGTAATAGGAGCACCGGTTAATTAACTAGACTGCTCTTACCACTGCATTGTACTAATCCTACACTTTGTTTCTCTTCGTTCTTTTTATAAGAAAGATGGAGGAATCAATAAAGTTTGAATACCTTTTTTGTTCAGTTTATTTTCCTTTCATATTTTTCAGTAGAAGAATCACTTCTGTTAGGCAGAGGCATATAGAACAACACGGCTTAATCCGGCCATCTGCTTTTAACGAGATTTTACAGAAAAAGCCGCTTTCCACTGAAAACCGTTCCACACTCTCATTTTAGAACCCAAATTTTCAACCTCATACTGATGCACACCTTGATCGGTCGCAACTGTCGATTAGCGATTGGCGTTGTTATTCGTCGAATAACATACAAAAAATTCGTGCTTTGTATAATAACGAAAAACGAAATCATAATTTTCTCTTCCTCTCACCGCAAAGTTGAAATTCTTTCCAGACGAATTTTTCAAAGCGATCTATGCAAGACCATTTCTAAAAGCGGAAAACAATATTCCAGTCCAACTGCATTTTTGAAGAAGTATTACTTAAAGTTAGAGGTCACATCAACATTTTTGTTCCAAAGCCTCGTTATCTCCAACAGGGCTCAATTCCAATATTCCACCCAAAACCGGCAAGCGCCAATATCCACATTGCCTTGGCCTTGTATAATATTGCTTTGAATTAAAATTAAAATTAACGGGAGATCTTAATTAAAATACTCACGAAAAGTCACAAAGTAAACTCTTCATGAACTAGTTTATCCCACCTGCTTCGTTGGCTACGGTTTAGAATCGTTTATAGTGTTTTCCCAACAAATAATATGGTGTTTGTACGAAGAGTAATATTTTTCCAAAGTCATGATACAAGTTCTTAAAGTTTGGGTCAAGGGAGGTTGTCGATCACTCAATATTTACGTCAGTCACTTATTTTAGAAGTGTTCCTATTTCTGCCAATATCTGAAGTGTAATATTGTCAGAAGGTAATACTATAGAAACAGAACCTTGACGCTTGCAAAAGTGACGAGCACGTCCAAAGCACAAAAAAAGATTAAATGCCGAACAAAGGTCACATTCACCCATCATGAATTCGTGTCTAAATTTCGCACAGACGAGGTAGCAAGAAGAAGTAATGCTCTTTTATTCCCTTTTCATAAAAAAATGATCATAACTGTACAATTTGTACTTTGCCAATTACGGTATCTTTTGACAAAGCTGTTCTGTTCGTAACAATAGTCAAAACATCGTACAGTACAAACCTTTGATGTCCATCTCCGCTAGCATGAATTTAGCGAAGGCAAATTGTTGTTGTTGTTCCTTTTTTTTTCATCTTGTCTTACATGAGATAAATTTTCGACATCCTAAAGATGACTTTAAACCAGGGCCCAAGTTGAAAACTGAAATAAATCCCATATTTCATTCTGCCTATGTCCACCATAATATTGACACACAAACAACAGCACAAGAAAGTTCTCCTCGGAACTTTCTTTTGAGTACAATTATAATAATGTCACGCTAAGATCGGGATTCAAATGTTAAAACCACATGACACAAGACTGCGGTTTGAAAGTAAAGGTGTAGCTTACTAATGGTTCGGTACGGATCGACAGGCACAGACAGAACAGTGGTAAAACGTGACGCAACTTACCTACAACGCTCTGGCGACCGCTTGTTTATATCCGGAATATGGAAACTGTCGATGCTCTCCATCGACCGCTTCTGATAAACTTTCTCAAAATCAAGAACACCAAAAAATACTTTTGGTAAACGCTTATTTGAACCACTGGTCTTGGTCGTTCCCTTCACGAAACTTACTTTTTTTAATCAAAACGTAAACAGAGCGTTAATAATTAAATTGCGTCTTCAACATTAACATAACAAGCCGCACGCGCACGTGACGTCATATACTTTAGAGCATAAAACGTTTAGAAGAGATCCTTACGCGTGCACGATTTATGTGGATTTTCTGTAATCTTTTGGCTGGAATTTTGTCGATTTTTGAGAGAAAATAAATTTCATATTTTTGTAACCTCCAAAAAGAGTTTGAGAGAAGAGACTTAGAATATATTCTTGTATTTATGCCACCCGCTGCCACGTTCTATTCACGTGCTCTCCCATCAAAGTACATTCACGTACGTACATGTACAAGCACGGTGAATTTTTAGCTGTGGGGGTGGGGGAGAGGAGAGGGAAAAACCGCTTTCAACGGCTGAACTGTGTGACTGAAAGGAAGGAGTTCACTTTTTAAGAAAATTGATTGTATTTACTCGCCGTTTGTATTTAGAATTGACTGACGCATTTGTTTTACCCGTCCTCCATCGCATAAAACCATTGAAATCCGTTGTTTGGGTCAAATTGTCCTCTTATATTCAATGCAGCTTTTATACTGGCGGACAACCAACATTCTTCTCAACAGTCTGGGGCTGGGAGGAAACTTGCAAAAATATAACGCCCGATGAATAACTTTTTTCCTTTAGTCTCGGCCTTTGGACTTTCCTGTGTTAAGAAACTATCGAACTTTGCACCAAAATCAGTATTATAAACATGTCATTCGTTTGTATGACTATGAATTATTTAGGTGAATCGAGCTGCGATATAACTGTAGGTACAGCCAGTACAGCTGTCTTGATGTCTGTCTCGTTTTTGCTGGAACAGGGGATAAAATTTCTACTTTAGTATTGGAGCACGGTGTATTTGCCAGAAGTCTGAATTTACATGAAAAGTAGACAGAATAGTATAATTGTGGGAATTTATTTGACAATCTGAGCCGCAGGCAACCTCGGACACTCTAATCGAATCGAGCAAGTGGCGACCGAACCTAGGGAATGCGAACGGACAACAACTCAAATCACCTACCTACAGCATTCAAAAGAGTGCAATAAACTTGTCCCCATAGCAGAAGGATAAATAGCGGAAAATACACAGAAAAAGGATGAGAGCGGTTGAGTTGTATCCCGTGAAGTAAACGGGCGCCTTGACGTGTCTATTTTAACAAATACTCAAACCAGACAGGATTTTTGTGCCCAAAGGTTAAGGTCAGCTAGCAATATTTATAACACGTGAGGACACAGCAAAACAAAAGAACAATAGTCGTCAGCTCACATTTTTACATTTTTTCCAGAGGCCTGGGCCGAGAGTGCTGTTCATTGTTCAGTATTCAAATCACAATAAGCCCAAGCTCACTATATTTTAGGCTTTCAAACAAAGTAATCCAACTCTCTTGTCGACGATTGTAAGAGTTTGTATGGGAAATCTTACTTGCACTTCTGAAACTGAAATAAAATTGTCTACAAACTCACCGTTCTCGTTTTCTTGTAGTTTCCTAGTATATACCCCCCCCCCCCCCCACCCTGTTTTAATTAAGGGTAATTTGGCGCCTTTCCGAGCGGGTCAACTTATCAGCCTCAGCAATACACAAATTTTAGAGTTTGTGTGGAAAATTTAACGCGCGCTAAAAATGTGCTTAATGTACAATAAAGTTGCTTTTTTGACTCACCTCTGGCTCAATCATGCATTTTTCAGTGTTTTTACAGTGGTTTAGGCCTCGAAGGATCAATAAAACACCTCTCTGAGCGAGACGCTTTTCCACCCTGAGAAGCGTAGCGTCTGGCTCAGAGAGGTGTCAGTTTTGCCCAGTTAGATCTACCAAACAGGAACGGAATACTCAAGTCCCAAGTGTTCAAATCGATCGCCTTGCCCTCATTTGACTTGATTAGTTGAAGGTCATATGCACTCTAGGAGGCTCTCGAAGAGTTTGAACCTGCTCAGATTTTAAGGCACTTGAATTGTTGGAAGTTGAAACTGTTGCTCTTGTTTGGCCTGTAACTCTGTGTGAACTGTCGTTGACTCTTTTCTGCTCATTCTTGTCTGGCCTGGGCATTACGGGCATTATGGTCGTCACTGCTTCAAGCTGCGCTATGCATATAAACTTTGCGTCTAGGAAAGCTGCCGAAATATCTCTTTCCCGGCCTCAATTCTAAGGATGACAAATAAGCTGTTCAGCAGTTAGGTCAGTTAGGACATACCGGCTGACTGACTTTGGTGAAATATATATTTCATGTTACTAAACTCAGTTTTCTCAGTTGGCCTTATTCTGTAATGATAAAATATGGTACAGGTTTGCTTGTACAAGTTTTAAGAAAAGTGTTTAGGTTCATACCATGCCGGATTCGTCTTAAAATGTGAGTAGAGATCAAAGAACGTGTCAAGGTACATTATGTTGGGACTGTATAAACTGACAATTTTTATCACACTTGGCCGCTCTAAATGCATTTTTGGAGAAAGTTTTCGCGTGAGGCTGCCCCCACCCCCTCACACTTGAGCGATCGAGTTCCCCCTCCCCCCACTTTAAAGTAGTCCCCGCAGTACCTGAGCCTATATCCCTATGTTCCGGCGGACGAATAAGTCGAATAAGAAACCTCTGCTCAAAACCGTCCTACTTGGTATCGTGCATGTGCAACATTCGTCGCTCGCATCGCCAGTTCCTGTCTTGTTAGCCTGTTCCAGGCGTTCAGATAGTGGAGCGCGCGCGAAAAATAAAGCGAGCGAAAGAGCTGGAAAAAAACGAGGGGAGGCTGCAGGTTACCCACCCCGATGCCTGCGATGCAGAAGATCCCTTAAAAGACGATTAATCATTATTTGATTTTACTAAAATAAGTTACTCTGTACCGCGGCATCCTTAAAAAACTAGGAGTTTCGACGAATCGAGCGAGTGTGGTCCAATCTCGAGTGTGGTCCAATCTCGTATGTTTGCATTATTTCATGGAGATTGATTATCCAGTCAATTAAACTATTTATAAATAGCTTCCTGTCTGAAACCAACTCACAGCAATTTCAACTTTGAATTTTCTGCCCTTCAAAGGGCGGACGATGGTCTCTCTGACTAGAAACCCACTGTCAAACAGTATATGAACTGTAACCGCGTAGCATTCACATTTCTCTCCCATAAAAAATGGCCGTTGCTTTCATAAACGCCCTTCCAAACAGGAACAGAAAATATCTTCTAGAAATTTAAATTTATTTCATTAAAAGCACGAACGCTTACCTCTAGTTATACAATTGGTTGAAAAAAAAATGTACACCGACAGTTCCTTCGATTAAAGAGCAAAAACAGTTAGCTTAATTTCACTTTTAGAATGAGATCAAAAATGCAGAGCACAATTAATAGTATCAGAAGAATGTAAGACTGGAGGATGTTCATTTGAATGGTCACATATTGAAACGATACAACCAAACAACACGACTAACAGTTTGGCTCCACCAGTGAGCCTCTGATGTTACACATCAATTCTCCCCACAGGTCTCCATACCAGTTGGGAGAATATTGTCTCATATCAACGTTATTTTTTCCTTGAGTGATTTGCTGCTTTGTTTTCATGACCTAGGTAATGTGTTGATGTTCTTAATTAGGAGAACGCACAGGCTGGTCACAGTTATGTTACTCTTTTTATGATCACTTGAACCTGAATTAACTTAATGCCAAATTTTAATACAAATTATACTCTAACTAAGAGGAAAATTAATAATATAAAAACTAGGACTTGTAAGTCGCTGCTGGAGAAACTTGTTCTAATCATATCTGTAACAAAAATCTCAATTCTGATTGGAGCGTTTGCTGCGACCTGTGTTTTCGTGTGGAAGGTGACCTTCGCGCGCGTGCACGTGTTCTTCAGCTCCCTTGCGCGACAGGTGACCTTCGCACGCGATGACGGGTTCCTCCGCGTCGATTTTACTCCAAGTAACGAACAGTGGCATTGGCACAGCAGAGCAGCCCACGCTCAAATCGAGTCGATTTTGATCTTGAACTTACAATGGAATCCCGATTTTTCGAACCTCCTGGGGAAACGGAAATTGGTTCGAAAAATCGAAGGTGCATGAAATTACGCTTGATTTACAAGGTATTGTTTCATAACCACCAGGAAAGCAAACAGAAATATCATGACACTCTTGTACAGTTCTTAAGCTTTCATTTGAATGGTCACAGTTTAGGATTTTACTGAAGTCTCGAACGTTAGAACCACCCTGTACACATAATAAGCAGCATCCGCAAGAAAGCCAGTCCTAATGTGTGACTATTCAAATGAAAGGCATTGAGCAGTACTTTTCTTGGTACTATTTATTGTGTAATAGAAGGTGGTTCTACCTTTTTAGTCTGAGAATAAAATCCTGAATTATGACCACTCAAGTGAAAGCTACTGAGTAGTACTTTCCTGCGGGTTCGAGAAATCGAACCCGCAAGTGAGGAGACAAGAATGAGGTTCGAAATATCTGGAGTTTCGAAAAATCGAGGGTTCGAAAAATCGGGGGTAAAATTACAGTGTTTGACTGAAGCAAATCCAAGGTGTCATGGTGCCATGTCTCGAAAACTCGGGATTCCAATGTATTAAAACTTGGATTGAGAGATGTAGCTTAACGAGATTCAACTATGCAGCTACTTTTCTCAAATAATATATGATACGATTGAACTTAAGTAGGACTTCGCGTTTTACAATTGAAGGGGGGTAATTGTGCTCGTACTGAAATCACGTGCACATTTTTTCCACCAATTGTGCTTCACTCAGTCGTAACACCATTAATAATTATGACAACTCAATGCAGAGCTCTTTTAAAACTTTAAGTTAACCTAGCGGGCAAAGTTGTGTCCACTTTGAACAGCTCCGATGGACAGAACTTATGCCCGTTTTCAAGATCGTCTTCTTTTACACGCACACATTTTGACCGAATTCAATTTCTTTTCAAGGATCTGTCCAGATTCAATAACGTTATATCACTAGTAAATTTACAGGCTTTTCAAGACCGTGCTCATATGTGACCGCTCCGAAACCTCTGGCTGTTCAGCCCTCGTGTAACTAACCACTGGGTCAAATTTGAGATCATTCAAAATTCAAATATTACAAATGACTATTGTAGGCGTCAAAGGGCGGTCACCTGTGAACACGATCCATCAACTTTTCTTTTCAATTATTTTAGCTAGATTAAATTCAAATTCGTTCAGGTACGCAAACTTTGACGGCATTAATACTTGGAACTAAAGTAGATTACTGCTACTTACTAAAACAACTTAAATTGAATACAGGGGCTAGACCACGAACGAAAGAAACTCAACAATTTTCTCGCACAGCTCTCAGAGCACGAACAATGTTGTGTTTTACACGGCGGGGTGAGTCCTCTAGGCACTTTTCCTGGCCTTCTTGGATTTGTTCTTCTTTTTGCCCTTTCGTTGAACTCTCTTTCCTTGAATTAAGTTAAGTTTGTCTTTTATATATCCTTTCCTATTATTCTGCAAGACAAGGAAAATAGCAGTTTCAGAAGGAAAACAGCAAATTCAGTCGAATAATCTAAACACTGAAACATTGAAGCAGCTTTCCCCAGTTCAACTTAACCTCAAGGCCTGGTTCACACATGCAAGTGAAGCATAAGAAACTCCACTTAATTTGCACTCACTGCAGATGCGGACAAAGGTAAAGATAACACTAGCACAGCCACATTTTCAAATCTCAAGCGGGGCGATGTCGCAGCTCTTACAAGGTCTTCTCTGAATTGCTGAGAAAACAATACACCAAACAACAAAACAATGGACCATAGCCCCGAAAACAATAGAGCTGCGTGATACCAAGGTCCAAAGAAATTAGAGGTTGTTAAGAGCTGCGGGGCTACTCCTCAAGCGCCAGTGACAATGAAAGCACATGCATAGAAAATTCGCCAAAAACTGCACTAACGTGCCTCGTGTGTGAACTTGAATAGCACAGTGTTGCGATTTGTTTAACTATATTTTTCTACCAGTCAGAAAACCAGCACGTGATTAGATGCTCTGATTATAAGAAAGTACCAGGACAGAATGGCTGCAGTCGAACCTTGTTTGTCCGCACTAGGTGGGTCCACCGAAAACACTCCAGACATTTTGTGCACACTTTCGATTAAAAGTGGGTGATTAGAGTCTTGTTTTAGCATTGTATGCAAGTCCCTAACACAGCAAACAAAACTTTACAAAGTCGCGCGTCGCAAAAACTTAAGTTTACAGTGTGGAGGGTGTGGGAGGGAAGGGTGGGGAAGAGGCACCCTACACATCACTCAAATAACACTTACCCGCCGAGGAATATATTTGCTTTTAGATTTTAAATTCGTTGACCTCATAGGTACACTACTCTTGACTCGATTAGCGTAATCTTTGACCCTGTGGAATGAAACGGATTACTTGACATCAGTTCTTTGTCACAACAAACTTTTTCTCAATTCTAATCGGGCGAAAAGCGAAACAACTTGGGGAGGAGAGGCAAGAGACAGTAGACAACCTGGGGAGGAGAGGCAAGAGACAGTAGACAACCTGGGGAGGAGAGGCAAGAGGCAGTAGACAACCTGGGGAGGAGAGGCAAGAGACAGTAGACAACCTGGGGAGGAAAGGCAAGAGACAGTAGACAACCTGGGGAGGAGAGGCAAGAGACCGTAGACAACCTGGGGAGGAGAGGCAAGAGACCGTAGACAACCTGGGGAGGAGAGGCAAGAGACAGTAGACAACCTGGGGAGGAAAGGCAAGAGACAGTAGACAACCTGGAGAGGGTCGACCAAGGCGTGCGCTTCCCCCGATGAAAGACATGAATGAAGTATATTACATGTTAACCCTTAGTAGCCAATGCTCAGAATTGAAAGATATGAGTGAGATAATGCTCAGGCGTGAGATATGAGCTAGTTATATTACCTTATATTCTTACTAGCCAGTGCTTAGGTGTGAGATATGAGCAAGTTATATTACCTGTATATTCTTACTAGCCAGTGCTCGGAAGTGAAAGCTTCTTCTAAATGCTCTAACTGGAAGTTTTTGTTTCCTATTTCTACGTTTCGAGTACGGTCGAAACCTGACGGAGATCGAAAGTCCAGCTGAAAAGATATAAGAACAAAATAATTGCATGTGTTCATATATGTTACGTAAACTTCTTATCACTCCTTCTTCTAGGATCAAGCCAAAGTATTACTTAAGTGAACGCTTGCGAGCAGTATGTTTCCATAAATAATTAATGCCCATCCGTTGAAGCACATAGCAACAAAATCATCTTTGCCTATTAATTGAGCTACTACGGTCAGCGCTCATCATTGACTCATTTTCATATGTAAAAACCTATTTACTCCAGTCACCCGATAATATGGCCAGATTATTTTGGCTGGTTCGTAGCCGCATTTAACATGGTTCCATATAGTTAGTGTATCCTCAACAGAATCAACCAGAGGTTATTAAACTCTTGTTTGAGTGTTTGCCACTGACATGGATTTTGAACACCCACTCCCACTTGAACCTGGCTCAAGACTGAAATTTGGAGTTAAAAGACAGACATACCTGCATCTCGCCAAACCGGTAGTAGCACATCTTGTACATGAGGCAGTTCAATAGTATAGGCGAACCAGCTGAGTCCACACGGAACTCGCCTTGAGGAGTGAAGTAGTCTGACTCCTACAAAAAAGCGCAGTTCGGCAACATTAGCTTCCAAAGTGAGCACTGAAGTGGCAAGTACATCAACCTGTGCTAGATGTATATACCTATTTCAAAAAAGGTTGCTTCAGTGATGCATGTTTCATAGACCGCAGTGCATCATGATCGTTAAATTTGTGACTGCTTTTCTCTAGCTATTAGCCCTAAAGCAAGAACAAATGTATATTTTTATGATTTGGTTTTGTCCTAGAGTGCCTTCAGCGAGAAAAGCGATCATTACATTTATTTATAGCAAACATGATGCTTTGCGATCTATGAAACAACGATCATGGATAATGCATCACTGAAGCAACCTGAGCTGAAATAGGCGTATATATATACACGCACGTGCTGCCACGCATCGCAGCGCAACAATATGGCGATAAAAATAAATTGAAATGGTGAAATAAATTTTACTATTTCCTACAATTTGCACGTGTTTCTCGTGTGCCAAACAAGCCGCTTGGGACTCGCGAGTTCAAATTTGCATCCAAAACTGCATTCCTGAGATGCCTTTGAGTAGGCAACTTGTGCAGATCATAGGCAGAAACAAATTTTCCATCAGATTCGAAAGTTTGTGCTGGATTTTAAGGATCAGCTCGCGGACTCAAATGGGTCAAAATCAGGCCACATCAAACTACAAAGACCGTACTTTCGGAAACCAGGTTTCTTTTGTTAAAGGCCAAGGATAAGTGTATTAATTTTGGCGCAATCCCAAGCCGGTCGGTAATTTGGGTTCTTGAACTTGTAAGCCCCAGAGCTTTAAATCGACAAACCAAGCCCTAATAACAAATATTAACACAACGTTTATGTTTCTAAGCGTTTTCATTTAACTTTCATCCGTTCAAAAAGCCTTAATTATCGTATTCACAAAATCCTTTATACACAACCGAAGCGGTCATTAATATACAGCTAGCACAGGTCCGCAACACAAACAGAGGATGGTAAGCTTGTGAGTACATGTATGAAAGGAGGAGGAGAGATCAGCAAGCTGTGTGAACAAGCACAAAGCTAGCACTTAAATTAACGAAATTGAGGGGAAGTAGTTGTTAAGTACGGTAAAATTAAGTAGTCCTTGTCTCAAGGAAGAAGTCATAAGTCAAACGGTACAGAAACCACGAAAAAGAAGGACCTATAACAGACCTTTTTACCAATACAGCAGCAATATTGCTGTATCCCACAATACTGGATTGATTCTATTATTGTGATAATGCTGCATTATCACTACAAAAGAATAAATACATTTCAATGAGTACTATGGGATGCCCAGGGGGGAGGGCAAAATCAATATGGCTGCTGTATCGGTCTAGTGTCTTAGCAAAAACAACCTACACCTTCCTAACAAAGAAAAACCAAACAAATTTCTGAGAACCTTAATTTCTTGTGGGTGCTCGCCTTCAGCGATCCTGACCATCCACAGAAACTTGTTGATGTCATCACCAGAGTATCCAATCACACCACCAAATATGACCAGGACATAATCCACGTCCAGCATCTTCATTATCTTGTACGCTGATGTCTCGTTTGATGACATGGCTTTTCCAACCTGAATATAGAATGAAAGGTTTTGAAATTACAAACTGAATTACACACTGGTTACAGGTAACCTATGATTAGACCCTCAAAGGGTTTTACCTGTGGGTGTTGAGATCTGTGTAGACAACTAGGAAACATTGTGTTACATTCCTTTTTCTATTTTCAAAAACTCTCTGTACGTAATTTTTAGTGAATATCGTTACACAAAATTTAATTTAGACATGGCTATTTACCACATTCTTCACAACTTCATTATTCACTGGAACTCGCTGTAAGCTAAGTCTTCTCTACTAGCTCACACACTGCTAGTGCTAAAGATGACAAAGGATGAGTTGACGACCGAGCTCTACCTATATCACATTTCTCTTAATCAGAATGTTAAAACTTTATGAAGGTTGAACAAAGATGTTGTCAAGTGGTTATGGCAGGATGAATCACACTACAAAAGAAACTTATTACTATACCAAGGCTATATGACTGTTATTCCATGTGTTGTTATCTACGAGTGTTGTTCTATTGGCCATTCCAGCAATCTGGTATCCATAGTCCCACCAAGACATTACCCTGCAGCAAACATAGTTGTTATTTAAAATTCAAGTCTGAGATACAAAGAACTGACATGAGAAAGGCCAAGGTTGGCGAAACAGAACAGGGCAATCTTGAATTTGATTTGCGTTTAAACTGATTTTCTCCAGTGGGTATCAAATTATTGCTATATATGTGCATTGCAAAATTGTAATCTAATGACCCCTTATTTTATCTAAACTCATGAAAAGTCTCACAAAATACTGGCCTGTCAGTTTCACACGTTAAGTTACAATGTATGCACAAAAACTAGCGAGAGTAAGGTACACGTGCGAGGTTGTTTAATAATTATTTGAATAGTAAGGAAAAAACTGAGAATGAAAGCATCCAGGGCACTGATGTTTATCCTCAAATTACATATTTGCCTTAATAAGATATAAGGTTTATTGTGTGAGCGAGATGACACACACACAAGAGGGAGAAGGGGGCTGTTGTAGTTGAAAAATTAAATTACACACCGAGCATTGTCATCTGTGTTCTGTCTCAACCAGAAATATGCTTCTCTGAAATCATCTAAAATGTTTCGACTCCTGAAAAGAAACAAAAGCAAAGGAAATGTTAAACTGTTGATTCAACAGTAGAGCTTATATTGTAACTCTCCACAATGATTTCTACTGTTTAAGCCCTCACTGTCAAGTGGTACTTTAAACACCACAAGAAAGAATAATGAGGCTAACCATTTGTCAAAATACATGTTCTAGCTTTATCTTTTTTGTGACCTCTAAAATATATGACATACACAAACCACAACTATTCACTTGTTTTATGTTTAGGATCTCCTTATGGCTGTTAATTTACTCACAATCAACATTAGTTATACCATATTTTCAAAAAGTATAGATTGGCTAGAGTTTTAGGGAGCAAACAGAGATAATATAAATAATATGCATTACATGTACATACACAGACAGAAGCATCTGCAATTGCAATTTCTTACCTGCCTCTAATTACAGATTTAGTTTAGGTGTGCGAAGCTCAATGACAATGTCAATAATAAAATGGCTGCCGGCTTAAGGTAAGCATAGAAAAAATGTTCGCTCAGACACTCACCCATCATAATTAGTAGAAGCCAATACAACAGAGGGGCTTGAGTAAGCATTACTTGTCACCCAGGTACAGTGCACTGCAAACATCATCAGCATCATCACAATACACATCACCACCATTCCCTTCAGATTAGCACCAATCATTCCTCCATCTTCCTCTTTTTCGACTTCTTTCTGTTTGCTGTTCTGTTTGTTGCTCTGCGATTTTTTCTTGCCAGGCTTTAAAGAGAGAAACGAAGGATTCAGTAAATTAGTACACACATCAAAATATCATTTTGGAACTCCAAATGTTAATCGCTACCATTTCCTTTTGTATCATTCACTGCAAAAATTTAATTATTTCTCCCCCAGAATGTTTTGGTAAGATGTAGACTTTGGGTATTTGGGAACACTAAAGAAATGTAGAAAGCACTTGAGCATTTATGGCTCATACTTTCTACATTTAATATCTTCCCTTCTCCCAAATGCCTGTTGTCGTTAAATGGTTTTGGCTTCAGGTGTTAACTAAATCTGTAGAAGTATCTCATGCATTTCTTTGATAATTACTGTTATATTTTTGCTTCACGGAATGCACTTCAAAAACAAAAACAAAACAAAAACAAGATGCCTTTTGATGCTTTATAATCTGACAAAGCATGATTTTATTGCCAGTCAGGACATGCATGGTTTCAAGTCTACTGTCCGTCCCACACTTTTTTGTCATATGATGTTATTTCCATGCTATACATGCATTCAGTTCTTGGAAATCAAAGTCAGCTATTTATAGTTTTACTGAAGCAGGGTTTGAGCCCGCGCGAAGTTGCGACATTCTCGTGCTTCGGTGATGATTTCTCCCTTAAAATTTGGCAGCTGCGCCAAAATTGACCCCCACAATAAAAATTTCTGGTGTGTAAAATTCAAATGCTGTTTTGAACTTTCCCATCTTTGGATAAAGTGAATAGGAATGATCAAATCAAGTTATTGTCCAAAACACATTTAAAAAAATCAGATAATGTTGATTTGCCATTGAAGAATACTCCAAAGACGTGACATGAAAATGTTGTAAAACATGACCATATTTGGAAATACCACAAAATTTGCATGATTGCCAGCTTCACGCATGACTAACGTTGTGATGTAACATGACGTGCAGACCTTTTGTGACCTTTCAACAAAATGTCTAAGCAGAAATCTCCAGCTCAGGACAATTTGAGGGTTGAAGAAGCTGAAGGCGATGGTAATACGAATCCTAAAGTGCGAAAAACATTTAACGAAAGCCGCTGTTTTCAGGCAAAATGGCTAAAACAACACACGTGGTTGAGATACGAAAGTCAAGCTATGTTTTGTCATTTTTGTTGCTTGGGTAAAAAGAAATACCATTTGCAAGTGATGAGGGCTGTTCAAATTTTAAAACAACATCTCTAACCAGGCGTTCATCATCAAGTGAACACCAAGATGCCACCATGAAAGCTCAATTACAGCAGACCTGAATAACACATCGTTTATGTTACTTTGCTATAATGATAAAAAAAAAAAATTTGTCCCCCATTTGTTCCCTTTTGTCCCCTTCCAAAGGCCTTGAAGGGACAAATTATCTCCTAAGGCCCGAGGGCTGGCTCAAACCCTGCTGAAGGAACTTTTGTATCTAAGGGAACGTCTGAAAAATGGTTCAGATTTTTATTGTAAGTGACTGCACCAATAGACTGTCTGATACTAAATTACTATGAGCATTGATAATGCATGGCCAGGATGGAAATAGACTGCATCATACACCTGAAAATGTTGCAGCAACTCTTTCAAGCTCTGCCAGGAGAGAGATCTAAAATGAAGTCTGGATATGTACCTTGTCATAAAGATCCTTTTTCTTTTTCTTGTCATTGTCTTCTTCACTGCTCTCTGCATCAGCTTCATTAGCCTCAGTATCCTTGTTTTCAGATGGCCGGTCATCAACAAGGTAGTTATCCAGAGTCACAGAGAAAGCAATGGCCGCAAGAATGCACACAACAGGTGTCAGGGTCAACATCAGACGCACCATCACACCAGCAAAGTATACAGCTGTTGTGGCATACAGTACAACTAAAAGGGAAAAGGTTTGGAGTTATTACTACAAGAATTTCTGGCCATAGAAAGGGTTGACATTGTCGCATGGTTGCCAACTACAAGCAGCAACAGCCTACTGGGAAGCCTACCTGTTGAGGCTGGAAGGTTTTGCATTAATTACCTATGAATAAAGGTTTAGTTTCTAAAGAACTGTAATGCTGAGTCATTGAGGGAAGTTGAACACAAAAATTTGGATTTATTAACTGAGATGATAAAAGGTAAATTGGCCACTGTAAAGAAATTTAAAAGCTGAGATTTCAAGCATTAGCCATTCTCTAGAGAAGAAGGGCTAACACTTGAAACGGCAGCTTTTTGACTGTTTTAGAATTTTATTGTATGGGTGGCCAATTTGCCTAATCAACTCAGTTGATAAATCCAATTTTTTGCATTACCTAGTCAACCTAGCCAAAGGAAGAAAGATGAATAGCACAATGTAGTTTACTACATCTTAAAAGTATAATGTGGAGGGATGCTATGCATGTTCGACTTTCAATCTGCAGATCAGTGGTTCAAACCAAACATCTCTGTTGTCTGTTGTTTCCTTGGACAAGAAGCTTACACTGTACCTATGTACGTTGTTAATGATGTAGTTATTCTTATTGCTTTTGTTTTCTTCTAGACCTACAGACCAAAATCAGTAGCCAGGATTGACCGATAAAGCTTAGAGCCTACAGCTCAACTACACCACATAATAAAAAACATGATCTGACTTACCAAACACTCTTTCATCATTGATTTTTTTCACCACAAACCACAGGCCAGCTGGAAAGGTGCAGATCAAGATGTGAAGATCAAAGAAAAATGACACCCATGTAGTCGGCTGGTGCTCTGAGACCGATGCTATAATTGGGATGTGAATCTTGGCATAACTGAAAAACATAGCAAAAATGTAAGTAACACTGATTTGTGAAAACAAACTTTAAGACAATCCAGGAGAAAGTAACATTTTAGGTAGGAATCCCTGACCTCTGGAAATTGACTTCCACAGCTATAATCTTTCAAACATTAACTTTACCACCGATGGCCTGTGTGACCAAATGTAAACAGGCCATCCCACCGATGACAAACTGAGAATGGTCTTAGAACCTATGCTTTTCTTGGCTCTACATTCCTTTTATAGAAAACTAATTTATGAATGTGAAGCGTCAAAATGGCCTCCAGTTTTGATGAGGTGAATGAAGAAGGCAAACCGAAACAGAAAATAAAACTTTATGAGCAGCTTTTTCTCCATTTCTCCAACGTTTTCATGGCTTCCATTTTCACTGATCAATCAAATGCAAAAACAATGGGGGGGGGGGGGGGGGGGGCATTGCGAGAATGAATTGCAAAACTCAACAACTTAACCACCCTCCTCCAACAGTTCTTTCATTTTACCAGGTCAGTTGTCACCAAAGCTATGACAAAAGTCATTGAAACATGTCAAAACAGTATGACATCTAGCACTCAAACAAACTCAAGTTTTTATCCAGGAGGCCATTCCAGCATCCTCTAGACAGCCAGATTTTTGACAAAATTTAAAAGATCACAAAAGTCCAGGTCTTATGTACCTTGTGAACAAACAAACCTACCCAGTATCATATAAGGAATAAAACCGTCCACTCCACGGTGCCACATAACCTACAGATGTTAAGAGATAAAAGCAGCAGTATTACAAAATGGAGCAAAATTATCAACAAAAAAGAATATTTTGTCAGAAAAAAAAAACAACCACAACACGAAAAGGTTTGGATCAACAGGAAAAAACCTCTCAGGACATGAAACGGCCACATGGTTCTCAGTCCATTCATGGATACAGGCTCATAGCCTGTTAACAGGGAGCCAATCAGAGTGTGCTCTTGCTCATATCCAAGGGTTGTCTCCATTATCATGGTACATAGCAGTCAGTTAGGAGAAATAGTACTCTTAGCTTCGCATAGAGAGGAGGAGATGTGGTGGTCTGGAGCACTGGACCTTCAAAGTGACAAGACACTACTCCACATTGTCTCTCTCCACCCAGGTGTATAAATGGGTAATGCACAAGCATCTCATTCATGAGGGGGGGGGGGGAGGGGGTTGGGAGCAGTCACACTCCCATCCACGTCATGCTTCACCTTATGGAAATATGTGCACATCTAAGCACCCTCTTGCCAAAACAATGGGATCTATGATATACAAATAAACAATCTTGGAACGGGCAGAAAAGCTTACCAGCATAGGTAAGGAAGACAACAGCAACAAACACTAGACCAGCAACAGCTACCACAGCAAAAACAAAAATGTTCTTGAAGTCAGACCATGATACTTTGCTTCTTAGGTAAACCAAGAATGCGTAGGCTTGGAGCAGGGCAAACGTTCCTGAAACCCAAACAAAAACATATTATGTAAGTTACACTGTTCTGTAAAAAAGTATTATGAGTAGCTCTTTCACACTGCAAGTGAAGTGCTACCAGTTATTATTAAATGTAGTGAATTCTAGGGTTTTCAATAGGAATCTGAGTAGGTGGCAAAATTTTAGGAGTAGGCGGAGAATGATTCTAGGGGGGTCCAGGGGTATGCTCCACCGGAAAATTTTGAAAATTTGGGCCGCTTAGAATGTATTTCCTGCATTCTGCAGTAAGAATTAGGGTATTTGAACAGAACAGGAAACAAATCGCCACTGAAATTATTCAGAATTCAGGGAAGATTCTTTTGTTTTTCATGAATAAATCTTGGCTGATTCAATGCTCGTGTTTCGCTGCGAATGTTTCTCATGTTAGTCGTTAAATATGAGGTAATTTCTCAATCAAATACACGACGAGTTCATGTGAGATAGCCGGCGAGTTTCGCTGGCTGCCAGCCCTTATTGAAAACCCTGGACTTCATACAAAGGTCACCCATAATACATGCCAGTGATATTGCAAAGATAACCCATTCACAACTTATGTCAAGTCTCCTGACTCTTAAACTGTGTGTTGGCTGCAAACATTGTCCAGCTAAAAATGAGTATAAAAGGACAATGTTGTACAATAACCTTTACTGTAGCACACTGCAGTTGCAATCAAGACACTTGTTAGGGCAGCCTTGAGCATATCAGGTTTAGTGTGCAAAGACAACTTTTGATAAGTTCTCCAAAGATCACCTGCAATTTGCTAAATGAACATACTTCCAAAAAATGTTCTGATTTCCTTTTAAGACTGACAACCAACCTGCTGCAGCCATATGTTCACTGGTTCTGATTGGCTGGAAGCCGACAAAAGGTACTTGCATGGACATGAGGAGACCCATGATGAAGAAGGTTGTATATGCTACAGATAAACAACATGAAAAAACAGGGATCAGAAACCTTATGATAGCTTGAATTTCAACTGGCCAATGAAAATGCATTGAGCTGTGAGAGGCAGTCCCATCAATTTTGGAAAAGAATTCATGAAACTTGATAGCTCCTCAACCATCCTTCATCAGCCATTGGTTGCACTGAAAGAATTTTTTTTGAAACTCAATGCCAATATTGTATTAAATCTTTGATTATCTTAAACTGCACAAGGAAAGCTGCAACTACTTCATGCTGTAGCTGCTTGTCAAATGTCCGCAGTTACATGATTTGCTGATGAAAGGACACTGCTATTACAGTACACAAACATTTTTGCATCTGCTTGTACAAATGTGTTCTAGACTTTGTCAATGAATAGTCACATTGTTTGATCTGAGTTGCACATTTTTAACCGACGAAGTCGAGTTAGAGCAGTCGAGTCAAGAGGGTCAACTGGTTTGGTCGGTCAAAATACGTCGTGTAAGGCTCACAAGGTGTGTATTTCGCTATGGCCCACGGGATGGGATGACGTATTCTGCAGTTAAGCCCATCGATTAGTACACACACGCACTAACGATAGGACAAGGTTCCACATAAAAAGTATCGTAGGTATAGAAGGACACTTCCGCCGAGCAGTGTTGGTTTTGACCGGACTGAAATATCTGTGAAATACTAGTGAAAGAAAGCAAGGAGGACTGATAATAACAGGCGGTGAAGTCCAGTGGCACTGTTGATGCTGGTTGGACCAAAGTGTTGCTGAGACATCGTAGAGATAAAATCTTTCTCAGTAAAGGTTATGAAAGGAAAATTCTGGTGTATGTTGTTGTGGTTATGTTTATTACTTGAAAATGTCTAGGTGCCAACGTTAAGAAAGGTTATTGGCAGGCGGGAAATGAATTACGACACGAGGCTGGATCTTCTTGGATAGTATAATATAAGCGGCACAGAAGGATATACCAGTTAGTCTTTTTAATTTTTCTGCTTTACGTTTGATTTTAAACCGATTTGTTCAATTTTAGAGTTCGAGACACTGACTTGCTGGCTGCGGAAGAGGAAACCAGATTTAACGATTACGTCATAAGACATGCTTTAACGTGTTTGAGATAAAGCGACGACTTCGCTTTTTACTAATTTCTCCATATTCACAACAGTATATAAATGCTTCGCTTACAACTCTTGATAACGGCATGTTCAGTTGTGGACAAAATTTATCCTTAAATTTTAATTTTAATTCAACAAAATATTCAAAGCGATAAGACAGATGAGCTGAGTCATCCAATTTTAAACATTACGTCATTCGGTAACGCAAAAGACAAAATACTGTCACAATTTTCGTCACGCCGGTTAGCACGTTGAGATTCTGACGATGTGTTTGTCTTTATCGATAATCGTGTTTTTATAGTGCCCTATTCACAACAGTATATAAATACATTGCTCACAACTCTTGGTAAAAGCATGTTCAGTTGTGGACAAATGTATATCAACATTTAATTTTTTAGTTTAATTCAACAAAATTAAATATTCAAAGCAATAAGACAGATGAGCTGAGTCATCAGATTATAAACATAACATCATTTGGTAACACAAAGGGCAAAATACTGTCACAATTTTCGTTTCGCCAGTTAGCACGGTGAACCAAGTAAAAACATTTGTCGAGGGTGGAGTGGGTCAAAATGACTGGTAAATGCCTATGATGCGCTTTCTTGTAACCTGTACGATAGAGCAAAGCAATGATTTAATGAGGTTAAATGTATTTACATTTAACCAAGTTAACCTACAACGAGCATGTGGTTATCAAGCGGTGGTGGTCAGCGGTGGCTCAGATGCAGTCAGGCTCAGTTGGCATAGTTTACTGCAATGGCGGGCTGTTACTGCTTGCTCGTTTTGTCTAGGTATTTTGCAGCGTTTCTGCTTGTTTTTCTACGACATTCGTGGCGGCTTCTTCTCACCATTGTCATCAGTGTTGCTTATTCTTCCTTTGCGGGATGTTTCCGGAAGCGTTTACGTTCGGCGCTGGCGTAAGTTCCCAGTCGTTCTTCGGCCCGTTCGCATGCTTTGGGTTTGTGTTGTGGTCGGTCGCTCGTCGTCGCGGACTTCGCGCAAGATTGTCCTTGGTTTACGGACTCTTCACCTTTCACTACTGGTTGTTCTGTTGGCCGTTCTCCAACTCGTTTCTTTCCCACTTGCATTGCGGACTTCGGACAGTATCTTCCGGCTCGGACACGGTTCCACCTTGGCAATCTCGTCAGCTTATCGTCGCTACCCGTCAAGCATAGGCATTGGTTTGTGCGCTGCCGTTTTGCGGCTGTATCCTTTTATTCACAGAGCGTTGCGTGGTGTTCGGTCCTTCCGTCTGCGTTGTTTCAGGGCTGCAGGCCCATTCTTCCTTTGTAAGATGTTCATGCCGTTTCATTGGGAAGTACGGGCGCAGTTTCCCGCCGTTCTATTTCAATCACATGTTTGTGTGGTGGGCGTCCTCTCGGCTTGTCGCGGGCTTCGTGCCAATTTATTGTCCTCTGTTTTTGGAGCTGTTTGCCTTCTGCTATCAGCATTCCACATGGCCGCTCCGTATTTCGTTTCTTTCCTAGTGGCATTGCTGACTTCGGATAGTATGTTCGAGCGGGGACTCGGTGCTTATGTCAGCAAGCCACGTCTGTGCTAGCTTTTTCCCGCCACTGTCCAGCTGTATGTTCAGCAGATGTTGTGGTTTAGTTTCTTTGTTTTGCTTCAGCTGTATCCTTTTTACCACAGAGTTTTATGTAATTCTATATAGTTTACGTTTGGAAGCAAGTCAGCTTAGTTTATGGCGTGGCGTTAGCATTAGCTTTTGCATTCATTGGTGTATTGCAGCAGATTGGCGTTCATGTTGCGTTCTAGTGGTTAGCCTTGTTTTTATAGCGCTTTACGGCATAGGTCAGCGGCTTCATTGTGTAGCAGGGGGTATTTCATGTATACATCGTATATCGTCCCTAGGAATATGTTAAGTCAGTAGCTGGTTTATACAATTGCATAGATTCTTTGTCTCGCTTCAGCTGTATCCTTTTTACTACAGAGTTTTATGTAATTCTATATGGTTTACGTTTGGAAGCAAGTCACCTTAGTTTATGGCGTGGCGTTATCATTAGCTATAGCATTCATGGGTGTATTGCAGCAGATTGGCGTTCATGTAGCGTTTTAGCGGTTAGCCTTGTTTTTATAGTGCTTTATGGCATTGGCATCTTCCGTTTTAGGTTTTTGTTTTGTTGGTACGTGTTTTGTTTTGTTTGTTTTTTTTTTTGTTGTTTTTTGTTGTTTTTTGTTGTTTTTTTGTTTTGTTTTGTTTTGTTTTTTTGTTTTTTTTGTTTTTGTTTTTGTTTTTTTTTTGTTTTTCCTGTCCCGTTGCCTGTTGGGTTGGTGGCGGTTTTAGTGGGTCAGTGCCTTCATTGTGTAGCAGGGTCTATTTCATGTATACATCATATTTTGTCCGAGGGCATTTGTTGTGTCAGTAGCTGGTTTTTACAGTTGTGGTAGTGGGGGCAATGGCAGTATAATACATGTAAATAGTACCTTGGCAACTGTAGTAGCTTTGACTGCAGTTGCTGTAGTTGGGGTGGCATGTGTAGCATCCGTAGCAGCGGTAATTTCTGCAGTTGCTGTAGTGCCCATAGTTGCTGTAGTAGTAGGGGCTGCTGTGTGCGTTATCTGTAGTAGATCCGTGTGGTAGTTGTAGTTTCCGTTGTGGCTGTATTGGCTGTCTTGGTTGTCATAGCGTTAGTACCCACAGTAGCTGTTTTGTCTGCACTGTAGTTTTTGTTTGTAGCTGTAGGGGTTACGTGTGCGACACTGGCGGTAGTCACTAGGGTGGTAGTGGCTATTGTGATTGTAGTTGCTGTTGCAGTGGTGTAGCTTGCGTAGTTACTGTGGCTTGTTTATTTATTTATTTATTTTATTTTTATTATCATGTATTTAGAGGTATTGTCTGGTGTTATTATTATTATTCTTATTATTATTATTATTATCACTACATATTGACTAAGTATTTCTTGGTAATATTCTTATCTAGCATGTCGTCCGTACCATGTTCCCGTTGCTTCTTGTGTCAGGAGCCAGAGTGCTTAGTTGCACTCGAGGCATTGGCGACGCATGTTTACAGTAGTTGTATACATCGTTACATATTTACTGGTATCATCAGGCCTTTGCTCCTTTGGCTAGAAGCCAGAGTGCCTAGTGGCTCTTCAGGCATTCTAGTACTCACAGCGTTTTGTAGAAGGTTAGCTGTTACGGTTGCTCCTTGGGCCAGGAGCTAGAGTGCTTAGTTGCACTTGAGGCGTTCACATTCATTAGCGTTTTGTAGGTTGTTAGCTATTAGGGTTGCTCCTTGAGCCGGGAGCTTGAGTGCTTAGTTGCACTTGAGGCGTTGGCGTTCATTAGCATTTTGTAGCATGATAGCTATTAGCGTTGCTCCTTGGGCTAGGAGCTAGAGTGCTTAGTTGCACTTGAGGCGTTTTGTAGCGTTTTGAGCGTTGTAGCGTTGTAGCGTTTGTAGCGTTGTAGCGTTTGTAGCGTTGTAGCGTTTGTAGCGTTGTAGCGTTTTTCGAGGCGTTTTGTAGCATGTTAGCTATTAGCGTTGCTCCTTGGGCTAGGAGCTAGAGTGCTTAGTTGCACTTGGGGCATTGGCGTTCATTAGCATTTTGTAGCATGTTAGCTATTAGGGTTGCTCCTTGAGCTAGGAGCTAGAGTGTTGTATTCACAGAGTGTTGCTCAGCATTTGCTCCTTCTGCTTGTCTGTTTTCAGGGTGGCCCCTGCTTCCTTGTGTCCTAGCGTAATTGCCCAGCGGCCCCTTTCAGTCACATGCTCGTGCGGTGGGCATCCTTTCGGCTTGCCGCAGTCCTCACCCTCTACTACTGGTTTTCCTAGCCAGTTGGTGCTTCCTTTCTTTCCCAGCAGCATTGCCGCCTCTGGACAGTGTCCTCAAGCACGTTGTCGGCGCATATATCGGCAAACCATGTCAGGGGTGCGCTAGCATTTTCCCGCCTTCGCCCAGCTATATGTTAAGCAGATGCGGCGGTTTATTTTCTTTGTCCCACTTTAGCTGTATCCTTTTTATGACAGAGTTATATGTAATTCTAACTGGTTACATTTAGGAGCCAGTCAGCTTAGTTTATGGCGTGACGTGGTGTTAGTGTTCATTGGCGTATTGTAGTATACTGACATTTACATAGCGTTTTAGCAGGTGGCATTCCGGGAGCGTTTATAGTTGTGGCATTAGTGTCTTTGATTGTGGGGCGTTGGCATTGATTAGTAGAGGGTGTGTTGGCATTCATTGATGGAGGGGCAGTTGTTGCTGTTGTGGCTGTGGTAGCTGCAGCTCCTTGCAAGGCTGTGTTTATGGTCACTGGGTTGTTCGCAGTTTTGCTGTGATGGTTGTTATTTGTGTGCAATCCTGCAGCTGCTGTTGCAGGGGTCGGGTGCCTCGGGAGTTGGGCTGTTTGGAGTCATGGCTGTTCCCATCCATGGCCCCCCTTTCTCCAGTCTGACCTTGCGGTCAGCCCGGAGGTCCCTTCGGCTGGGCGTGTGGGGCTCATGGCTGGGGTCCGGGGATTTGCCAGTAATGGCGTAGTCTATCTGGGGGCCGGCTGACCACAGTGGAGGCCCCTGGATATCCCAGGCACCCAACCGCCATTATGCGAGGCAGTAGGTTAAATGAGGTTAAATGTATTTACATTTAACCAAGTTAACCTACAACGAGCATGTGGTTATCAAGCGGTGGTGGTCAGCGGTGGCTCAGGTGCAGTCAGGCTCAGTTGGCATAGTTTACTGCAATGGCGGGCTGTTACTGCTTGCTCGTTTTGTCTAGGTATTTTGCAGCGTTTCTGCTTGTTTTTCTACCCCGGCCCTCCCTCCCTCTTATTTGTTTTATTTACTTCTTTTGTTTTTCTCTCCACTGACTAAGTCAGTGTGACGGGTGCCGGGGCGTGTGGGGCTCATGGCTGGGGTCCGGGGATTTGCCAGTAATGGCGTAGTCTATCTGGGGGCCGGCTGACCACAGTGGAGGCCCCTGGATATCCCAGGCACCCAACCGCCATTATGCGAGGCAGTAGGTTAATTTCGTATTTGCATTCACAATTTGGCTTAAGGAGCCCTTGACATGATTAAAGGAAACTGTGCACAAAGCGTGGTTCCCAGGTATGGGGAAAAGTTCAATTCTTTTGGGCTGTTACGGTGCCCATGCTGATCAGTCGTGAAGATGTGGTTACTTTTATATTGGGAAATTTGTCGCCCATTTTTTGAAATGCGTCTGTTTTGAGAATTTTTGTTCCGGGTTTTGAGGAAGACCGACCAAAAGACAGCAAAAAATGATCTTGAGTGAAGAATGCATAGTCTGTGGAGCTACGTTTGGTGAGGAGAGGGTGAATAATTCAGTTGACCTCCTTTCCAGGGTATTGGTCGCCTTTTCAGTTGGTCAAATTTAAGCGTTAGTTACAGTTACACACTTTTACTGCAACTTGCTGTTACAGATGCTTGAATGTTATTGAAGCTGCAGTCACGCACGGCTCGCTTGCTTTCTTTTTGAGACAAACCAACACTTCGTCGGTTCTGCACGCATTGCGGGCCTATGTTTGTGTCTGCTTGTACGCTGTACTCACCAACATAAATCTTGAATGAGAAACGTCCCATGAGAAGCAAAAAGAAGACGTGAAGTGGAATAAGGTTGATAATGAAGACATAGCCACCCCAAGCTGACACCTGGAATACGAACAATCAGGAACCAACAATCAGTAATACAGACACACATCAGCAAATGTTAGAACAACAGTCAACCACACTGGGTAACTTCAAGCTGACAAAATGCCACCACATCAGTTCTCTTTATGTTCATTAATACGATTTGTGAGATACTGCAAAATATGCAATGCCTTTCCTGCTTTCTGATTGGTTGTATTTTGACAGCATGGGTAAATTCCTCACTTACCTCACCAATCATCCCCTATTATTAACAGAGTTTTTCACCTACCATGTAGAAATAGGATAAGCTGGTACATGCTGCCCAGAACACAGACCCAGTTTTAACAGCCCTCACCTATATTGTACAAACAAATAACAAACAAATTGGTATACTGATCATAAATATAAAAATAACAGGAGTATGTGTCCTAAATACTAAATACCTACCCACAGAAAATAAGTAAACTGCAATGCAAAGATGGCTATCCCCTCATTGTCATAGGAACCTGCCACTGACCGGGATATGTATCCAGGAACTACAATGATCGTAAATTAAAAGATGTTAAATGCATGTAGATAATAAAGGCTGGTAGACACGTCAAACCTAACAAATCATGGCTTAATAGTCTTAACCAGTAAAACAAACAACACTATTACTAACCTTAACAAATGAGTCGACAAAGAAGTTCAACACTACACCACAAATAATAAACATACTTTGACAAAGAGATTTCACTGATTCTGAGAGCGGTTTTTTTTTTCCCAGAAGGTTGCTAATTTATCAGTCATCCACTGGTCAACGACTTTACAAGGCAAATATCAACCAGATGATCAAACTACCAACATCAGCAACAACACATTCCCCTGGCCTCCAACTCGCTCATAACAAATGTATGTGTAAAACTAATACAAATGCGCAATACAGTTAAAATGAATGTAATGTTCAAATCATTTATTCATCATGAAGAGATCTTTTAACTCACCAATGGCTATGAAACAAGCTGCAAAAAGACCAGCTCTGTCATTCCACAGCTCTTTAGTCAACAAGTAGGTTGCAATGGCTGTCAGACCACTGGAGAGAAAAAAATCATTGAAAATATGTATTGTACATAGATAACAAGCTCATTGCATTTTCAGTGGAGATCTCAACAGCCTAAGGAAATTTAACTTAGCGTACATAGATTTTTGCAAACTGAATAACTTCATATCAAAAATAATGATTGTCTAACAGTTCTAAAGAAAAAGACTGCTAGAGGAAGCTTAACATTTATCACACTGATTTTATTGTATGATAATTCCCATGTTGTGTCATTTTTACACACATTCAACAAAACAGTACAAAGCCTGTGCAAAACAAATTTATTTCATCAGATAAGTATTATTTATGTTATATTCATCTTTTTGATATGTAGCTGAAAGTCAGGTCCGATAGGACCAAACAGCCCTGCAATTTTACACAATGTTTATTTGCTGCAAAGTCTTTTATTTCACTCTTGAGTGGTGTGCCCTCATATATTACTTATTCTCTGGGTGTTAATATCAAATTTTATTTGACATGTGGTAAGATAAAGTGTACATGACCATAGAGCAGTGGGTTGCCTGTGTAATTACTAGACTAGTAGTACTTTAATTTTCTTTGTACAAAATTTACCAGGAATCTCAAAGAAACCTACCTAAAAATAGGTGCTAGAAACACACAAACATCTCTGATATGCACTGTAACATTCAGGGTATTTAAAATCCAGTGAATCGATGCTGATGTCAACATCAAGCCAGGGTAAACCTGATGAAAGAGCAGCAAACAAAAACAAAAAATCAGGAGGCACTTATAAACCATACAGACTAAGACAAGAAAGAAGACATTTTATCTCATCTGGTTTCCACAGTGATACATGTAAATAACTGGGAATATTACCACTTCCCTAGCATTTTGATCAACAATATTCGTTTTTACAGTTGCATAATGAAAAAAGTGTAGATGAAGCACAAAGGAAAATACCGTATGGCCATCTGGTAAATTCAATAAAACTTTCTGGTAAAATGTCACTACTTACCAAAAGATTTATTATTTTGGATTAAGTTATTATCAGGCAATATATGAGAGGTGACCAAGCTCAAATTCGTTTGGCTGGACACTGATCACAACCAGCCTATGAATAACTTGAGCGCAGCCATGCAGCAAACATGTTTCAAATGTTTGCGTCAATCAATAACACTAAGGTCGATACTGATTTATGTTTTAGACTCTTCCACATACTGTGCTAGAGATGCAATAATGAGACTGAGGCAAATGATCCAAGACCACTACTACCATGCAAATACCATCTAAATATGACTGCAAAAAAGTCCATATTTCAAGAAATTAAGTCGATGGTATTCTGCAAGCTGCAACATTGGGAAAGATCACCATGGTGACCGGCAGAGACCTACAGCGATCAGCTTGACAGAAGCACTGGAGCAAAATCACCCAAATAGATAGATAGAGGTCAAATAAACGTTTGTAGCTAGCAACATACATGTCTGAGCTGAAAGTCAACCAATAGGAAACCAACACAGAAAGTGTGATCGCTGATATCCAGGGGCTATTGACATACAGCTATATCAATTAACGTTGTCGAATTAAGAGCATCAAACTTATGCAATGAGACTGAAAGGTAGTATGGGTAGCTGAGAATTGTTTGTGATTCGGCTGTAATTTTGCAGTTGTCGCTGCCATAGGAAGGGAGAAAGTACCATATACACTTACATGTGTGATTTATTTTGTGTAGGGGTGAGCTAGAGCTAAGTTTGGTAAATTTTTTATTTAAAATAAATTACCCATAGCATCTTGCAGTCTTATCGCATAGGTTTTCTGACGAAGTTAATTGCAGAAATAGCTGTACATACATGTAACAACAGTTGTTCAGTTATGAATTGGCAAGGGAACACAGCATTTGATACATAAAATGTAAACAAACATTGTGAGTTTTCTGATTCTAGTGTAGAAAATCTATCATGATGAAAGTAGTCCATATTTATCAACCAAACACAGTCACAGCAGACAGGCGATTTTACAAATGTATGCAAAGTTCTTACCGTTCCCCCAACAATCCTTCCTAGTGGATACCATGCTCTCTCATCAAACCAATTCAAAAAATTGTAAAAGCCATGTGACACTAGGTGATGTGTTGAGCGGTAGTTAAACCTGTCGTTGAATAAATAAAAGATGTTTAAGCAGATGTGTACTGCTGCATTAGCAAGCCACATGAAAATTCGTTGTGCTGAGATATTTACAGATTTAGTATAATGAACAATTAAACTGCTTACAACTATCATTATACGAGGTAGAGAAACAATACGACATGGAGTCTCCTACAAGGTTACTCCACCAGCCCAATCCCCACGTCCCAAATATTTGTGCTCCACTTGTTCACTCCGCTCCCTTTTTTGCCCCACAGACCAAGAGGTTTTATTCTTCGAGAGTTAGTTTTTATTCATTCAGACTCCATTGCAAGCTTCCAGCTTCAGCATTTGGTTGGAAGTGGAGATACAGCAGTAAGCACTAACCCTGGTACTAGCAGTCTCAAATGTTATCTTCAAAATGTTAGGAACCTTAAAGCTGCCATGGCTGATGGAGCTTCTTTTGAATACAAAACTGCTCTACTGAAAAACATTGCATATGGATATGACCCTGACATCTTTGCCTTGTGGAGACCTGGTTAAACAATTCAATTAGCAACTTCGAACTTCTGCCAACCGGCTTAAATATTTTTCGAGGGGACAGAAAATATAGAGTCAGTGGTGGTCCTCTTGTTGCAACAAAAAGCAATTTGCTCACGAGAGAGACTACTCCTCTTCCCTTGCAACTTGAATCTACCATTGTGGAAACCGAGCTTGCTCGATCCCAAACTTTATTGTTTATAAATTGCAACCACCCTCCTTCTGACAACGATTTTATCCAGCATTTCAAGACCCTATTGGATTCCCTTCAGTTGGACAAATACCAGGAAGTTTTATTGTGGGTGATTTTAACTATCCTGGGATCCAGTGGACTGGGAGAGAGGTGCTTTGTTAAGCCCATGCCTCACACAAATGAGAGTAACTCTTGGACAGCAAAGAGAGTCAACAACAGTCTATGAGAGTAAGAAAGTAAATGACAGCAAGAGTCCAAACATACATCAACTGATTGTAAAGTGTAATTGTTCTACATTCATTTGAGGAGCAGACTCAAGCTCTTCATGAAAGTTTCAGGCCAAATGAAAGCAAGGGTTTTAACCAGCCCTTTCAAAGTAGTTTGTAACTACAGGCAATACAATGAAAGAAGTAGGCAGCAAGGACTGGGTGTCCATGACAACAAGGAAGTTCCTGGGGAAGTCTAGTATGAGGAGAGCAGCAAATAAAATTGCAAATTGCGTCCTGCCAGCATATTTTGATAGGGCTAGTGTGCATTTCTCAAAAGCCCCAAAACTTTATAGTTTACACTTTATCTTTCAAACTAATAAGTTTCTAACTGAATCTTTGCTAGAAGTTAAATATTTCTTAACTTATAGACATGTTCAGACAACAGCTTTGAAGAATGAGTGGTCTTTTTTTTTTCAGGGCCAAAGTGTTTGGGGGCTTTTGAGAGACATGCACCTCATTTCAATGCTTGTTGACTCTTGTTTTCTTTTGACCCATGATTATCTCAATGTACTGAACAAACCTCAAATTTCCCATAATAGTCCAGTTCATGTATCAAACACTTAGGGTTAATATTACCAAGACACAGTTGTTAAGCTATAAGATTCTCACTGTTGATTGTCAAATCATAATTATTTCACTAAAGTATTAATATGTTCTGTGCAAGTTCTAAGAAATAATGAATTATATAAACCAAAGCACAATAGAAATGCAAACATTTGACACAGGCTAAAGCAAATCCAGGATTGGGTTAGACAGACTTAAAAGTTTGTGCAAACCACAACCATAGGCAAGGTTTTACAAAGTAGTTTTTAATTCTCCCAAACTAATGTAAGAGATGTTATCAGTTATCAAAACATACCAGAGATCAGTATAACAAAGCAAAAAAAGGCTTAACATTGTTTTCATAACCCTACACAAAACACTGACGTACACTGTACCTAAGAATAACAATTATGATGACTGAAAGAGAAATTTCATGAGTCCTGCTTGTGTAGTTCCAGAAAAAATCCATACCCACCCCATGGAAGGTTATCAGAAATTCCTAGGGGGAGGGGAGTCTTAAAAGCTAAAATTTTAGAGGCAATTTACGAAGCTAAACTGGAATTTTTTGGGGAGAGAGGGGATACAAAACAAAAATCCTTCCATGGGGGGGGGGGGGGGGGATGGATATTTTCTGGAACTGCACATTGCATGCATTTGCTCATGGAATATCAAAATGAAAGATTTCTTCAAACAAATCTGTTATAAATACATCATCTATTTCTGTTTCCAGCAATTTTTTTGTTCAGTTCTTGTGTAATACAGTACTAAAGCAAATATCCCAAATAAATTTGCTGGCCACCAAGGATACTCTAGTGCCAAGTCCTATATCACCTTACAAAAATCTAAACTATTGCTATTTTTAGTTCCCTAACTATCTATTTGCATAACTAGAAAACCCAACAAAAAGCTTCTTGAACATCTGCTTCCACCCAGCTAACATGTTGTAAAACATAACAAAAGAAAAGTGAAAAAAAAAAACATGCACATTCAAATTATGAAAAAAAGGACATGTTGAAAACATGCGAATAAAAAAGGTAATTTTAAACAGCAGCTGAACATATGTATTGAATTATATAAACCAATCTTTGTAAAATTCAAGTTGCTTTCATAAACACTGAATTAAAAAAAAATAGTCTAAGATAAGGTCATTCCCCACAACAGTTTGATAAAATAAGCAGATGAAATATACAGATAAAATCTTGAAATGATATAAAAGGTAAACTAAAGTTTGGAATATTCAGGGGGTGGGTATGGTGTGGCAAGCACCTGTACTCTCTGAACCTGAACCATGTTGGAAAAATGAAAATGAAAATTCAACTTTATTGAAAAGTAAGATACACACCTTTTGCACTTCTTGAAATTAAAATTTACATTTAAAGAAATCTCTCACATTTATCACATTTATGTCACTTTTGGCACGACCGGAAGGAAATTTTTGAAAGAGTTTAAAATGTCTGGCAGCTAGTCTAGGGCAAATGACCTTTGAAATTATTTGCCAGGCTTTTATACTAAGTAGATTTTTGATCTTTAGAATGACAGACAGAAAACCCGCCCACATACGCCAAGAAAGCTTGAAATACTAATCAGTGAAGTTCAAAATATGATTTTGTTTTGTGGACTAACTACAATAACCTCACGTTCATGTCAGTCGTGACCAAGCAACAAACGGGTTTGCAAATTATGCGCCAATCAATTCGAAAGTTCAACATCCCCCCCCCGGGGCAACCCCCCGGGCATTTGAACTTTTGAAGAGTGCCTTGTTCAAATTCCCTCCCCTCGGGGCAAGAAAGCCGTTCAAATGCCCCACCAATTAGTACTGAACCACCTCTCCTCAAGGGCAAATTTCGTTTTCAATCAACACTGTTCACACTTTTCAAAGAGAGATATGCCGTAATGACACCTTCAAACTTCTTTTAAAGACCCTTTTGAAAGAGTTATTCAGTAACAAAGGCAAAATTCTATCTTGTAAATCCGTCAAACCATGCAAAAACCGAAAAAACTGACGGGCGTATTACGTCAGAACAAGAGATAAATCTGGTTCAAATTCCCCACCCTTCCAACGTAACGTTCAAATTCCCCCCTCCCTGGGCACGATGTACAGTCAAATGCCCGGGGTATGCCGGGGGGGGGGGGGGGATGTTGAAGTTTCGAATTGATCGGCGCATTACCGCCAAAGGATAATAAATTTGCGAATAGAATTTGCAATGTTTTATCATTCTTTTGAAGAATCGAATTGACGTTTGAAACAATAATAACAAATATCACTTCAGCTTACAATATCGCTACTATGTTCTTCGCATTTCAAAGACAACTACACTTCCTTCTTCTATTGAGTAAGCTTACTAGCTAATTATGTGAGCTTTCAAGCTTGAGGTTGAAATGTCAAACATTTGAAAACAGCTGACAAGGTTTGTATGTACGAGCAAGAACCCCTTTCTTTCCCCAAATCCGAAACTAAAGTTCGCAAATATCGCCGAGATCAAAGCTCCCTTTTGAGGAACAACAGGAAAATATAACGATAAAGGTCGAAGAAAGCGTCGCTAATAACTTTTGCTTACCATGGGTCAAACTCGTGAATGATGCTCTCAAATCGAATCACGGCGAAAAGACGGCTGGCAAAGCCCACCAGCCATGCCAACGAAAGGATGGTGAAAGTTAGCAAGGATTGCCAGCCTATTGTCTGGGCTTTTGCCTCGCTGGAGTTAATTTTCCTGTCTTTTGTGCCAGACGTTTCTCTAAGTTCGACCTCCATTTTGGAATCAAGGCCACGTTTTTGCGGCTTGACCAATCAGCGGTTACCAGCTGTAAACTAGTTCCAGTCTACTCCTCATTCCCTGGTAAAGAAAGCTGTACCGTGGCTTACCGTGGCCGGTAAAAAGGACTTCTAAAATTAGCTGAAAATTCAGTCGTGTTTTGACTGTTTTAGTTGCTCGTTCCAACACATGTAAATGAAGTGGCCGGGTATTCTGCACTTGTTCCTTGCTTTTGTTCAGATACCAAGAACGAGAACGTAATGTTGTACTGATTGTGATCAATAACTTTTTCTTGCCCTGCTAGTGGTCCCTTTGCGCAAAGGGTCGGCTAGTGATCTTCTTTCGTCAGCTGAAGGCGTGAAATCAGGTGAAATATAAAAGCTCTTGTAGCCACAAAAGTTGATAGGCTAGTGGCAATAACCTGTGATCAGTCTTTGTTTTCGTTTAGCTTGGTGAAACATTCAGCTGGGAAAGGTGGCAGCGACCCACGCACATGCATACAAAAGAATAATGCTAAAATTCGGTCGCAGACAAAGTAGCAGAAACTAAACGAAGTCCCATTTCCTATCACTTTTTCTCGAGAGTGCAGAAAAAATCCAGAAAAAAGAAGAAACCGACGGATAATTTAACCTGCCACCCCATGGCCTACACAGTGTTTGAATTGCCTACACACTTTGAGATTGCCACGCGCATGCCACAGAACTAAAAAGCCAGTCATTTTCAATATTCTGACAAAATAGAGAGTTGTAAGTAAAGCCAGACGACATCTTGCGTACACATTAATTCGTTGGGTGGCTAAACGGACTCGCAACGCAGTGATAGACGCACGTTGCGAACAATCCATTTCAACGCAGCCTTGAGCACGTGGTACTTCCAAAGAAAACAATACTGACGGTGTAACCTGTGTCTTCCCAGAGATATTTTGTGCACAACGTTTGTCGCAACAGTTCCGAAGTAGAATGATTGAGAGGAATCGACACACGTTTCAACTTTCAGGTTACGTACAAATTACTGGTACCATGGCGGATCCGGTTGACAACCCATTAGAACGGCCATCAACGGGCCAACAAAACTTATTCTCGGATCGTACAAACGAGGTACGGTGTTGAAGGGGTTGTTGTATTACAGAAACTAGCCAGACAATATTTTTCGTTCGCGCACCCCCATCTGAACGCCTGGAACAGGCTATACAGAAACTTGATTTTCAGCTGTTTCTCTTTCCCGCTCAGGTTGCTTACCAGACGGCTGAAATTCAGGCTAGAATTAACGGGTAGGGTCAAAATATGATAGCCTACAAAAGAAGGGAAGAGTAAAAGAAAACCAAAAGCCGAGGGAGCCTGTATAATAAAATTGTGTCTGGCTACCCGACTCTGTAAAAATGCTGTCCTTGTTTTCCTTCGTGCTTTTGTCATTATAGCCACCAAATATTTCGAGTGACCGTATTAACGAGGCGAATCGATAAAGATGATAACAAATAAATATTTTAAGGGCTGGTTTACAATGAGGGAGGGTTACCCTAGTAAGCGGGTTAACCCTAGCAGAGGGTCAAAGATCTACAAGCAAAATTTCACAGGTAGAGTAACCCCCCGGGGGGGTACTTCCCGAAGATTTGGGTGGGGGTGTGCTGCGTGCTTCTGTAAACCCTTACCTTATTTCAGACCAAAATATGTGATTTTCCCTACCCTATTTCAGACCTGACCCAAAATTAAATACCCTATTTCAGTCCAGACCTTAGTCCTATTTTGTTTGCGTAAACATTTGAGAAGGGCTTCAAATTCCCAACAGTAATCAAACCTCAGTTCTTTGGAGAAGAAAATCAATAAAAAGATAACTTCTTGTAACAGCCATACCCAGTGGCCATACCAGATTCCATATCAGAGTACATAAACCATACCCTATTTCAGACCAGAATGGTCAAAATCTATATCCTACCACCCGGGACAACTTAATGCCCTTGGTAACCGCACGCGGATACCAAGGGTCTGGAAACAGGTAGAAAGTTAACCCAGGTAGGCGGGTTAACCCTAAGTGGAGTGTTTACAAGGGAAAAAGTTAATCCGCCTGCCAGGGTAACCCTAGCATGCAGATAGGGTAACCCGCCTACCCGGGTAGCCCAAGCTGCCTTGTAAACAGGACGAAAAAAAAAAGGAGGAAATGTGTGAGTGCTAGGGTAACCCGCTTGTTAGGGTAAACCCGCTTGCTAGGAAAACCCTCCCTCCTTGTAAGCAGGCCCTAAAAGGCGAGCGATCATGATGTCACGAGGCAGATTTTAGAAGTAGAAAACGAGCCAAAGGTCTTCCGTTAACACGGTTTATTCTCTGTAGGTCACTAGTCACAAGCTGAGATCGTAACGTAGCTAAGAGCGTTTGAGAGTGTAAGGACTATATTGATTGAGAGTTACAAGGCAGTTCTATTTATGTGAAAACACTAAGATTAATTACTTTTCGCAATTTTTCATGCTATTCATATGCGAAAGATAGGTGTTTGCAGATGTCGCAAGGTCTGAGAACAAAAGGAATACGAAATGAGCTAAGGTTTGTTTGTGCGTGCAAAAATTTGCAAAAAGGAATATATCTTAAGGGCTGAATTCCTACACAAAGAATTAGTTCGCTCCGGTGAGAGCTAGTAACTCATTTAAGGTTCTGCCGAAACGAATTTTAGTTTAAGGTTGAAGAAATATATGAAAGTTAGCAAAACGCACCCAACCGAGAACAAGGGGTCCCGAAGGTGTCAACTCTCGCGAGCGAACTTAGTTTTTAATGAGGCAAGCGAGCCTAATCATTATGCGAGTTCAGACCGTAAAAGTGCGAACGATTCCGCAACTTAAATAAATATTTCGTTTCGGTAAAAATTAGATGTTTTGCGATTTCGCAGGTGAAAACACCTCTTGCGGAAAGCAATAAGTTTTACAATAGAGAACCGATTCTAAACTACAATAAACATCCTTTCTAGGGTTTTCGTGTTCACTAAGTTACAGAGTTTACAAAAGCGGCTAACCAATATTATTTTAAAGTAAGAGCTAAAATAAGATTGACACAAGGATTCCTTTTGACAAGTTAAATATGAGTATCTGAAATAAATTGCAACACGAGTTCTTACTTAGTTGTAACGCGAGTTCACACTTAGCTTATAATGTTAATCCTTGCTTTTCGCAAATGAATAAATAATTTGAACGCACGAGTACGTACTACCAAATCTGTTCTTAAAATAATCCCATAATATGCTCCTACAATGACATTGGTCGGGTTGACGAGGTTTTCAGGTAAGAAAACAAGTGAGTTTTCGTTGGAACATTATTCAGTGGTATGGGCCACAAAATTAGAGAGCGGGTCCTATTTACGGGGTGATCTTAGGGGCTAAGTTTCACTGTATTGCACAGGAAGGAAAGACAATGCACCCAATTAGTTATTTGTAAGCCGAAAAAAAATAATTAAGTAAAATTCTGCGAGCCCCCCCCCTTTTTTTAAAGCTTCTGATTAAGATGTGGCTTAAAAACGTACGTTCTTCATATCGCTAGCTAAAGAGACGGCGGAAGCGGGAAGTACTAACAACCGAGTACTCGTTAATACCATAAGATTGTGGTGGTATTAAAGAGGTGGTCGCATTAACCGGCGTGGTTTTCGATTAAGTAAATGACTGCAGTCAACTTTTTTGGGGTAAAAAAAAGTGATGGTAATAACGGGTTGGTCACTAGGCAGGGATTTCACTGTACTCCGGTGAAGAAGATTTACACTGACTGCTGGCTAAACCAGCTGTGTTACCATTCATCAGCCTTTAGAAACTTTTTCAGCTTTTCGGTCGATCTCATATTTTGCGTCGGTAACACTTAAATGTCTCCTGGCACAGTGAAATTCATTAAACATTCCGCAACAAATTTTCCTAATTTTCCAGACTCTTAATATAAGTTTTTCAGAAACATCATGATTTTGCTTTGGTAGCAAAGGACCCTTTCCTTTGCTGACTAGTGACTGTGTAAACTGCGTTCCATGGCTTTTTTTTATAACACGCGCTATCGTTTTGTTGCTAGTTAGTCTCTATTTGTTTTCTCTGTTTTGTTTGGCAACAAATCACTTAACAAGGTTGCAAAGCATGTTTAGATTTCTGTCGTTTTGGCCTCAAAGAGGGCCGAAAATTTTGGGAGGCCGGATTAAATAAGCCCAAAATAATCGTAAAGCAGAGAGCCCATCACCGAACTAAGTGATATATTGGTGTGACATAGAAATTGGAATGAGTTCTAGGGAGTCTGTTCTTCAGAACCTCCCCCCCCCCCCCCCCCCCCACCTCCTTCAGCCTCATTATGCTAGTGTCGCTGGCAGGAGTTTCCCGCCAGCGACACTATTATAATATGGCTGGGCTGGGAGGTGAATATCGTTACATAATAGGTTTAAATTTTAAAATAGCTTTCCATTCTCTTCAACGTTTAAGTAGAACTTAGGTGTTTAATCCCTCTTAATTCTTTTCTAATATTTCAATATCAGCATTTTAGTATTTTTAGTTAAATTTTATCTTGTTATATTTTCACAGTGCCCTCTTGAATACCACCTTGCGTGATTTAGGCCATCTGTATAAAGAATTGCATTATTATTATTATTATTATTATTATTATTATCATTATCATTATCATTATCATTATCATTATCATTATCATTATCTTTATCATTATTATTATTATTATTATTAAGGAGCAGACTAAGTTCGTGGACGCTACATTTCACACAAAAGCTCGAGGAGTATCTAGATCTAGCTAACATGTAACAATCACAGTCCGTTTGCATTGTTTGCGCTATTGTCCGCATACACCACCAGAGACTTCGTTCTCCGTTTAAAGCAAACGCAAAAACCATTTCGGAAGAGCGGTGATTGCATTTCTGGGTTTCATGAAAGTCTAAGAGAAAACTTTAAAGTAATTCAACTTGAAATCGGTCTTGCTAATGTGTGCCGTTTTCCTCCAAGGATGATAGTGAGTTTCAGCGTGGAGCGCAATTCAAAGCAAAGATGGCACTTGCATTGATTTTTCTTCACGCACCACCCTCTATAACGGGAACGGCGGAACAGGCTTAGCAGCCGGCCACGCCCAGTAAAGAAAAAGGGAACATGACTTCTCCTACAAGGGGCTCGACTAGCCACGCCTACTGCTTTGTCTAAGGGAAAAAGATAATAGAGGCTCATTATGATCGATATAACACTAAAAAGAGTATTCTGATTGCATTCGCAGTTTTGTGTGTGTGTCACAGTTTTTATACTCGGGGCTCTTTACCCGGTTCAGTACCATAAGTGACAAGGAACGTCAAGGTGTTGTATTCATCATCTAATGACTTTTGACAGGAATTGGGTCGAGTAATAAGAAAAGTAAAGAAAGGTGTAGTTACTTTTGTCACCTTCTGTAGCTGACGCCTTTAGCGGTGAAATTCGATCTTACGACAGGCCTCTGTAAATCGCGCTCAGCGGCTAATAGATGCGATGTACATGTTCCTCCTGATCGTATGGTTAAGTCTATTTTCTACTGGATAGTTTAAGAGTTCTGACACACTCCGTTTTATGAAATCGAGGCAAAAAGAAATTAAGGGAGAAAGATCTACAGAGGTCACGAAACACAAACTGTAAACAGTGGAGCGCGCGAAAAATGTTTTGGGACGCTGCTATAAAGGTACGTGACTTTTACTGATGTAACGTTTTGTGAAACACGATTAAAACGACTTCTATCGAGTCCATGCGAAACCTTTTGCAAATCGAATCAGAGGTGTTTAACTCAAAGCTAGCCGCGGCGTCCTTCCGTTTGATGTTAGTGGTTAAACTCTTTGGAGTTCTTCACGCACTTTCTCGTTTCGGTTATGGCATGCTAAAGGGTTTTTATGAAGTAGTTTGGGAATTTGAAAGTTATTTAATTCTGCCCAGATAATTTTTGGTCTGCAGGAGTAAGCGATCCGGTACGAAGCAATCAACTGACTGATCTGATAAACTTTGCAAACAGGGTCTCACCGTCCGGTGATATCATGAATTACACATCAGTTAAGATCAGCTTTTATTTCACGAATATTATCATAAACAGTTTGAAACTTTCACGAATTCAGCAATAAATACTAGTGCTATTATTTCCAAGTCTCCTTCAATGTGGAGAGGAAAGTGAGGGATCGTGGACAAAAGATAGTGGATCGGCGGGGGGAGGGGGGGGGGGGGGGGTGAGGGAACACAGAAATTAAAACGTGACTGGAGTTTTGGCTTGAAAATATCATTGGTGATTAGTTTCAGAATTTTTCGCCCGGTGTCGCGTTTTTTCATTACTAGTTGATAGCCTTTTCATTGAATTTTATAAGGTATGCACATAAAGGATATTTTCTTGGTCAAGGCAAAAATTTCCCACGCTTGTCAAACATACCGGATTTTTTGCGCGGTGTAGTGTTTGATACCTAAAGCGATGCGAACCACTTTTCCCTATAGCCTTAGTTTGTTTTATAATACTACAATTTCACATCTTTCAAATTAGTTAACAAGAAATGTGGGAGCAATTTAGCAATCATCCCGTCTCTTTTCCCCCTCCCCTCCCCCGGAAACCGTATTATTCAGTTTTGCCGAGACGGTTGGGTTCTTTTGCTATTGCGACGTAACTGACGCGACCTTTGATCTCCTTAGAATGGTAAGTTTTAGAGTATTTGTACAGTTAAAGATTAGATTCCAACGAAAGATTGATTGATTCAATGGCATGTTATTCAAGAACCGTACGGCGTTTAGTAAAAAAAAGAGTTGCCGAGAATACAAATCGAATTGAATATGATTTTGCGGTACAGTAAACGGGTTTTCTTACAATTGTCGCCACTAAATATTAATGTATCGTTCGAAACATTAGAGAATCAAATGCTATCTTGAAACCTTGATAAGCTTTTTATCTTATTTTCGTCAGTTTCATGAGCGTGTATGAGTTAAGAAAGGTTCCTGAACGGTTATTCGTGGACCTTGTTAAAAAAAATCGATCGTGATATGTTCTCGAGAGAAATCGTTCATTTTTTTGTGAACAAGAATCGAACGCAAACGTGCAACCTATATTAAATTATAGTCCTTGATCGGACGCTTGATTTTGTTTCAAGTTTACTAGTATGTAGTGGTTGACAACTCCCGACAGTGACTGTAGGGACGAATTTTTAGGAAAGAATATAATGAATCTAAACTTTTCCACCCAAATCGTGACTATACCCTTAGTCATGTCACTATTGTTGTAGGTAGTAGTGTAGTTGTAACATGTTTGTGTTTGTGTTTCTAATTCAGGCTTATCTACCAACTAACAACGTCTGTGGATCCAGTGACTCATTGGTAAAAATCCCGTACCGAATATTTGTGGGAGGAATTGCTTTTAATGTAAGTTTAATCAAGGACGTCAGTGTTGAGTAGTCTCGAACGAATCAGTTACAGGTAGACTGCGTGGGCAATTTCTTTGGAGGTTTACTTTTTCAGTACTCTAAATTCAAAAGTGGCCCGAGCAAGGTGTACTGTTTAAAGAAACGAAAAGCTTGTTGTTACTTCAAAGAACATGCATCTGACCTACTTTTTGCTTTAATTTTAATACTTTTAGACTACAAAGGAAGAACTCCGTGAGTTCTTTAGTAGATATGGAGCTGTGAGAGACTCCAAAATAATTAGAGACGCTGAAGGACTAAGCAAGGGGTAAGGTTTACATTGTAAGATCTATTTTATTAGGTGTTTTAGTCTTCAGTTGGGTATAAAAACTGTTTGCCACTCACTCTTCAGGTTGCCTTTTTTGTTGACTTTTTTCTTTATTTTATGGGATCGTGCCGTCACCAGAATTTTCAGTCACAGCTTATCTTTTACGTTATCAGCACCGCAAAAGACTCTTGTATCAATTCATCTGTCTTTTGATCTTAAAAAATAAGCAGTTTTTAAATTCGAATTCGAATTCAACTCCACTCCACTGATTGAAACGGTTGTTGGGGTTTTTAAATGTATAACCTTTCTTTTTCAGTGATACCATTCATAATTACTTGTCATCAAAAGTAAACAGACTACTGTTTTAAAAACACAAGATGCAATAGTCCGGCCAAAAATGTGGTGAAGGGCTTCCTTTTTTCCCGATCTTGTTGGGCCTCATTTTTGGGCAGATTATTAGTTGAGCTACTTTCTTTTTTTTGGCAAGTGCATCAATCAGCTAGGAGGTAAACCGGACTTCGTTTATTTTCGTGTGGTTGAAAATGTAATTAGAGAAGCCATTATACCAGAAAAACACTGAGAGTGCTGTATGGTCGCATGTAAACCCTGAAGAACTTAACATATAATTGAATAAAATAATGCTTGATTCTTTCATCCAGGTATGGATTTGTTACCTTCTATCGAGAGGAAGACGCGCAAAAAGTGATGAATATGGTAAGCTGGTTTGGAAAATGAGACAACATATGTCCACTTCCTTTGTCTTCATCTTTCACGCAATCAGCGGTGTCTTTTGGCTTTTGACTCCTGGATATCAGACGCATTTTGGGACAAATTCCAAAGGACTACTGATAAAATGCGTGGCAGTACACCGAAACTATGTAGTTTTAACTCTCTTTTTTGGAGAAAACTGAATGAATCAAAGGCGCAAAACTTGCGTACGTGCTAAGGTCCAAAAGAAAGGAAGTTTCATGAACGAGCAGGGGCACCCAACGAGAATATAGTTCAAAACCACTTAACTTAACATTATTGAACGTATTTTAGTATTTAAATGGTAGATATAGGCGTATTTTTATCCCCTAAAAACTTTTCATCTGTTCGGATTTCTTAGCTGAAAGTCTAGTGATCCGAAAATTATAGGGATCAAAACTTACCTTTTCGAAAATTTTAGCCAGAAAAAGGCTCCCGAAAATTCTAGGTGACCTTTTAAGGGTAGAAATCCGTTAAAAAATGGGCAATAATACCATATTTTAGATGTTCGAAAATCCTAGAAGAGGCAGGCAAGCAAGAAATTTTACAACTAATGTTCCGAAAATTCTAGATCTCAAATCGTCTTCCGAACAGATATTTTCCCGAAAATTGTCGTTGGGTGCCCCTGAACGAGGTTGATATTTTAGGCGATTCCGTCACCCATTTTACATTACACAGTGTTTGAAAATTCAGAACGCGGAAAAAAATGCCATTAAGATCATTTGCACAGTGACAAACCCATTCCAACAGCACCACAGGAACGCTCAACTTTTCACTAGTTGTAAGCTTTCATTTGATGAGAAGCCACGGTTATGTCTACACGATACCTACCTACCAATACACGATACTACGTAGCGGGCACGAAAGCCATGTCGGATAGGTCTTTTGTTCCCGCATTTAACGCTGACGTTTCGGCACGGTTTTTGTACCGGAGTGATGCTGCACCGTTCTGGAAATTGTCATAGTATACTGTAGGACTTATTCAGGCACACGCCCAGTTAGTGCATGAATCAGGGCGTGGAAGGGTTCATGAAAAAAAAAACATAATAAATAAAACCAGAACTGCACCATGAACAACACTTGAAACTTCTGCTGGAAAATAGTCACAACCACAAAGTAGGTCTGTTGTAAAAGTAGAAAAGAACTTTGAACTGTGTAATTTGGTTGCTGTGGCTTAGAAGTGTCGCTGTAAATTGATGTGAGAGGCATACCCAGTAGTGATTTCATGCGAAGTGGGTGGGATGGGGGAGTGTTGTAAGTGGGCATGAGTCCCAAGAGGATAGAGGATTGAAAATTTCGATCATAAAATATGAAATTTCCTACATTTTCAAGATCCCCTCAGTTTCGGCTTAGAAGGTGTCTTTTCAAGTCGTGCTTAAAATTTATTGCTGGGGAGATTGAGCCTGATACACTAAATGCAGCTTGCTGCCAATCATTTTTTGTTGCACGTCCTATTTTTTGAAAACACGAGGTGGCGACAATAAACATTATATCTATCTATACTATATGTTCCCTAGCTGATAGAATTTGTGTACAAATTTAAAATGAATCTGTCATGTCTGTAATTTATTTTCAGTGTTGTGTTTGTTGTTGTTGTTGTTTTTAGTTATTTTTGGTGGGAAAACACTTTGGCAGAAGTCACATGCAATGACTGATGAAAGTAATATTTTTTTCTGTAACTGCTTTTCCATCTCACTTAATTTGTTCATAGGGTACTATTTTCTTTAAAGAAAAAAGGCTAAACATCTCAGAAGCTTTTAGAAAACAACAAATGACCCTACAGCCAATGGTGAGCACTACTTCCAGATCTTCTACAAGTGAATGAAACAGTCTGATTTTTTCTTTTAAGCATCATGTGCATGTACCATCTGTTAACCTAAAGTTACCTTGAGCTGAATACAGTAAAAAAACACATATAAGAACAACTGGATTAAGAACCTGCGGACTAAAATTTGGCATTTAGACCCTCATTATATAAGAACCTGTTGAGCCTAAAAATTGAAAATTTTTCTTATTTGGAAAACCAGAAGAAATAGCAACAGTAATAGTAACACTCAAATTTTAACAAAGGATACTATTAAATTGAAAATGACAATGTCAGTATATGTTGCTTATAGATAACGAAGGGAACCCGGCCATATTGGCTAGTTGTTGGACAAGCAGCAAGTACCTTTTCATCTTAAGATAATAAGAGCCAATTTTAAATAGCTTTAATTCTAAGTAGACACCAAATAAAATAGACCTTACTTGGACAAATCAAGATTCTTATAAGTAGGCTTTTACTGCAATCGACGTGAACCACCCGTTTTGACGGATATATTCGAGAAAACGTCTCCCACTTAAATAAACGCAACCTCCCAATACTTAACACCTCTGGCCTCCCAGCAGTGAACTTGTTTTCCCCGCTTGCCGTACGTGATGGATCCAAAGAAAGTCTGCGCACTGCATACCCCTGGAAAGTTTTAAAAAAGATCTTGAAACAGTTTGAAAGTTTATTTCGAAATGCATTTCAGGCTATTTTGTTTTGTTCTACTGATAGATATACACTTGTCTCTCCTAATTTCGTAATTTCCGAAGTAAAACGCACATTAGAAATTAAAGAGGATACGGGGAAGTAAACTGTAGGGGAATATACCCGAAGTTCAATCCAAGAGCTGCCAAGCCTATATGCTAGGCCCGTGTTCAAGCTTTGTATACGCCCCCATTCCTCCGCCCAGTGGAAGAAGGATGACTACCGCGCACACTGAATGGCTGGAAAGCGAACCTAAGGCTATGCAGTCCTGTTGCAAATCTTCAAGTTCGTAGAGTGGGCACCCGAAGGGAGAGAATTTTTTGCAACCATTCAAGACAAGACTGATTAGATAAAAAAATTTCCCCTTCAGCACATTCAAGCTGCCCTTTGCGTAGAACACTTAATTGTGAATTAGCGTCCAATTCTGTGAACAGAGTGTACGTGCCTGGAAGCGTCATTGGACTCTGGTACGCTCCCAGTTGCGAAAAATGTGGCTTCCTATTTTAATACTAGACTTGTTTTTATACTTGTAGACCACCCCGCAAGCTGTTTTTTCTGTGCCTGTAGTAGGTAAGATTAACTGGGCCAAGACTTTAGAATTTCAGTAATAAAGGTGTTGTAAGAAAGATGGCTTTAAGTCCAAATTAAACGTAAAACATTTTCTTTCTTTATTTGCTTTTCTACTACTCCTGTAATTCTTTGTGTGGTAAAGCTGAATTTAAAAAGGTAGCCTTCGGTTGATCATCGTTCATTTTGAACATTTCAAGAGATAACTCAAGAAAGCCTGTATGAAATCAAGGGAGGGCAGCGTTACACGGACGCTTTATTAGTGTGACTTCATCGCTTTTGTTGCGGTTTATACGTAGCACGATCACATGCAACACCGCAACCATTTCGCTCCGTTGTGGAAAAAGTGTCGTCAAAAGTGGCGCGTATTGAAATCGATACGGTTTCGTCTATGGTGTAAACACCGTACCCGCGTCGTTTTAAAAACGGTTAATGGATTTTTCATCTCGTACAGGAATAAAAGACATATATACTTGTGAAAGCACTCCCTCCAAATTCCATCAGAAAATTCGCTTAAGACTGCGACTTATAGCCTCTTATCCCGCACAGAGGGGCACGGGTCACGTGGTTTCACACAATGTTCACAGGTTTGTTTTTTAAATTTTTTATTTCTTCTCAGCTCCTACAACGTGGGCTACTGCTGCCTCGTCAGCACCAGTTTATTACACCACTGTGAATCAGGTCAGTCGGTCAAAAATAGCAAACGTCAAGAAACCCGGGAAAGCGAAACTGAGGGGGCTTTGGGTTAGTCACGCAATCTTTTCTTGAGGAAGGAATTAAAGAGATTGTGTGACAAACCCAAAATTAGATTACGAGCAATCCCTCCTTCTGTTTAGGGATAGTCGGGTGAGAAAAACATGCCAACGCGCGACAGTAGGCTTCTTTTTGAAAACTTGACATGCTTTTCTAGCGCACCACACGTGCGTTACGTTACTACGCAGCAGCCTCACTTCGCGCGCGTTCGCATGTTCTTCTCATGATCCCTCGACTAACCCTGAGCAGGAAGGCGGACTGTTCGTAGTTCAAAGCAGACATGGCTAGAGGGAAGACCATGGAGACTCTTGTATAGAACAGACTTGGATTTAATCGTCGTACAGCATCCGAAGGGGATGTCCACTCTACATCTTATGATCACTTCGTAACTGTTCCAACCAATGTTATCTTCAGGTTTTGAAATGTTTTTCCCTCTGACTGCAGTTGCTTTCCTTATCTGAACTGAACTTCCAATTTGTCGTCCGACAAAATTTTCTTTCGATTCAAGAAAAAATTTCAAATTAGGTTATCTTACGCTTTACATCCAGTTGAACCCTAATCAGTGGAGAATAACGGTGAGTTATATATGAAATACTCGTATGTGAACTGCGGATGAAATATGAAATGACGACGACCAGCTCCCAGTTGGCTTGATAGCTCAGTTGGTTGGAGTGCAGAGGTCATGAGTTCGAATCTCGGTCAAGCCGGAATTTGTTTTCAGGTTGTTCTTTAATCAGCTGCTTAAGTTGATATCATTAACTTCGATTCATATGGTGGTCATCATTTCAGTGGAGGTTGCCGTAACGTACTTTTTTTCTTCGCACCTGCAAATGCGATTGCAAAGGACTGCACGTGTCTCACCTTATCTATCAGTGAGGAAAAGTGGAGTTCCTTGCCTCCGTATAAAGTTAATTCAAGACTGTTTTTCAAACGGCTAAATGCCTTCCTTCCATTCTTTCCAGGCTGATAAGTAATTTCTTGCTTTCTAGTGACATAACAGGCCTTTACGTTTGTCCGTTCCGGCAAATGTTATACGTAACTTTGTCGAGAAATCTCACAATGGATGAATTTATCAGGGACATTCCTATCAGAATATCAGAATACGAATTCTTAATTTCAAACCTTAGCCAGTGACATTGCTAGAGCCCCTCGTTCTTCTCTGTTGCGGATCATTAGAGAAAGGGGCTTTAACAACGAGGCTGGTTGGAGTGGTAGGTGAAAAATACAAGCCAGAATAACTGGCGTGTGTACCCGGGAGTGTGTATCATCATAGCTTTTTCCAAGCTCTGAGATAGTAGGAACGGTAAGAAAATTAGAAAGGAAACGCGAAAATAAAACGCGCGGGGTCTGGGAAAAAGATGGCTCTGGCGGGAAAAGGAAGGGATAGAGCCTGTGAGCACTTTTTAAACGACCCCCTTCACCCACTTTGTTTCTCCAGTTTCTAGATAATTAGATTTCCGTTGTCAACCTGTCGAAATGTCAATTCGTTGGAATCGTTCTCAAATTTCTCGCGCGAGTATTTCGCGCAACCCCGTCATGCGAACGCGAGAAAATAGTCTTGTCTTCCAGCACTTCTGCTAGCTGCTACAGTGTGTTTGAATCCCGTAGACCACCCTTCAAAGTGCTGCAGATTTTGAAAAAAATCCAACATGTAGTGGAACAAAGGTTCCTCGAATTTCTTTGTTCAAGGTGGTATAAAACAAGAAACTTCTGGTGTTTACGGGCACCGAAAGTTTAATATTAGCCGGCGTTGTCGAATCGCCTGGACATGTGCTCCATAAGCACGAGCAGACTCCTAGACTACGAGCAGTCTCTCTTTCCGCTCAGGGATAGTGTAGTGAGCACTACACTAGCGCCTTGACACGTGCGTCACGTTTCAATTAACGCGGCAGGGGATTTCGCGCTCGCTCGCTTGTTCGTTTTCCTCGACTATCCCTGAGCGGAGAGACTGCTCGGCGTAGTCTAACTTCCACAAGTTAGCCGTTTAATTGCGTGAGAACTTTAACCGTATTTACGCGGCGTTTAAAAAACTTGTTCCTCAGAAGAACGGCGGAATTTCTCCGTAGTACGTAACATGACAGGGCAAACACGACTTCCGCTAGTCGCTGAATGTATTCTAGCCTTCATAATTGAGTTCTCCAAGTACGTTTCTAGCAGCTTTGTCTCTTCGATCAAAACGATGTAAGATGATTGATCGACACATCTCTATTGTGCTGGTAGATTGTGTTGACCCTCTGATCAGATAGTAGGAACGGCCCAAAATTACTTGGAACGCGATAATTGGACGCCCGGGATCTGGAGAAAAGATGGCAGTGGCGGGACCGCGGGTTGCTTACAGCCCCCCCGTCTCGTCACTCACCAACCCCCACGCGTTTTTCGGGCTCGTTATCTCAATTTGCGCTTTCCCCACTATGTCAGAGCCTGTAACAAGCTAATGAGAGTCTGTTTGGCCTCCAACAGGGACCTCAGATACCGACCATCCAGTTGCCATCTGCGAGAAACTGGCCAGCGGTACAAGCTGGAGTTTATCAGCCTGAGACAGTCACTTACTGGATGCCTCAATACGGATATTATTATTAGAAGTGCGGTTTTAATTAGTCGGAGTAACAAATGTATTACGCTGGCTCCCGTCGCGCCATTATACATAGTTAGTTCCACAGTGGAACAAGCCTAAGAACTGTAAATAAGACATGAAATGTTTTAAACTTTAACAAATTAATTACATCTGATTTTAAGCTATCTCAGATCAGAATAAACCAATACCTCTGTTTTTTTAAGAAGAGTAGGTAATTAATAGTTACAAACGTATTATCAGTGCTGGAAATAACAGTCGGTCATCGGACATTGTCCGACCAAATTTCGAAATTGTCCGACCAATTTCACCATATGGTCGGACATGATGTTTGAACACGAGAAAGCTACTAAAACTTTGAAGGCAAAGTTCTTTGTTACCTGTGAAATGTGATAAATTAGTTGCCTATTTAATACAGCTCTACTGTCTCAAAGTTTCTCTGTACGTTAGTTCGTACAGTACTAGTGTTGTCTTTTCAACGCTTCTCCATACGTTGGTTCTCTTATAACGTATTAATCTTGTCTTCCCAAACTTTTTATGCGTATGTGAATTTGTTCGTGCCATATTAGTCTTGCCTTTTTGACGTTTCTCCGTACGTTAGTCTGTTCGTATGGTATTAATCCCGTCTCAACGTTTCTCCATATCGTAGTACGCTCACATCTGTTGTATTAATGTTGTCGTATTAATCGTTCTTGGTAATTAGTTCGTTTGCAAGTATTAGTCTTATCTTCTCAACGTTTCTTGGTACGTTAGTTCGTTTGCAAGTATTAGTCTTATCTCCTCAACGTTTCTCCGTGCGTTAGTTCGTTTGCACAGTATTAGTTTTAACTTCTTAACGTTTCTCCGTGCGATACTTCGTTTGTAGAGTATTAGTCATATCTTCTCAACGTTTCTCCGTCATTAGTTCGTTTGTACAGTATTAGTGTTATCTTCTCAACGTTTCTCCGTGCGTTAGTTGGTTTGCACAGTATTATAGTGTTATCTTCTCATCGTTTCTCCGTGCATTGGTTCGCTTGTACAGTATTAGTTTTAACTTCTCAAAGCTTCTCCGTGCGTTACCTCCTTTGTACAGTATTAGTATTATCTTCTCAACGTTTCTCCGTGCGTTAGTTCGTTCGAACAGTATTAGTCTTATGTTCTCAACGTTTCTCCGCTTCGTTTGTACCGTGTTAGTCTTATCGTCTCAACGTTAGTTCGTTTGTACGGTATCAGTCTTACCTTCTCAACGTTTCTCCGTACGTTAATTCGTTCGCACAGTATTAGTCTTATCGTCTCAACGTTTCACCCTACGTCAGCTCGTACCGTATTAGGCTTATTCTCGACACGAACTTATTAATCTTGTTTTTACGGCTGTTTTCCGTAACTGTAAAGTACGTGCATACAGTACCAGTCTTGTCGTTTAACGTTTATTCGTATGTTACTTCATACGTTTGGCGTTAATCTCGCCTTCTTTCCGTATGGTAGTTTTTCCATATGAAATACATCTTGTCGTCTCCCCGTTTCTCCACACGTAATTACGTTCGAACGTTTTTAGTGTTGTCTTCTCGGCGTTTCTTCATACGTCAGTACGTTATTACTCGGTGTTATCTTATATGTAATACATAATATTTTCTACGTAATCTTAGACTTGTCTTCTTACATTACAGATGCAAGAAGTAAAAGTTACATTGTTGCTCGAGGCATTTATATTCTACAGAGTTCAATTCTTTCATTTTTAGTCAATGTGGCGAAATGTGACATACGTAATTTTCAAAACTGGCAGGGATAATCACCTGAATCGAATTTTTTTAATTTCAGAACATTGCTGTAAAAACTTAAAAGATACGTAAGATATTCTACCCGCCCAACTCAGTTTTGACTTCCCTGACTTTTAGTCAGGCTAATAGTAGATAAAATAGCCATTTTTGGAAGAAGCCCTACATTGGTTTTAACACTTAATCATTACTCCGACAAGACATTTCAAGACGTCACTGTTATGTATTTGTACGCTGTATCAGCATGTTTTACAGGATCTGGAAGGGGGGTCCTGATCCCGCATTCCCGCTCCTTTTTCACGAGAATCCCGCATCCCGCACTTTTTTCATCGCTATCCCGAATTTCGTTTTTTCTTTCCCAAAAATACATGAAAAAAGACTAATTTCTGCAAAAGCTGGCCCTTTCGATTGATATTTTGCGCTCGCTTGGTTGATTCGCTTTTGCCGCCATAACGTTTATTTGGGTCGTGACGAATTCCCGACAGACAGGCAACAAAATCCCACATCCTGTCCCAAAATTTTGGCAAATCCCGCTTCTCTGGTAGCAGTAAAATCCCGAATCCCGTCAAGATATTTTTCGTTTTCCCGAATCCCGCACCGTATTTTGGTCAAATCCCGGATCCCGAGAATACCCTTCCAGACCCTGGTTTTAGCTCTAGATCTGCTGTCATGAACTTGTCCATAAAAATTCGGAGTTGTTTTGACGCACGAAGAGATGACATCAGTCGGTTTGGTAATCTGCTTTGATGAGCTTCAATCAAATACTTCAATGGTAACACAGTACACCAGTGAGAAACTGAATTCAAATAGCGGTAAAAAGAAAAAAAAAAGGCTTGTTATCAGAAGTCATTATTAGTACAGTGTGTTGCCCAGTTTTCGTACACTTTAGTTTGTAATCGCTATATCTTTTCGTCTGTGAGACGAAAATTTCTGAATTTTCTATTAAAGATAGCCCATTTACTAACCTTCAATTTATAAAACGATTGGCCGCTTGATCGACGTACGTTCAAAATTATGCCATTTTTCCCGAAACTCCTAAGTTGCCCAGTCTTCGTACACGTGGCCCAGTTTTCGTACATCGACAAAACAACATTTCTCCACGAAAACGCTCGACGCAAACTGATGTGTCAGCCACCCTGCTAAGTGCTTATCGTGTTTTCTCTTCGGTTTGTGAATAAATATCGGCTTAGCGACCAAAATTTGGCGTACAAAGCAAATGGTTATTCGGGGGATGGATGTTTAATCGATCCTGCAGTGTTGATTTTTTGGTCCCTCACTTTTGGGCGGCTTTTTTTACGCTCAATCCACTGTCTCGTACGTCATTTACTGCCTTGGTAAAGGTGGTTGACAGGTTACTATTCTGCGTATTACAACTCTTAAGAAAAGGCCTGTATAAGATTCGACGTTTTCCTTCCGTTTCCGCTTACGCCTTTAGAATAGCAAACTCTTTACTTCCGTTTCCGCTTACGCTTGCTTTTCTTACCTACTTTTGTAAATGTTTATTAGAATCGCAACGGAGTGAAAAAATCAGTAAAACCGGTAAGCGAACGATATTTCACGGTGTATGTCAACATTCTATGCATAGACATCTACCTTAGTTAATTATTTGACGATTTAGATTGTTTGCGTGGGATTACGTTTATTAAATATTCGTGGCCTTTGCGTGACCTGGATGTAAAGCGTCGCTGTTCTACCACAACAAATACATGTAGTGTATCGTACTTTGCAAGGATTGTTGTGTAATCTTTGCTGCACTTGCGACCTATTAGTTTTCGAACAGTGAAGTTTAAAATTCAGTTCTTTAACTTATCTAAAAATAGGTTTTGAGAAAGGCGCAGCTAAGTGTACGAAAACTGGCACAGTAGGTCAAAATGTATGCGAAGATTCTCATCGCTAAAATTCAGGAGCAGTTAAATTTAAGCTGGCGTTGAAAGTTTTTCCATTCACTTTCATCTTTTGTCTATCACCAGTCCAAAAATCATGAAGTTCCTTGCAAAATTACCAGCAAAACGGGCTATTTGTTCATCTACAGTACCTTTACTGTGCAGTGAAAAGTGCAAATATTAGCCGCTAAACTTTTACTCACCTCGAAAGAAATTGTCCGCACTGACCTGCCTCTCCGTCAAAAAGCCCGGCAAAACCGACAATTTATAGCTGAGATGTTCCTTTTACTTTTGGAATTCTTCGGTTGACGAAGATTTAAATGACCGACGAAAATAATCAAATAAAGTTCTTTTTGTACGAAAACTGGGCCCGTACGAAAACTGGGCAACATACTGTATCATCTGAACCATAATGACTGTAAAATAAATGTTGACATTTTGTGTCGAATAGATAAACAGATTATAGTGTTTCAGAGAAGTGTTCAACTGCTAGTGTAAATTACGTTGTAAATCAGGTAATTCAGATTGACACAATTTTCTTTTTTTGTATGCAAATTACATTATGCTAATTAGTGTCCGACCAAATTTATAATATGACCGACCAAAATGAAGACTTGAAAGGACACATGTCCTGCTAAGTAAGAAAAATTATTTCCAGCACTGATTATAGTAGTAGTATTGAAAGAAACCGTGTGTGATCTTGAATCGAAGAAACGTTATCCGCTTATAAGGGCTTTTAGCACGATTACGCACATGTGCAACCTCTAGTAACAGTATGGACTGAAATTATTTTAGGGGGGGGGAAGGGAAGTAGAGGCTGCCTGCATAGCGCTCGGAATTGCTTTCTCTTTTTTTTTTATTTGTTTGCATGCAGCGCCTGGTAAAGAGTAAAGAGCCCGCTAGGGCATGCTGGGAACGGTGGAGCAAAAGAATTATCTTTCAAGTAATGGCGGAAAACGCAGCTCTTGTCAAATACTTTAAACGTTGTGCTAAGACAGTAGTTAGAAGTAAACAAGAGGATGCCCGAAACAGGTTTTTGCCATTTGGTGCATTGTTTTTGACCCCTTTTTTTATTCCGATCTGGGGTAGAAAATTGATTTGTGCATTGTCTTGTGGTAAAGGCCCTTATTTTGTAAGAACTTTTTAATATTTTTATACTTAGACAACGACGCTCATTAGTGTTGTCCGCAACGCGTTCTTACGTTTTTATTGGTCTTACAATATACGAGTCCTTGGATGAAGTAATACCTAGCTCATATAACAAGAAGTCCATAGTCAGGAGGGAACAAACTGTAATTAATTTAGCGCCAACCACACCGGAAGCAAGGCCAACTTGTCGGACCAAAGAGCTTGGGACACTATTAAAAGTATCATGTTCAGATCAGAGAGTGTGACTCGGTTTGTTTGGTTACATTTTTGACAAGGCAAGAAAATAAAGAAGATAAAGGTATTTTTGTAACAGGAGGTTGTTGTTTCGAACTGTACCTGATACCGGGCTGGATTCATCAATCAGTGATTTTGTTCTCTTCTGTTGTTCAGGAGAGAAAAAAACAAACAAACAAAAAACGAACCCCCCTCCCCCCCCCAAAAAAGCCGATCCACTTCCCTTATCTAATAAAAAGGCCCGTTCCGACAGATTCCATTCCCTCCCAAAACATTTCTTAGAGTATTTACCATATTCGGGGCTGTCTCAATGCTTACCCGCTATTTCCGTAAACCGTCCTTCAAACCATCCTTGGCTTTCAGTATAAAATACAAGTTTACATGTAATCAAAATGTCTCTTCTGAACGAAAACCAAAGAAAAGTAATACTGAGTTAACAAATTTGTTGTATTCAGTATATGAATGAGCTTACATTTAATGCTTTAGGATAAAAAATGGACCATGCCAGGATGCGGAAGAAAACACCATGTTGGCTAACGGATCTTTAGTAAGGGCCCGGACGCACTGGGCAAATTTTTGTTTATTTTGCGAAAAAATCTGTCACCAGTTCCGTGAGACAAGTGCGCCCGGTGATTTTCTGATCTACCAAATTTTGTCAAGCCTTACCAAACTTCAAAGGCGCCGTCGTCCTGCCTCGGAGCAGGACAAATTTTTGTCAGGCGTGAAATCTGACGGATTTGTCAATTTACACGCCATGATTTGAAGGGAAACGTCAATCAAGAAAATTTGATCTCTATTTTTAGTCGGAGTCTTTCAGAAGTCAGTAGCCCGCCAAAATTATTTCATATTTGAGCGGCAATCAAACGGTGAAGATGGAAGATTCGTACCTCGGGATGCTGCATGACAATCATTACTCAGAATACAACTATCATGGTTCCCAAGTTTATGTTCCAGCTGCATCTCCAGGTCCAAGTACTGTTCAAGTTGTACGTACATCCCTACGTAAACCGACCAAATACACATCCGTATGCAAACCCGCCGATTACATGTACACTGTTGGAGTTGAACGAATTGAAGGAAGAAAAAAACAAGAATACAAGCGATAATATGCCGAGCAGGAGCCATAATCGGGGACGGAGACCGTAACTGAATACCATTTTCAGTCCTGGGGCTGGCCCCATCGAAAAAGACAAATGTGCTATTTTTAGAAAAAATTGCGCCATCGCGCGTGACACACGCGCGTACATGTTGCGAGGACTCCGCGCAAAGAAAAACAAACAAAATGGCGTCGGAAATAACCTTGTTTGGAGATGAAAAAATTCAGTTTTTGTCATCAGTGTCACGTCCAAATTTGAGGAAAGGCCTTGGGGAGAACTTTCTGGATAGTGACTCTGAATATGAGGATTATACAAGTGATTCCGATGATGGCAGTGAGAATATTTTAGACAAATCCTGTGGCGAAGATGCGTCGGACATGTCGGACGAGGATTTCCCGTTACTGAGACGGATGAAACGTTTTGCGGGCAAAAAGGCGTCGAGCTACGAAAAAACAGTTGAAGGCAAATCAGGCAGGAAAAGAGAAAAGACATCCCGAAAGTATCTTTCCTCTGAGGACGCACAGAGATTGAGGGGCAGCCACTGAAGACTGTAAAATGAATGCCCAAGCACGGTGTGAAGAAAAGTTACGCACTGATAAGCTTAAATCATTTTCACTTTCTCCACTGACAAAGAAAATAGTAACATAGATTCCAACTACTGAATCGGGAAAGAAAATGTATGCCGAGATTTCTCAGCGTTTGTTTTCTGAGATAACGTCCGCCTTTACCGAAGTGGCCAAAATAAAGACAAAATTTAGCGAAAAGTGCGCTTTATTTTCAATCAAATGCTCTCGCGGTGCGTTATCAATCGTCGACAAAATAGAGAACTTGAAAAACACCAAGAAAAAACTACTTCCGTCGATGAGAAGGAGAAAGTTGAAGTGAAACTTCATGCTGCCCTAGTACTGAATATTACTCACTGGGCAATTTACGAACCTAGAAGGGATACACAGCGCAGTGGACCTGGCAAGTTGTCAACGACAGGGTGAGCTTAATTTTTTTTCTCCGCCAGCAACCCGAAGAGAAAAATCACTTTGTATAGAAGTTAAATTAAGGAGAAATTACAACTGAACGTCACTGAGACACAAATCTATGTTGTTTCAGAGTGCTTGATTTCCTAGGACGAAAAGAAACTGTAGAAATTATATAAATTTAGCATTTAGCGCAGTGTTTACAATTTCTTTCATCGTCGTCATGGCCCCGATCAATCACTTGTTCTTAAAAAAACTTCACAAACAGTAGCTTTTATAGGAAAGCTTTGACTCCGAAATATAGAGACAAGACAAAATAAAGTACAGTAAAATGGGAGAGAAGCATTTAATAAAAATTGTCACACTTAAAATATGGCGAGTCAGTACAAAAATCATGCAGCAGTCTGAACAACAAGTATTGAACAAATTCAGTACCAGAAAGGGCGACATTTTTTTGGCTATACCACACAAAATTGACACTGGTTTACCTGTTCTCTTTGCGGCTTTATCTGTGCTCCAGCAGCTCCAAATGCTCAGATACAAATCGGATGCCATGTAAAATACGTTGAATCGCAGTTCACAGTTGTTTGAGAGTTGCTTATACCATTCCGTCCGATCCACGGGCTCTAAATTAAACTGAAAACAACTGCGTTTTGTGGTTTGCGTTAATAAAAGTAAGACGTGAATTCTAATGTTCCTCACCTCCGTTGTCTTGTTTAAGTGAGCCGCATAGAAATTATTTAAGTTAAAAGATTAATTCTGTCTTCAGTTCGATCAAACAAACACATGATGGCTCCGTTGTCAGCGCTGCGATTTGTGCGAACGGAGCGGTTACAAACTCGTTCATTTGAACTCCAACAGCTATAACTGTAAGATCGTACAGCTTAAATCCGATTTGAACGATGATTACAACAATCTTTCAGGAAAAAACAATCACGTACCACTTTTCAGAGCCCATAATTAGAAGATTTTCCCCAAACCTTGTGCTTGTACGTTCACTTCGGAGCAGTTTCATTGATTCATTCAACTCCGCAAACAAACGCTGCAACACTTTCGCAAGGTTTTGGCGCCTTTTTCGGTCAGTCATGTGATCGCGATCGATTCTTGTTCCCTTTTATCTCGGAGCTTCTCTTTCTTTTTTCTCTTTCTTGATTTTATAGCCATTAGTGATTGCGTTTTTAATAATAATAATAACAATTATTCTACTTGGGCTTGCTGGATATCAAATAATTGTAACCATTTTGGGGCTACGCGCCTCGATGGTTATCTATCATATCCAACGCGCCCTCGTTGTACGCAAATTTGCGTGTACCCACGCGCGTTTATGACGTTGAGGGTGGCGCAATTTTTTCTAAAAATAGCACTTTTGTCTTTTTCGATGGGGCCGCGTGGAGACCGCGCTTACGGTCTCCGTCCCCGATTATGGCTCCTGATGCCGAGGCAACATATTCGATCGAAGAGGTTAAAGATCACATGTAACCTTTCACGCGAACAGCACGCAACCGATGGTGTTCGATTTCCGTGTGATTGACATTTTGTGGTTAGCAAATAATTCGCTGTTTCTCAGTGCGCTCACGATTGACAAATTGAAAATTTGGCGGAGACAAATTTTGTCGAGATTTTTGGTAGAGCCAAACAAATTTTGTCAGTGCAGTGCGTCCGGGCCCTAACTGGAAAAAATGATGCTAAAATTTTCACCGCGTGAAGGCGTTTTTCTCGGGAAAAGAGAAAAGCCATTTCGCGGCCATAAAAATTGCAGTCGCGACAACTAAAACTCCTGCAGAATTTAATGTTTAATTATGCAAATTGAAAGATGGGTTAAAAAGTCTTGCAGGATTTTAGCTGAATATTTCACAACAAAAACGCGCCCTGAATTCAAAGATTCTTTGCTAGCGACTGGCAAAATGTCCCCAAAGAAACGTGATTGCCTTGCACAAAATAGTCCACACAAAAAAGGGCTTAGCAAAACTAACAAAGACAACAGACAAAGACAACCAAATCGGCCTAATAGTTTGTCGTAGTGTTATTTGTTCCTCTCTTTATGAGAGCAACAATATAGAACAAGGAGGTTTATTTTGCCCCACCCCTCCCTTGACGGTGACTCATTTCCTCCAAGATCCGCATTGCATCCTGGGAAGTCCAAAATCAGGTGGGAATATTTATTGTCCGATCGAAAGCGGAGTTGTGCTGTGGATCACAAAAGTTGGCATTTTTACCACTTCCAATATGATTTAGACGAGAAAAGAGCCTTTAATACAGGTAGCACAAACAGATTCCAAAATGTCTAGCCACGCGAAGACGAAAACGAAAAAGGGGTTTAGAGCTGTGAGCCAAAAGGTGAAAGTGTTTCGCTCCAAAGATCCGCTGCTTGGCGTGTTGATGTGGGGAGTAAGCCATTCGGTAAGCACGAATTTTGCAAAGCTACCAATTAATTGTTTTGATTTGAGACTGAGTTTAGTGGTGCAATGCTCTCCTACAGATCAACGAACTCTCGCATGTGAATAATCCTTCCTTGTTGATGCAGGATGACTTCAAAGCCTTCACGAAACTTCGCGTGGACAACCACCTCTTCAACAAGTGAGTGTTATGAATGGTTACTGTGTGTGTATTTTTAGGTTCTTTTATATTTTGTCACCATTATTTGTTGGGAAGGCGCTGTATATCTGCTTTACAGATTATTTCAGCTTAATTCTGATGTTTCCGCCTCGTATTTTGACTTTTCGTGGAGTTAAATTTACCTTGAAATCGAAATGAGCCGCGTTTCAGTGGCGGTGTACGACAAATTCACAGCGAGTGTCAGATTAGTCTACGTTTTAATTTCTTTGCTCGCGCCTCTGTTCGATGGAAACTAAGAGTTCTTCATGCTGCCGATAAAGCTCCTGTTGAAAAAAACACCTCCGGTCAGGAGATAAACAAGTTCAGCTTTTTCTCACACGTATTTTACTTCTTTACAATATAAAATCCTTGCTGGTCAGCCCGTGGTTCCCGGCACCTGTAATGTTGTGTGAATTTCATTAGGTTTAATAGTTTCAAGCTTCAATCGTCTTTCATAGGCTGAACTTAAAGGTTTATCTCAAAAGGCGCCCAATAATAAATCTTGAAACTTAATCCCTTCAGAAGACAAACTTTCCTCTCTTTGCATCTTGCTGCCATAAGAATAATCAGTTAGCTCGCATTCATTGTAATTTTATTTTGTATATCATATTGCTGAATAATTTAGTTGCGGTGGAGATGTTCCCCCTGTAAGGAAAATCTCTTAATTTAAAAATAGAGCGATATTTGGAGCTGCCTTTTGTCAGATTTATTTTTGGAACTGATTTCCATTTAAAACTGTTCTGCATATTTTTTTGTTTTAGCTGAACTGATACTCATAAAAAGTGTAAACTGTAGTTTTGAACCTGAGGTCGAAAGTGTGTGCAATATTCATTTTTTTTCTATTCACAGGTTTGATTGATGTGCTTAGGAATAATTTTTTTGTTAAGGACCTCACACTGTTCTAAGATAATGAGAAGTATAATTTAGTCTATTTTCTGGTTCAGTTAAGAAGAATTACAAACACTTTATTTAGTTTTCAGTCAAAATAGTCAGACTTCTTTTTACCACTCACATAATCCAAAAGTAAGAATTTAGAAATTTTAAGGGGTGAGGAGCCAAAAAAGATTAAAAAAAACATTTTTGCGACGGTTTGCCAACATTTAGGCATTTCAAGTGTTATTTTACATTACGTAGATTATACCATGTACGTCTGATCTGAAATATTTTACAAGAAATAATATGTGAATGTTTGACCAAAGAGGTGTTTTAATGACAGAACCAAAATTTTCCTAATATGACTTTGTATAGGGTTATTAGCTGAATGAGGGTGCCAAGGTCAACAGATTTTTATCAACATTACAATTTTATACTATTCGGATGTTATCAAAGCCCTATTAGTAAAAGCAAGAGATATATATGTTGTAGTTCAATTTTATCCTTGGTTCAAGTTTTGGTTTTCTTTTGTTTTATATTAAAAAAAGAACAAAGGAAATAAAAATTGAACCAAGGATAAAATTGAACTACAACACACATATATTTTTTTTCAATGCAGCATGCTGAACATCATCTTGTCTAAATTGTGGAGGTTAGGTGTAGTATTACTCCATATGTCTTTTTGCACAGTGAGATGTTTTTTCTTATTCATGGTGCTCATTGTGTTGTTTGCAAAATATGTCTGATGCATATGTTTATAGCAATACACACAATTTTTTGTGATTTCTTACATAGATGCTTTCAAAGAACTGCATCTTGTTCTAAAATCTGCTATGTGGAAACGATAGAAAAGCCGGCTTGCAGTTCAAGATTTGTATTTTATAGAAATGAGATGTTCAAAGAAAAACCTTCTCCATGCACATTAAGGCTGCTTGCCAAAAGAATCCAGTGGCTTTGAACATTGTTGAAATCACCATTATTGGATGTTGATTACCACTTCCTCGTACATTGTTCTAGAAGAAATGCTGGGTTTGTTTTGCGACCTTGTTTACAGTATTGGGTAGTATCTTACCATTTACAGGTGCGAGAGTCAAGCATTGTTGGATAGGCCAGTCAAATGAATCAATCTTTGTTGTTCATACTGTATCTGAGAACACCAAAGTTGGATGATGGAAAACAATCTTTGTTCAACAAATTCCAGCATCATCCAGCATCGTGGCTAAACAAATTCAATGTGTTGGTACAACAGTGTTGGATTTGTTTAGGTAAATCCCATTGTTCTCATTCAAAACCTAACCAATCAGTAACTTTGTCTTGTGCAATTAATTTACATATTGCAAAGTTTTCACAGTAAAAACTGCTGTCGGCTTGAGAGCCCACTGGTGGTTCTCCAAAACATGATTCTGTACATTGGTATTTGTGAGTTGTTTTTGAAGAAGTGAAAATACAGAGTGACAGTGCACTAGCAATGCATGTGGTTTACACAAGTGAGTTTTTTCATCACCCAATGACTACATGACTGTACAGTAGACTCATTTGAAGGCTGTTACTAGCAGTGCTCCCCCCGTCTGAACTGAAACAATGGCCTTCAATGAATGCTTTTTAAAATGTTTATTTTTTTTCTGATAGCAAGTCTAAGGTGTCTGAACACAGGTTGTGTGCGCTCTATGATTTGTACTGCTGACGTGAGTTAGCGTGTGCACAAAACTTTAAGAAAAACAAACATGGTGCCTGTACGTCAATCATTTTATTTTGTCCAGTGAAGATTGTGCAAGTGTTATTTTCTGGCTAAACAATCAAACAGTTTGTTATGTGTGAAAAATGTTTGTTTTCCAATGTATTAAAGGTAATACTGTTGGAAAATACCCTGCCCCTTTTGTTGTTTGATTTGGATGATTGTTTGTTTTTTCTCTGTAGCATGTGTCACTTCTTATGCTTACAATTTTTGGCTAATTGTATGGTTGGTTGTCAAATAAATTTTTCATTTATTTTTTATGGTGGCAAGGTGTATCAAGATAAAAGCAAAGATGTTATTGTCTTAACCTCCTGACCCTGCCACTTTTGGCTGGAAGGAGGAACTGTGCTATAGTGTGATAATTGATCAAAATCGCTGGAAATAATTCCAACCATAAACATTACTAGGGAATGGCGAGGGAACTTTCAACCTCTCAATAAGATTTTGAATATGATTTTACCATTTGCTCCAGGGGAGCGTGGAATAAAATCAAAGAACCAAAACTGAGTGTCAAAGTTGTTGTAGTTGTCTTGTCTAGTTGTCAGTTGGTCCATTTAAATGAAGATAACTGGGGTCATGTTAGACCTAAATAGATGACTGTATTTATAACTCGTCTAGCTAAGCACTTGTCTAGTATGTGTTTTTTTGCCATGATGTACATGTAAACCAAAGAAATGGTTGGGATGGCAAGGGAGACAAAATAAAGCATGACATAATGATCAGCAACTACGAGAATGGAGGGCTAAAAAGGATTGATATAAAACTTTTTAACAAAGCTCTTAAAGCAGGCTGGATAAAGAAATACTTAGACACAGAAAACCATGGAAAATGGAAACTTCTGTTTGACTTGGAATAACGAAATTTTGGCGGTGAAGAAATTTTTTCGAGGCAACCTCAGTGAAGAAGGTTTGTCAAAATATATCAAAATATCAGAAAACTTTACTTCGGAAATACTCCATATCTGGACGGACATTAAATATGAGGCTATTATTTCCTCCATCGAACAGCTGAAGGCACAAAATCTATGGGAAAACTCCCTTATACGTGTTGGAAACAGACCCATACACTACAGATCATGGTCTTTTCAGGGAGTTAGAACCGTGAGTCATCTGATAAAAGACGAGAACAATTTTCTATCTTTTTCTGACTTTACAGACCATTATAATATCAAAACAAACTTTCTCACTTTCCAAGGCATGATATCAGCTGTTAAAGCCCTTTGGAAACACAACAAGAGCAACCTCCACAACATTAGCATCATATAGGAAACTATTATTGATACCTTTTTAAAGGCAAAAAAGCCAAATAGACTGGCGTACAAGATCCGCCTGAACAAAAAACAAAAGAGTCCCATTAATGCCCAAAGAAAATGGGCCGCAGAGTGCTGGAAAACCAAGAAAATATTGATTGGAACACAGTTTACCGGGTACCTTTTCTATGCACAAAAATTACAAAACTAATCGTCTTCCAATTTAAGCTTTTACACAGAAACTAAGCGACCATTTTTCTGACCAAAATAAATCTGAAGGATAACGAGCAGTGCACTTTTTGCCAAATTGATAGAGAGACTCTCATTCACCTTTTGTGGACTTGTGACATATCCAGCCTTTTTTGGCAAGGTTTCAAGCAATGGGGAATTAACAGAGGAGAACTCCCAAATATTATTAATCTAATGCCATGTCTGATATTAGGGTTAAAGCCAAACAAAAACAAGAGCATAAACCTCTATTTTCTGATTGCCAGATTCTTTATCTGGACAGGTAAATGTGCAACATTTCTTGAAATTGTCTCAGTACCCATTGTAATTTTAACTAATGTTAATGCTATCCGGTAGGGTACAGTGCTGTAAGTAACGTTCAAAGTATTGTATTGATTGTAGCAATGTTTTTAAGTACTGTATTGTAATGTTAGTGATTGTGGTGCATCAATTTAAAAAAAAAATGGTTGTAACATTAATTGATCTGTAGATTTGTTGGTAGCTTTCTTTATCATTTGCCTTATGATATAGTCCCTTTTCATGTTCATCACTGACTGCTGGCCTTTTTTTATCAGGCAATAGGGTCATTTTGTTGTGTATGGTTGTTGATGATAAAATTCATTGAAGACCTTGCATTATCTGTGTAGGCATTAAGAGATCTTTGAAGGGTACTCTTTCCCTTCACAGGTATCCTTTGGAATGACTGTGCATCGTTCAATTGAATTAATAGGGTATCAAAGTCAAGTGTGTGGACAAAATAACAGTACAATGCATAGAAAATAAACCTTTGTCATTATCCATGAGACTTTTCTTTAATTCTAAAGTTGTAAAACTTAGATTTAATTGTCTTCTTTTGTTCATCAACCGAATACTTTTGTCATGCTTTGTCCTGTCCACAAAGGCACATTCCCACTTTTCAGTTAAAATTTTCCATGCCAGTGTGCGATGTATATGCTCATTTGCAACTAGCCTGCGTAACAGGCTAGTTGCAATGACCCCACTGGGAAGGGGAAGGGGAGGAAGAACGCGGGAGAAAATGGGAGACTGGGGCCTAGGGACGAGGGAATGCCTGCTACAAAGACCCCCATTTTTTCATTTCTGCGGCCGCTGGCCGAGAATGACGCTCCCACGAGAATTATGTAATTTGACAAGGAGCCGAGGACGGCTCTTAGAAGATTTGAACTTGGTTGCCAGATAAGAAAATTGTCTTGAAACCAGAACGAGAAATGGCAGTTAGAGCTCTTCCAAAGGGAAGAGATGTTTTAGTGGTTTTGCCAACGGGATACGGTCCTAGAAAGAAGAGATTTTGTCATTTTCAGAGAAGATTTCAAAAAAGCATTATTGCACCGTTTCACGTGTGAATTTCAAGGCAGTGCAAATATCCCATTATCGGAATGAAGACTCACCTTTTGAGAACTATAAATCGGAAGAAGAAGCCCTAAGAAACGCTCGACATCGTGAACAGTGGAATTCGGAGAACTAAAAGCAAAGAATTTATTCTTTGAGAACAGACGTTTGTTTTCAAGAGAAATCTGCCGTTGCAAGACATCACTCAAGCTGTTGACTTTGTAGGGAATCTATGGTAAAGTAAATTACATTTTTGATTGTAAATTTGTATTGAAATATTTATTTTAATTGTCCGATTCTTCATATTATGACTTTCGTGTAAATTGTGAAAAACGTGTAGTTCGGTCAATAAATGCCGTTCAAAATGTATCGGGGTTCTTTGCTTGCGTGTTAAGCTTACTTTTCCTAGAAGCGAAAATTGAACGCATTTGGTTTTCAGAAGCAAAGAGGGGTTTATCTAAATCTTTTTATTTTGAAAAGCTTCGTGTCACGTATTTCGAAAATAAGCGCAATTGAGTGTTGTTCAAGGTTATTTTGATTCGAAAATATTGTTTTTATTTGATTCGAAAAAAATTCTCATCCTAACTTTATTTTTAGACGCTTCATTGAATTCCTGCGTAAAGTCAGTCATGCAGAAAAGCATGCGCCTGTTTCTGTTTGGTGGTTGCATTGACAGTTAACTTAAATGGATTACCTGAAAATCGGTGGGCGGAGATGGAAAAACAGGGGTGTTTGCAGCAGGCGTTCCCTCGTCCGTACCTCCCAGAACCCCATTTTTCTCCCGCATTCTCGCTCCCCTTCCCTTTCCCCGTTTACGCCTGCTACGCAGGGTAATTTGCAGCATAAACACATAATACTAATGAGTTAAAACAAGAGCCACGAACGTACCTTTTAGGATGAATATAGCAGCAGGGAGTCACATGCAATTTTGACATTGTAACACCTCTTTTCCTTTGTAACTTTTATTCGATAAATAAATACATTTTTGTAATAGCTTGCACATTTTTTTAGGACCTTATTTTTTTAATAAAATAGAAAGACCAGACCCACATCTTTCGTTTGGGGTAAAAAAGTTGATAATTATGTAATAATTAAAATTTGCCAAAATCAGTCCTTGAAAATTTGGAGCTACGTGTACCTTAAACACGAAGCGAACCTTCAAAAGGGAGGCTGAGGTGTCAATCACAAATCCCAAGGGATGCCAATGGAGGCATTTGATTGGCTCACTTGCTAGACCAAAAGGGACATGCTTTGGAGTGGAACATTCTCACATTACTCGCAAAATTGGTAGCCGATGAATAAGATATAATTAGTTTATCCTCGGCGAAAGGGGTGGATAGTTCTTTGATAATCGCAAGAATGGAAATATTGTGTATGTTCACCCTGAATTTTTGCAATGACAATTTTCTGAAGATGAAAAGAGTCAGGAGGCGAAATGCCAGGCGCTATAAAAGCAAACCGAAACCGATAAATAATAAACAATTCGATCCGTATGAATATGGCTTTTACAAAACAAAACGAGGTATAAAATAAACCAAAAAGCAGTCTAACTCTACACAGATTTTTCGGGGAAACCACTACTTCTGTACAATGGCTTATAATAAGATCGAGCCGATGAAAGAAACCCAAAGGGTAAGAGTATTATGAATAAAATACATCATAGAATCCGGCAGTGGATTATAAACCAACTACAATTGCGGCCGCGTTTGAAAAATGGTAACTCCGCAGAATTTGAATTATTAGTCTTGGGTTTATCAGTGTTTATCTCAAGTTTATCAACTCCAGTTGAGAACCTCAGACTTGCATATAAATTGCAACGTTTTGCAGTAAAATGAGATTTGGTGGCTAACTTGTATTTGTACACTATACATTTAGTATCTACAGCTTATTTTATTCTAGGTTTATTTATTCGTTGTTCGGATAAACAAACAAACATTCTTCTTGATATCAACTGCATGACCGTTAGCATCTACCATTACAAAATTAGATTGGAACCAACTGAGCGTTTTAAGGGGGCGGAGCCTTCCCTTTTATAAGATCGCTCTGTGTTTAAAATAATATATTTACTGTTTTATTTTATTTCAACTGTTTTATGTCAGTAAGTGAAATGTTATAGCAGAATAGAATATCTTAAAATAGACGAAATAAGGTACCTTTGTGCCTTGTTTTAAATGTTTCTTTTTTGTTGCAGAGAAAATTTTCCAAGTCATTTTAAGTTCAAAGAATACTGTCCACTGGTGTTCAGGCAACTTAGAGAACGCTTTGGTGTTGACGACAGCCAGTATGGGGTGGGTAATGTCACTCAAGTTATATGTACATTAAATTATCTGGTTTTTAGTTTAGGTGGATGTGCTAAAAGGAAATATCAGGTCTGGAGTAGGCATTTGCGATAAATACGTCAGAAGTGTGCCATCATTCTGTACAAAGCAGTTTATGGCAATTGATGACATTGAAAACTTGCATCTTGCTTATTTTCATACCCAATTGCGTGAAGCTACATGTAATTTGGTTAAATACGTATATAACTCAATTTTGTATTGTCATGTGTTTATTTAACCTTTGGGTCTCATTTCAACATATAGTAGACATGCAAGTTGCCAGTAACAGTACACATAATTCTGTTTGTTTTGCAGGCAGCTTTTCAGGTGTCCCCCATGGTCACTCCATCACCTGGTCGAAGTGGTGCCAAGTTTTTTATTTCAAAAAACAAAAAGTTCTATGTTAAGACAATAGAGAGTGAAGATATTGAAAGACTACACAACATTCTTCCACAGTATCACCATGTGAGTTGCTTAGTGTTGTCTCCTTTAGCAGCTGTTATTATAAATTCTTTATCTGTACTTTCCTGACTTGAACCCTCAATCTTTTTGCACACTTGTTAGATGCTCTCAGAGCTACTGGGAGATTTTTGGTGTGCTAGGTAATATTTACTAGGTTCAACAGGACACACGTCCTGCATACTGCAAAGATCAGGAATGTCAGAAAGTGTCCTGTGTGTTGATAAAGAAGGTGAATTTTAAGCTTGGTCATGAAATGATCAAGATGTAATTTTTGGCATGTCATTGTGCTTTTTCATGGAATTTGCTTGGAAGTGGTATCCATGCTCAAAAATGACTCAGATTTGCTCCATCTTTTGTGTTGATCTAAAAGGTTCTCTCAACTTGAGTAAAGTTGAAAATAGCTGAAGGTGGTCTTGAAAAGTGAAATCTCCCCACAATGCATTGCAAAAGCTGTGTAATTATGTCACATAATTTATAATGATGCTTTATGTCTTTGATAAAAAATCTAAGATGGGGGATGTCTGACCAATTTTGGAATAGGTTTTATTAGAAACATAATGGAAAGTTTGTTAGTAAACATAGGTGGGTGTTTTCTCTGTTATTTTTCTCAGTATATCGTAGCAAAACATGCGAAGACCCTGCTGCCACAGTACTTAGGTTTGTATCGGATTACCGTGGACAACAAAGAAACTTATCTTTTAGTAATGAAGAGCGTGTTCAGCACAAAGTTTAAGATTCACAAGAAGTATGACTTAAAAGGTTCAACAGTAGACAGACAAGCAAGCATCAAAGAAAAGGTAGGGATATGCTATGTACCTGCAGTCACTTGTCAGTGTCAGCACATGTTATAGTGTAATAAGTGATGAATAGTTAATTGACCTCTCCCTTTGTAGGGTTTCTCAGGGACAATGAAACATAAATTATTGCAAATTAAAAGTTAAGAAAACCAACTAACAGATTGCAGACCAGCTGGCCATTTACAAGCATGGCTGAGGAGTTGAACTTGGGGCTACCAAGGAACAACTCCAGCTAGTGATCAGAGGGAGACTTGAACCTGGAATCTCCGGGTTTCAAGTTCCAGCACCCTAGCTGCTCAGCCACACTGTGTTTTACTTGACTGTATTTATTTGCCTTTATAGTAGAAATTCTCAAAATGTTCCTGTTTTTGCCTTGTAAGGATATCTAAAGTGCCATGCAACCAATATGAAAAGGCATTATGTTATCAAAACTTTGGAAGAATTGTAGTGCCATTGACTAAATGCATAATATTTTGAACAGACCAAGGAAAATCCAACGTTAAAGGACAATGATTTTACAAAAGACAATGCAAAGCTTCATATCGGTGATGAAGTCAAAAAGGACTTGTTGCAAAGGATTAAAGATGATGTAGAGGTCAGTTTCATCGTGAATTTTTGTTTTCTTCTCTTTAGAACTGATGTCGTGCTCATTGGGTCTTTGCATGTCTGCCAAGTAGCCACGTACTTTAATTTTGACATCATATTAAGTAATTGTTGCCTTGGAATTTGCATGTAATTTTTTTAAATGCAGCTGTGTGTGACTCACACTTAACGGGCATCAGGGTTGTCATTAGAAGCCGGTAGCCGGGGGAAAACCGCTGGCTGTGCGACCACTTTGCGCCGGCTACTGCGTGGCGAAGATTATTAAGTTATCAGGAACAGAAAAATCATGTTGCTCAATGGAATCATGAACAAACAAAACAGTTTATAGACCTGTAAGCGGTACGAAATTTTGGAATTTTTTCTTTGTTCTTCTGTGTACGTTTTTTAAAAAACACAATAAAACCTCACTGTAAGAAAATACAGAAATTACGTGTGGCGTTGACAGACATCTTCTGTAAAAGTGCGTGACGTGTTTTACACGTGCCAGCTAGCTTCAAAGATTTTCAAAGATATTTCCTGAAGTTTTTAGAGGTTTTCGAAAATGGAAGGTCATGGAGGAAAAAGGCGATCGCTTCACCACTACTTCCCAAGTCAAAGGAAGAAAAAGAAATCTAACGAAAATGAGGAAGTTCAAGGAAAGGAATTAACAATTTCATGCTCACTTGATTACATTCACTGTTGTTTTGGAAAAATATGTTTCCAAAGAACCTTGGCAGAAAATTACCGTTGAGTATAAAACGCTGTTATTTTAATGCTTGCCTTCAAAAGAACCACGTGCCTTCAAAAGAACCACGCATAATAAAATTTGATCTTAAGGTAAAGTTCATTTCAGTCGCACGGACGCGACGGTTTTTACTGACAAGCTGCTATAAATAGATTTCAAGTAATGTTTACCGGAAACTTGCACAATGGTGTTGTTGAATTTGACTTTCAAAAGGCAAGTGGAACTGTTAAATCATACTTCAGTAAAAATGGACTCGACAAAAAAGAAGGAATGCGAAATGTGCCCTGATTTCTTACTGGTAATACTCCACATACACGGCATTCATAATTTCCGCGTCATTTGAGCTGATAATAAACCACATGTGGTGGGTGATTTCCAGATGTTTATCAATTCTCGCCGTTTAAGATTCACGGAAACATATCACTAAATAAAACTTAGCTTAGTTTTCTGTCATGAAAGCACAACAAAATTTAAGAACATGCAAAGTTTGAAGCAGAATGAAATGCATGGCGTGGAGAAAAATAATGCCGTGTTTAATGTACCGTGACCATAGGCACGTGCGTGACATATTTTGTCTTGATTTAGGAATATTTAACGACTCTCAACAAATTTGCTCCTTTTTAAACGAAAATTAATATGCATGAAAATCAAACGAGGTTGCATTGTATGATGATATTTTCTGAGAAAGGAGAACAATGCCACATGAAAACTTTTCTTAGTTTTCATAAAGAAAAAAACGCTTCCTTTCAGGTAATCCGTTGGAAAGTGTTTCCAATGAAGTACAGGCTGTTGTTACAGTGCAACAACAAGAAAACACAGCCGAAGAAAAATCACCGCAAACTGCAAGTTATCTCAGGTCCGATGACGCAGCAAAGATGATAAAGGAAATTGAGATGCTTTTTGTTTTTCCCAAAGGAGCTACCGTACACAATTTCTACAAGTGCACGTTAGAACATTGCCAGCACCTGACATCCCCGGTACAGTCTCGTCTCAAGACCAGTCGTGACAGATTCGTCCATAGCTGGTTGTTTGACAAGGGCCTTAATGTGAAGCACTGATTACAGCAGCAGTAGACAAGTGGCTTACCCAAAAAAAGAGAGAAAAGATGCCAAAGAACATCCATGACCTTAACATTTTATCTGGTACAGCATCTTCAGCCACACTACCACCACAGATTGAGGCCGTTGAAATAGCTGATGCTTGCAGTCAAACCGACGCTTCTGAGACTGCTGACCTTCAGCTGGTTTCTGATGTTGATTCCAATGAATCAGAAGTTGAGATTGCTAGTGCTGCCCTGAACCTGTCTGCTGATGCTAACTGCCAAGAAACAGACTCTGATTATGACAGTGAATGTGATGATGATGATGATATGATGTTCTAACTGTTTTACTCTGTACCCAAAAATTTGTACCCACTGTTCTGCCGATTTGTTTCACCCAATAAGAAATTGTAATAAACACGTGTATTACTCAAAATGAGCATGCGATTTAAAAAAGCTAGGAAAAAATAAAAACTTAAGTCAGTTTACTGACAGACTTTGACCTCATTTTTTCACCTACAAATAAGACTGAAAATGTGCCCCAGAATGCAGGAAATCGCATCTGAGGGGTAGCAAATTTCAAAATTTTCCGGGGGAGCATGCCTCCGGACCCCCCTAGGTGGCATGTCGCAGGCCATGGGCGTTTCACGCCCATTTCTTCAGTAGCTGCCTACTACACCCCAAACAGCCACTTACTTCAAATCCTAATGACAACCCTGGGGCATGTAAGTTGTGTGTAATAGTGGCATCTTTACTCTGCAATACTCATTGCCTGTATTTATAGAGTATTGCTTTAAGGCATTCTTATGCTGTAAACTTGTATATTACTTGGGGGGGGGGGTACTCAATAAAGTTTTCTATGGGGAGGCTCTGCCTGGAGGCTCACAACCTTACCCTTTACTACACTATTTTTTTACCAAAATGGCACCCCTTTCATCTACCTAGAGCAAAATTGCACCCCTTTTTTTATACCTCAAGGATAAGTCAAAACAATAGAATTTCCTATGATCACCACATTTTTTCTGAACTTTCAGTCCTTCTGGTTCAGTTGTTCGAAGACCCCAAGTGTTTATGCGTTCCACATTTTTTTCTGCCAAAATTTGGCATCCTTTTGTACACTTAGCTTTAGCAGCTGTATCTTTCACTTTGCAGCAGATTTTGTGTCCCTCTCATATACTAAAATGATGGCACCCCTTTCGGGCGAAGCCTCCCCTGTGTAGCCCACTTTAGGGAGTACCCACCCCCCTGGGTACATAAGAGGTATTTACTTGCAGATAAACTTGTATGTTGCATTAATTGTTGTTTTTCATTTTGTATTTTAAATTTGGTGCAGTTTTTAACAAGTCTAAACATAATGGACTACAGCCTGCTGGTGGGCATTCATGACACTGAGGCTGGTGATGACGATTCGCTAGGTGATGTGGAGAGTAATGAGGACAGTGATCCTGAGTCTCCTCGTGAGGCAGATTCACCCCAAGAATCTGACTCCCCTGGTGAGCCTGGTGAGGGAGACATGGTGCTAGCTGACAGCCCTCCAACAACGCCTCCAGCTAATTTTAATGGTGCACGAGAGAGAAATATTAGTTACGGAAGCAATGATCTTGATGAAAAAGAGGAGGAAGATAACACTGAAGGATTTCAAAGTGTAGATGGTATGTATATGTCTCTTGAATTTTAAAGGAAGTGTCCTTCAAGGCCACTGTTAGATTAATTATAACTGTCACCCTCACAAAAGGTATTGTGTGGTTCCAGAAAATATCCATACCCCTACCACGGAGGGAATTTCACTTACGACCCCCCCTCCTCCACGGATTTTCCATTTTTTGAAGTAAGCTTTAACCCCCCCCCCCCCCATCCCTCCGGATTTTCCACAGTTTGTCAAACACCTCCCCAACCCCTCTGGAAAATTTCGTTCAAGAAGGGAGAGTGTTAAAAATGAAGCAACTGATTCAAATTTAAATGTAGCTAAGCCGTTCCGATTATCATGGGACGCATTTATACCGTTTATTGGCTTTTAAAATAATAACGTACAGTCATAACGTACTCATAACCTATTAAGCTTATCTTACCAATGCCAACTGTTCTTCTCTACGTCAAACAGATATACTAGGTATCTGTAAAATTACCTTGACAAAAGCATGTAAAACGTTCGCTTTAATTGAAGAATTTGCTTGAAAAGTCGGAGTGTTGCTGATAAACATTACTTCAACATGAACGCGATCATGAACAAAGAAAACACAAACAAAATTAACAGGAAATGATCCAAATATAGCCTGAGAAAACAGATGACGTCTCGCGAGGTCGCCGCTTGAGCCCTCGCAAAATGACGTCTGAGTAACGAGTGCAGAAATTCCATACTGATGACGCGTCACTACCCAGATCTAGATAGTACTTCTGATTGGTTGAAACAAAATTCCATCGCGTCTCAACCAATCAGAAGCACTACCTAGATTTGGGTAGTGGCACGTCATCAGTATGGAATTTCTGCGCTTGTTACTCAGACGTCTTTTTGCGAGGGCTCAAGTGGCGACCTCACGAAATGTCGGCTGTTTTCTCAGGCTAATCCAAATAGAAAGAATAACGAATATTGAGTTCTCTAATGTCATTACACTGCATACCAGCCCTCAGTTAAGAGCCCGTTACTTGAAGGTGCAAGAAAGCATGTAAACGTATTTGGCGACACTTGTAGTTCGCAATAAATATACTCGTTATGCTGAGCTTAGCAAAACATGACTTCTACGAGTCAATGAGATCGTGCTTCGCTTACCAGCTGTCACACAGGGAAGTTAAAAAGGACGGACTGATTGTTCGTAAACAACGCTTATCAGTCGTGAAGGTAAGCTTAAAATTTAGGTTGTTTAGATGACGCAGACATATCGTCGAAGGATTATCATCTCGATAAGTAAATGTAACCACTCCTGGTACGCGTTGCTGTCTTGTCGAAGACTGGTAATGAGTAATGGCGGCTACTTCTACACAACGACAATGTTTCGTTTCCGCCCCAATATCGCTTCCAAAGCATCTTTGGTAGAAAGAATACCTGTTTTAGGTTTAACAAAAGTGTTTATTTAGCAGTTAAACTAATTTAATTCCACAATAAAGATCTACAGTTTTGGTAAGTAGTAATTTTTGAACTTTATCTGCAGCTTACATGAATGAATGAATCAAAGTTGACGCTCTGGAAAGTAATTTATCCGTTGAAGCCCCCCCCCCCCCCCCCCTCTCCTCTGGATTTTCCTGGGCTTTTGCCCCCCCCCCCCCACCCCTCCCTCCGTGGTGGGGGTATGGATATTTTCTGGAACCACACATTTTGCCTGCTAATTTGTTGATCAAACCACTCAAGTTTTCATTTCACTCCCAACATCATAAATGTGTGAAATAGAGGAAGTGCCACCCATTTTTAACCAATGATGTCACGTTAGTGACGTCATATGGCTAATGCTGTAATCTAAAAAATCAACGAACTGTGATGTCTGTCTCTGTGAGGCCGGGGGGGGGGGTATTCTGTGAGATGTTGGGAGGGGTTGTACCACCAGCTTATACTATGGGAGTACCACCCCCGGGCTTTGAGGTGTTTTGCATGAATGTGCTGTTTTGTGTATGTGAGGTCTGGCAGGATTTTACTCTGGTGCATTGTAGTCCTGTGTTTACTTGGCCAAATTACAAATTTCCACAGCAGCAAAGAAAAGACGGACTTCGGGGTTATCGTTCAGTAACAGCGAATCTAAAATTTGTAGTGTCATTTTTGTCTGCGTATTATAAAACATGAAATCATTTTAAAGTAAAATCGGAAATTGCGCGGCTTGTTGCTAGCTATTCTTAAAACTGAAAAACTTGAATGGAACTTATATTAAATCCAAGTTACACTGGTGATCAAGGAATTAGAGTAACATCTTCAGCTTTAGAACCATTATTTATAGTCCAAAGCGTCTTGAACAAATTTGGATGGTTGACAGCTGCTTGTGAATTTGAACTTTCGGGATGTAGCGCTACACTTAAAACATCTCGAACCGAATGCAAGTTTACCAACAACAGATATGTGACAAAGCATTCTAATAGAGACCTTTTAGAACTACTGGAATAGTCTGGAAAGCGAGCAGGTTTTGTAAGAGCGAGCTGAATTTGAACATTTTCGTACTGTTTAAAGGCAAAGTAAACAAAATTTATTCGGCTGTAGGTTGAGACCCAAAATAAACTCGTGAGCATGCTTTGGTCAATTTGCGAAGCAAAAAGACGAAAATTAATATAGCTGACTTGACTACAAAGCAAGCAACTTCAATCGACAGGGGAAATAAATATAGTTGCAAAACTATTTCAGTTGTGTTTATAAACACTAGTTCGAACCCATTTCAAAGAAAATTTTGTGGATACAAGCCCGGGGGGGGGGGGGGGGGGGTACTCAGCAGATGCTGGGGTAGGGAGGTGCTGCCCAGGTGTTTAAACCCTGACCCTGTTTAAGACAAAAATCTCTGATTTTGCTTCTCTGTTTAAGACAGATTTCAGAGTTTTTGTACCCTGTCTTAGACATTGTACCCAACATCATACCCTCCTTACAGCTAGAATGGACTAGTCAGAGACTGTTTCTTATTTCAATATGCTGTACATTGGCAAACTGGTAAAAATTCGGCTTTTTGTGAGAGTTCCGTAAATTAACGATACCCTGTATAAGACAAAAATTGATGAAACCGATACCCCGTTCAAGACAAAACCCTCTGAAAACCATACCCTATTGGGCTGCACGTCCCCGTTAAGGCCATCTAAGGGAGTAACCCTCCCCCCCCCTCCCCCGGGGAATACAAGAAATGTACATTTGATGGCAGACTCCTGTTTTGACAATACGTAGAACGTGGGTGGTTGATTGAAACGTCTGAAAACCAACAAATTAAACAAAGTAAAGCGAGTCACGTGTCACGCAAATCACGCAGAGCGTCAAAACAGCACCCTATCGAAAGTTGACCATTCATGAACTCTGAAAACGTGTTGGATATTCACCGGTAGAAGTAAGAAAATTAAAGGTTCAACTACAACTTACATTTTATTTCGAAGTAAAATTGTTAACTTTTCACTGATCTTTGCCTAAATTATGTATGCAATGTTTTTAGATGGTGAGTGTTTTTGTCTATTTTGTCTTTGAAGAACAGTGAATGAAACAAACAGCTTTCTTCGGTTTCTTTACTTCATGTGCATTTTTGACGCTATAATTAACTGTCACGTAGTCACGCTGCTCGATCATCATACCAGGTTTTATAGTGGATAAGCACAAGATTGTTTGGTAGGGGCAGGGGAGGGTGGGGCTGAGGGGTTAGGGTGGGACTTACCACAGGTGTAAAATTAGCCCATAGGTTGTCAGGATAAATTTCACCATATTGTAAAACAAAAAGAAACCGTCATTGGCTCTGCGTGCATTGCACACCTATGTTTGGGTGAGTGTCTGTGAGCACGGCTCACCCTATGTCATCACGTGCGATGTCCATGGCTTTGTTTTTGTATTTTTTGTTTACTTCTCTTTTTATTTTTTTAGGGGCAGGGGAGGGTGGGGCTGAGGGGTTAAGGTGGGAGTTACCACTGGTGTAAAATTAACCCATAGGTTGTCAGGATAAATTTCACCATATTGTAAAACAAAAAGAAACCGTCATTGGCTCTGCGTGCATTGCACACCTATGTTTGGGTGAGTGTCTGTGAGCACGGCTCACCCTATGTCATCACGTGCGATGTCCATGGCTTTGTTTTTGTATTTTTTGTTAACTTCTCTTTTTATTTTTTTCACACTTTGCTATGTGATGTAATCATAGGGCGTGCAATGCAAGCAGAACCAATGAGGTTTTTGGCGAAAGTGTGCTCAAAGGCACATTCCTCATGTATGATGAACAAGTCACGCAAGAAATGAAGAAAATGTGACACAAAATGCGACTTGTTCAGATTGATTATTGGGGATTTTTCTCTCTCACACTGTTTTTAACTGATAATGTAAACACTTCTTACTAGACTTTAAATGATTTTGTGAGTTCCAAAATATATACCCGTAATTATGTACTGCAGTAGGATCCCGATAACTTGACCTGTCAGGTAAATCACTCATAAAACGTTTCAAAATGTCGAGTTATACAGGGTAAAATTGAAAGTAAAAGTAAGGGAAAGTTCCTTGGAATTGGTTTAGCCAGAGTTTGAGATACTGGGGTTCAAATTTTCATGATTCAACCGTATTCTATAGTACTTTGAGTAAGTACAACCATATGCTAACCAATACAAAATGATAATTACTTCATGTTTTATTCCAAACAACTGCATATGACCAATTTTGAAGTGGACTGGGTTTATAATACTTGGACTTGGAAAAAATTGGACAAGTTTTTAAGTGATGAACTGTTTAAACTTGGGCTACTAGTACTAGGAAGCCTCTGTTCACAGATACAGTGGTACTGCAAAAGGGAGACTATGTACAGCACTGTAGCCTTGGATTTTATGATGATGGACCACAAAAAGTGCTTCAGAACTGAAATACCACAACAGATAATGTACTATGGGAATCATACCTCCATAGTTCTGTAAAATCAAACTCAAAATGTAATTTTGTAAAAAATACAACATGTGTCAAAATAGCATTTCATACCAAGTTATCTGTGTAAGCAGAAAACAGTAACCCATTTACACAAGAGTTAACCTTTTTTTTTCCATCTTTAATAATACACAAATGACACGGTTATTCAACTTATTACATATAACTCTTGTGAATGTTTTCTTGCAGAAAACAGACGAGAGTTGTATTTTCTTGGAATCATAGATGTCCTTACGTTTTATAATGCTGGAAAGAAGGCAGCACATGCAGCCAAAACAGTTAAACATGGGGTGAGTGCATTTTGTAAGAAGGGTTATCTTCTAAATGAACCCAAAATAATCTGCTGGTTCATCATTTGTGAAAACTTACAAGATGGAACTAAATTCCTTGCAACTGTTCCTTTTACTGAAACAGTAAATATTTGCTGTTATTTTTGGCTTTTGGAAAGCAGGCATGAAAGTTAAACAAACTTGTCCTTTTTTGAAATAATTATGTGGAGTAAGGTGTAAATTGAAGATCAGAGTTCCCGTACATGATATTTTACAATTTTGTTAGCAGGTTTTTAGCAAATCCAACTGGAAGAAAAAAAATTGGTGACTGTTTGGAAAAGTACGATCACCGAGGTGTTGAATTAGTATTATTGCTTTTTTTCTACTTTAGATAAGATATTAAAATAAACTAAGTTACTTGTTTAAGAGTCATGTCTATTCAGTCAATGCATGTGGAGCTAAATAAATGCAAATTAAAGTAGTAAATATTCTGTAATGTGATCTAAATTGTGCACTATTTTCCAGTCTAACAGACCATAGTATTAAAGCCATCCAATGGAAGGAATTCTTGGAATAAAACTATGTGAAATGAAAAGATTAACAATACAATAACTATATAATTAGGAACCTCTTTGCCTTCCTCAGCTGATTATTAACATTTTCAGATGATTCCTACTTTTTCTTCTAACATTACACACCATGAACATTACTTGTGGTCATAAACATCCTAGCTCAATCTATTAGCTCAATCTAACTATAAATAGTAACTGTTTAATGTGGACGAGGAAACAGCTTGGTGTTGGTGTCAAATTTTCTGTAAGTCTGAAAGATTATGGAGATGCAGATGCACTCTAATTTTTCAATGAGCTCCTATACAATTATTTCTTTCCTGGGTTTAAGCCAGTGTCATGATCAATGACATTCCCTGCCTTAGATTGCTGCAGTTCAGTGGCGAGTGAGCGTGAGGCAAACAACAGGGATTGCCGAACAGCATGAGGGCGCCTGGCTAAAATCTCCTAGGGTAACTTGATCTCTTTCCACACCTTACTATCTTGTCTTCTTTGCACCTGGCATAGTGCATTTAAAAGACTATGCTCTTCAACTGTGCTTTCCTGTATCTCGTTACTTGCACTCAAATGTTAAACTGTTCTTTTTGTCTGCTTGCACATATTGATAACTGATTTGCTAAAACATGTAATAAAATGTAAATGAAAGAAGAGGAAAATGCACAGGATTTTGTAAACTTCCTCACTTAAGTGTAATGCAGTTCTGTCCAGTGATCATCTTATTCTTTGAATAACATAAAATAAAATAAAATAAAATAATGCTTTACAATCTCGCTAAATTGAAAGCTTTATTAAATGTCCTAATCCATTATTTTGTAAGTTTGACCTACTTGCAAGCTGTGGTGTCTCGTAGTGCACATTTATTATATAGGCAAGAGTGTTTTAGTGGAAAATAGACCACTCGTAAAGTTTATACGAAACTACATCCGGGACTTGAGTGGTGTATTTTCCATATCCTCACCAGTGAGGATATCGATGACTTCATTTCCCGCTTTTACACTGTTGTTTGTGCAAAAATACTCTTGTCTATGTAATAAAAAGAAAATTACACGGCGGCTTGAAGATATGAATTTTATTTTCTTGTGGTAAAAAACAATATTTTACTCACTCGCTACGCTCATTCATAAAATATTGTTTTTATCACTTGAAAATAAAATTCATATCTTCGTGCCGCCGTGTAATATGCTCTCTATATAAGGTGATTCTTATAATAACACTGATCACAAGTATACTTAACACAGATCTTATCTCGTCTTCTTATTTCCTAGGCAGGAGCTGAAATTTCCACTGTTAAACCAGAGAATTATGCCAAGAGATTTCTGGAGTTAATGGATAGAATATTTGAATAGACAATTTAATACAGGAAACTAAACTATAGATACAGCATGTGGTTTAATGTACATAATGTACAATTTACATTAATAATAATAGCCATTCTTTGGAATGTTGTATCTCCAAAGAGCACGTACATTGAATGACGACTGAATTGTTATTAATTTTTTTAAATTTGTGATACGCATAGTCTAAAATAAAAATGTCCAATTCTTTACCATTATTTAACCTTAATGTCATTCTATTTGTCAGAAAGCCAGTGACATGATGAAAGTCTTTCTTTACACATTTTCTTTTCTTGCAAACCTTGTTATTGTTTACAGTTAATACATTTTCCAGGTCAAAGTCCTTTTCTCGAATAATTTCTTCTTTTGTGAATTGTAATTTGGTTGTATTAAACCTCCATGTTAAGTCTCTCTTAGTTTTGTTTTGTGCCCTTCCTGAACATTGTAGGTCACTTTACAAGTGCAGTTTTCTGACAAGCACCCCTGCCCCTTCTTTGTCAAACCTGATTCATCCAATCAAAAGTCATTGGAAGAAAATCAAACCAAGGTTTTTAATTGTCAAGCTTTCACAGTAATATACTCAAGGATTTTACTGATTATTGGTGCTTGTCCTGTAATACTCTTGGTAGTAAATTGTTAATTACAGCATTTAGCTGGATTTCAAAATTTAACATGTTAGATGTTGATTTTATGATTCCCATTTGACTGTAGGTGAATTAAATGGCAGTAGAAAACTTAGAAAACAACCATCAGTAAATAATGAATTAGTTGCTGGTGCCAAAGTCCATGGGTTTGCTTAATATTCAGAATGTACTGTAAAATATCGTTTTCTGGGGGTGTCCAGTCTTTTGGGTGGGCATTATTTGCTTGATCAAAATTGATATCAGTGATGCTATTCGATTTAGATTTCTTAAATATAATTTTTTAAACTAGGTATATGTACTGTGATTCTTGTAAAGAAATAACTCGGAAAGTTTTAAATTAAAATAGCAAGCTAGGAACGTAGTTGCCCATAATCAAACACTGCTTTTCTTTTCAAGGGGTACTGTTGGCAATTTTCAGCATGATTTTGTAAAGCTTAAAGCTTAACAAGTTCATAGAATAACCCTTAATGTTTTACGGAGTGAACGTCAAAAGGTTGTTGTGGATCATAATGTAAGACAAACTTGCTAATGTTAGGCCTGTGTTGACAGGAGGGCTCTATATTCCCTAGAAATTTTGTAGTGAAAATTCTGTGTGAGAGAATATTCCATGAATAAGGTAAGGTGACCATTGCTTTGATGTCATTTTCAAAATACAGTCAAAGCTCTCATAAGTGACCACCCTTATGATAGGTGTCCTTTCATGAGTGGTTAGAAATGTGGTGGTTAATTTTTGGTTAGAACCACAACTAGGTGCCCATGTGGGAAAGTTGCCATTAGTACCAGAGGCTTGACTGTGTGCACTTGTTTCTTCTTGCATGATCTGTCTACTAGCGGAAGCTTTATTTACATGATATTTACTTTCTTTAAATTATGTCAATGAATACTGTTTCTGAGTCTGATTCTGCATCTTAGTTGTTAACAATTGTGTATAATGCGCACGAAAATTTGTAATTTTTTGGTTTGTATAGGCACATGGCCTGTTCTGAATACATGTAAACATACTATTTCAAGCAGTATGCAGCTTAAAAGTATTAATTTAGAAAAGTATTATAAACACTTGTAATCCTTGTCTTAGGGGCTGTTTACATAGAGGGAGGAAGATCCTAGCACTAGGAAGATCGTAGAAGGCGAAACAAATTTTTGTTTGGTGTACATGCAAAAATTTCGGTCGGGGTGGTTGCTGGAGATCCAATAAAACTGTCGTTTGCAGTTTGTTTTTCTGTCCCTAGAACTAGGATCTTCCGAGCGAAGGTAGTTTACATGGTGCTAGGATCTTCCTATCTCTCAACTAGGAAGATCCTAGCACTAGAAAGATCCTAGTGCTAGGGCCGAGTACAACATTTTGCATGTAAACTGAATACAAAAAACACATGGCGCTAGGATGATCCGCCTTCTAGGATCTTCCTCCCTCCATGTAAACAGCCCCTTATTCTGTGGTGTGTTGCCTCCCATATCTACATTTTCAAATTTCCAAAAATAATTTATTGGTTATTTGCTGACTGTATAATTTGAACGTTAACGTTAATGTTCACTGTTTATGAGATACTTCCAAATTCTTAAAAGATTTTACATTAAAAAAATGTCAATTGCACACTGGTATTTCCGTATTTAATACACTGGACCCCGTTAAGTACAGACACCAATGGGACACACAATTGTCTGTATTATTTAGGTGTCCATTTGAAGCGGGCCTGCAAAGGGGTAGGCGTTCTTAGCTCCTATACAAAAGTGATGGGTGTGATCGTTACGTTTAATTTTATAAATGCTACCTCTTAGGAATATATTCATGTGGCACCCAAAAATGAAATTCTGGTACCCCATGACATGCTGTATCCAAATAATGCACCTATCAATTTAAGGCCGGCGGGGAAGGGGGGGGGGCATGGGGGTGGGGATTTGACATTTTTCAAAAATTTGCCATCAAATTCCCTGCCCACGGGCAAACCATTCCAGTCAAATGCATAAAAAAATTCCCCACCCCGGGCAGCACATTGCTGTCAATTATCCTCAGGCTGGACACAAGAAAGACGCAAGGTCTAAATAGAACTCTCTAATTTTCACTTCTCGACGTTGCTACATCTCCTAAGATACGTGTTTAATAACCATTCAATCTGCCTTTAATACACTGTGTATATCGAATAACAAAATCAACAGAATCTTTTGAAAACAGTTGATGTTTTCTGCAAAGGCTGCAGAGAGCATAACAACTGAAAAGAGCCACATTACAGTCATTGCAGTGACTGTCCCGTACACTGATCGTTTGCATTGGCCACAAAATCAACTTGGTTTCCCTTTATCCCCGTTTACTACGATGCTGCAATGTCTAAAAACGTTCAAATCAATAAAAACACACGATTTGTCTGTTTTATTCAAATCAATAAAAACACGATTTGACTGTTTTATCAAAATAATCGAAAATATGGAGATAAAACAGTCAAATTCATGCGCCTTCTCTACGAGGCTTGTGGCGATCTCATCGCTGACCAATTAGATGGCAGGCTCTGGGTGTGAGGACAGCCATTATGATTCAAGGACTTATAGCGCAGGCATGATGCGGGAAGTAATTTCGGTCTCAGTCTCTTGTTCAAGTCGATGTTCAAAGATCCCCATGTTGGGTGAAGACAGATTCAAATATCCCCTCCCCCGGGAAGACAAGATCAGTCAAAAGACCCACCCCAGAGCCAACAATAACAATCAAATCCCCACCCCATGCCCTGCCTCTCCCCCCCCCCACCACGCCAGCTTTAAATTGACAGGTGCATAGCGCGGTTTTCACTTGAGTGTCGAAAGTAATTCGCGTTTTGCTTTGGTTTTGCTTTACTTCGCTCTGTGATTGGTCAGAGAAACTCGCGCCATTTTCTAAGCCAATCAGATGTAAAACCGAAACCAATCGTGACTTGCTTGCACGCGTTTTCCCGCGTTGAACGCTAATAACTTGTATTTGCCTCGATTTCTGATTGGTTCATTTTGTTTTTTGTTCCTGTTGTGATTGGCTAGAATAATTACTTTGGTTTCGGTTTTACGACACTCAATTGAAAATCGCTCTAATGTATAAAGCATGTAGTTTATTAGCAAACAGAGCAAAGTTAAATGCCTCTAACCTGTCGTCCCTTTGGTGGGAGATAACAGTCATGATCTCAGCATAGTACCTAGGCATTCTCTTCTCACTTACTTGACTTGGTGTGAAATTCATGATGTCACTGAATGTCATTTGGTGTCATCATGACGTTTTGTGCCAAGCCGAGTGAGCAGAGGAGAATGCCTGGGTACTAGGCTGACATGATCTAACTTAAGGTCCAACTGAAGAAACCTCGCTCTCGGTGGAATGGTCAAATGCCTTGCTCTAAATTTAATGTTCTCTTGATTCAACACCCCTATCTGTTAAAAATAGTCTTTCATTTTTCAGTTCAGCCAGAGAGACTGAATTTAAAAATACAGTGCACAGGTGCACAGATAACCAGTGTTGGTAAAGCGAGGTTAACCTTGTATGTATGGGAGTGTGGCACTGGGGTAAGAGAAAGTGTTAATTGTTCATTTTAACTGGTGTCTGTATAAAGGGGGTTATAAGCTTTTTGTACTATAATAACTGGTTATCATAGTTATCACTGGGCATGGTATTAAGTGGGTGTTGTTGCTCTGCACATTGCTTATTTGAAATGTAATAATCAACCGTGCATTTATAATAGCATACATTAGTTAGGTTGTCAACCTAAAATTGTCATGGGGTCTCGACTTCAAGGTGACATTGAATCAGAAATCTCCACCCACAGATATTCCTGAATTGCTCTTTACTTCAACCCTGGACAAAATTTAACCCTTTTATGCATCAGTCAATTCCAGCGGTGCCCATCCCCCCCCGGGCCAACCCCGAGCATTAGCATTTTTCTTAAAAAAGACGGCAAAATCCCGGGGGTGGGGACAAGTAAGTCCGTCAAATGCCCTGGGGTGGGACCAAAATAGAAGGCAAATGCCCCACCCCCAGGATCATCTAGAAAGCAACACTGCTCAAGATTTTTTTAATAATAAATCATAACAAAAAAAGTGTCAGTCATCATTATTATCAATGCGCTTCGGTTATTTTATAACTGTGCGTCTCCCCTTCCGTTGTTCATTTGTTTTCAAAATAATGATCCCTAATTAATATCAATAACACGTTCATTTATTTGATTTTGACATACACAACTTATAAGTGTTTTATTAAATAAGCTATATTAAAAGAGATGCTTAAATGATTTCGAAGAACTGAAAATGCATGATCTGTATTTAACAAACGGCCAAAAACATAAAATATTTTTACTAAACTGGTCACCTCGGATAGCTTAAAAATCCATATAGTACGTAGAATTAATTTCACTTCATACAGCATTTAATCAACAAACGATGAAATCAATCAGCGAACAGCACCAAAGGAATGGAAGATCATGGACGACCTCAAACTGACTACACCAGAACGTTTTTCTCACCTTGTCAAATGCCCCGGGGTCGTCCCGGGGGTACGCAAATGCCCGACCCCCGGGCAGTGATAAAACTTCAAATACCCCACCCCGGGATTAAAACGTGAGCAAATGCCCGACTAATGCCCGGGGGGGGGGGGGGGGGGGATGGGCACTGCTGGAATTGACTGATGCATTACTCCCAGAGTCAGCCATGGAGACATTTGAGGTGGTTCTCACTTTTAAGTCTGTGGATAAAATCCTATCGTGTAACCATTCAAATGAAACCTCTCCAGCAGTCCTTTCACATGGCCCTATTTATATTTTTAAATTTGCCTTGAATGCTGATTTTTGGCACTCTTGGGAGTAAAAGGGTTTCATGAAATTTTAATATCTTCAGACACCACCCCCCTTTTTTCCTCTTTGCAATGTTGAAAAGACTACAGAATTTGCTATCTTCTGCAAGAAATGCTGGAATTTTGTACAACACTGACTAGAGGAAAGAAGGGGTAGCATCCTGAAAGGTGTCAAGTGTCTCCAGAATTAATGCCCCAGGTTGTAGGTCCTAGGTGATGAATTTGGGTATATGGTGGATATAATTTTTGGTGATCACCATTGGACTGGAACAAGCTTGCATTCAAAGTGCCAATGCAGTTGCAATGACTTCATAATATATATGAGAGCCAGTACAGTGCAAGCAACTTGTGCTGCAGTTAAACAGTAGTGGACATCATCTGTAACGAGGAAACTTTTTGGCATACCCTGGAAGAAATCCTATACAGGATCCTACAGGATTTTCTAGGATCCTATAAGATCAATCCTACAGGATCCTGCAAGTTCACACAAGATCCTAAATAGTAATAATCCTTACCATGTCTTACAGGATCCTACTCAGGATCCTCCTTAACACTGTCTAGGATCCTATAGGATTTTAAACAAGATCCTGTAGGATCTTAAACAGGATCCTACAAGATCCTGTAAGATCCTAAATAAAATCCTATAGGATCCTATGTAGGATCTTATCAGGATCCTGGGTTAATGTCCTACAAGATCCCGTTTAAGATCCTGTGCAGAATTTTCTACAAGGGTACATGTACACAACAGCAAAATGATGATTTTTAATTTCATGTAAATTTTTTTGTGCTAAAAGGAAGATTTTTACCTCCCCTACCCCCCCCCCCCCCCCAAAACAAAAGAAATCGAAAAAGCCTTGGCATATTTTTGCCCAAAGCCCTTCAATATTCTTGTAATGGGTCATTTTTGGTGGCCCACCTGCTGAACAGCATTACACTGGACCAAACTTCAGCTAATTCAAGGTTCTATGCACTAGCTATTAAAAGAGGTCACTCCAGAAATGGTGTCTTTTTTGAAACCACCAATAAAAAGATAACATTAAGTTGAGTTACTGACTGTTGGTTTAGCTTCTAAAGTGCATCTGATCCCACTGAAATTCCTCTCCAAAGAGGGCCACAATTCCACACTGCACGCCGCCATTTTAAATCATACTTAGCAGCCTGGCCACTTGTCCGTGATGTCATTTCATACAACGCGAAACTGGCAGGAAATTTAAAACCCAGCTGGAATAATATAGCCTAGAGGTGGTTGAATTGGTACAGTTACAAATTGCCTGCATGTGTTTCATTTTCATGTTCTGAAGAAAAAATGCCAGCATGTTCAGTTCCGGGCTGCACCGCCAGGCGGTAAAATAAAAGTACACAAAACCAAAACTAAAGGCTCAATTTGAGCCTAGTTTTAATTTAATTTACAAAGCGATTTACAGGCGTTAAAATAATTTTCAGTTCTACTCAACCACGATTACGTAGTGCCAGGAAGAGTAAGCTTATGTACCTTCCATCTTGTTTTCTGACTCTTTCGGCGTTACTATTACTTCACACTTCTGCATTGGCAAGATCACCAGAATGTGCTCTCCAACCGCTCGTTTAACTCATTATCTTCACTGCTCATGAACACGTTCTGGCTCAAAACGGTAAGGTTCAAGTGCTGCCACGTTTGTGTTGACGAAGCCGAGAAGACCCCCCCGAGTTGTACGAAATGATGCCATTGACAAGCGGCCAGGCTGCTAAGTACGATTCAAAATGTCAAAATGGCGGCGCGCAGTGTTGAATTTTGGCCCTCTTTGGAGAGGAATTTCAGTGGGATCAGATGCACTTTAGAATCTAAAACCATGGTCAGTAACTCAACTTAGTGTTATCTTTTTATTGGCGATTTCAAAAATACACCGTTTCTGGAGCGACCTTCTCCTTTAAAGCTTGCAAGAGCAGCTACACTCCTGAGGGAATGGGGGAAATTGTTTCAGATGAAAGTGTTGTCTATAATGTTTTCCATCAGTGCAAGCAAAGTGCTGCAGTTGATACACCATTATTATAGGAAAATAACATGTCAATACCACCTAAAACAAGGAAAAGGTCGGTATACACTGTACAATAAGAAAACAGCGATTTTTAATTCCATTTAAACTTTACCATATAAGAACCACTGATCACAGGATAAGAAGATGAACATGCAGTGTCAAGAAAACATGGCTTTCTTACATTGAAGTTGTATATAGCATCTTACTATCTTAGTTGGAACACAGATGTTGCAAAAAGAACTTTAATCTCTTGCCCTGCAAGAAATCCAGTTGCTCTTTTGCATGTTACAAACTCAATGGTAAAAATTGTTTCAAATGAAATGCCAAAACCAATTATTGATCTGTGGCCCGCCAGCAAAATTTTCTGGTACCAGCCAGAAAAATACAACAAATTGGTGTAAGTATTTCACTTGATTACAAACCAGGAATTTAAGTCACAATTGTTGGACATATACTGCATTTAAACATAACCAAATCCAACAAAGCATTTGGGAATAACAACATAGGCCTCACCTTTCACAGAGTAGTAAAGATACACAATCTGAATAACCTTAAATATCTTAATATTCTACTGTGCACACGAGTCATACACAGTGTATAATTCGGCAGGTCTGGAAGAGGGGCCATTGTTTCACCATAATTTAACAAGCAGCACAGAAAATGTTCCGTAGCCAAAAATTGTACACAAATAATGGAAATGGAGCCCCAACATCACTGATTCTTGCAAAATGTTGTACATTAACTGTTTTTTTTTCTTAAGCCAATATTTACAAAACATATTTTAATAACGGTTTCAACAGAAAATCATTTTTGTTAAAACACTATGGTAATGAAAATGTAAATTGCAACATTTTCTTTCCAATGATAAATAAAAAACGTCCCAGTCTACTTGTACTAGCTCCATCCCTAAATCCCATTCTATTTACAGTCAATACATTCTGAAAATTTTATCCTTTAAGATATCATGTTGATCTCAACATGAAAACGGTTTCTCCGTGTTCAGCATAGAAATCTTGTCATCTTATCACCACAGCTTAACTCAATCAACATGCTCTTTACTTCCTCCAAATCTGTACTCAGTCTACAGGGTAAACAAAAATTCCACATTTTAGTGAGAAATCACAAAACAGCAATAGTTTCATGTGATGATAAAAATGACCCTTGAATTGAGGCTTAAAGTGATTAAGGTGGCTGAACACAGTTTTATAGTTCTTATGCGTGCTACTTACCATTAAGGTTGGCACAAACCAGGGGACTAGTTGCAGGGACATGTTGCAGCGACTAGTCCCCTGTAATGTTTACATGATGGGACTAGTTGTAGGGACAAGTCCCTTGAAGGGTTTACACGCAGGGACCTGTTAATAGCAAAATTTGGGGGGCTTTTACTGAAATTCGCAGAAATGTGAAGACAAAAAATGGAGCCGTCCTCAACAGTGAAAGTGAATTTACTAAATTAACTGCAAACCACTAAATAAATTGGCTCAATAAAACTGCACACTGTTTATCTTGAAGTCTATGGGTGTTTGTCATTTGCAATTTCAATAAAGTTTTTTTGTTTTTGGCTCCGGGCAATTTCAATAGCCTTTTTTCCTCCGGTGTCCTATATTGCTGATACAGAAGCAACAAGCAGTGACTGTTTGATCAAGATCTCCAATACAGACAAATACAAGATTTATTCTCCACGCCAACTGGCCAAAAAAGTAAAAGATCCAATAAAATATTTTCATTTGGTCGCAGTGACTTGTTCCCCGGGACTTGTCCCATGAATTCAAACCAGTTTGATTTCATGGGACTAGTCTGCCCCTGTGACTACATTTTTTGACGAAAATGGGTAGATCACACGAAGGGACTTGGTCTCCGGGACTAGTCGCCTCAAATGACTAGTCACCTTTATGTTTAACCAAATCATGTCAGGGCACCTAAAATTGCATTAAACCAGCATAACGACAGAATTATATTTGGTTGAAGTTTAAGTTAAGCTACAGACTGTTACTACAGCAACACGACTGTTGATTAACTGGACTCAAAACTGTTTTAGCTTCTTTGCAAAAAAAATTAGTCATCAGCATTTTTTCATAAAATCTCTGCAACAAACTTAGATAATGTTCACATGTTGGCACTTGCCCCTTATGATTTTAACAGACTGATTTTTATTATTTTGTTTTCTGATCTTTCTGCCAAATTTCATCAAATTCCAAAGCACACAAACTGTACTGTGTTCAGCTACCTTGAGAGAGAATGGAAGCTTAGGATAGTCAGTGGAAGAGAAAATCAGTCACTGTTGGAAGTAGCCTCATTTCAAGATACAGGCATCCAATAATGGTAGCAATGTTTGAGACAGTACAGTTGTCACAGTTCTGCTTAAACCAGGCCCTCAGGCCCCATGGCCTGGCAGCCCATTTCTTGACTGGTAATCTGACCACCCATGTCCTGTGGCCAAGATATTTTTTACATCATATATCTTAAATAAGAACAGTGGAGGAAGACTGGGGCACAGGAAAAATCCATAGAACATCTGGGCCATGGACAGCGGGCTAAGTGTAGAGAAGGAGACTTGGGCTATGGTAAGTAGCTGGTAAATCTTTACTTACCATGGCAAGCTGTCTGCCAATAGAACCAAAGGTCACAACACCAGAGAAAAAGTACCATGGAATCCAGGTTCTAGCATACAAAAAATCTGGCTCACCATGTCTAAAAGAAACATAAAATTATAAACTATTGGTCCGATATGAATTTGTAACTGTGTAACAAACCTACTCACAGTGTACTTTGAATGATAGTTGCTTTTTTTAGAAGCAGCCTTTTACATGTTTTATGATAAGCTAATTCTGGCAATTTAGGGTAGACCAATTTGCAAACTTATGTAATTTTTACACTGTAATTATGCAAAGGCAGCTTGACATGCTATTTTGATAGAATTTTCTCAAGCTCATTAATAATTCATAAAGAGAAAACAAAGGAAATCACTACCGCGATGGTGGTTTGGATACCAGCTGATACCAGGTTAGCATAAAATTTTGCGAATTTTTGCCTTAAATTTCTCCAAGAATTATTTATGGTTTGAGAAGCTATATCATACACTTGGAAGTGTTTCATCAGGTATACAAACACTGCAAAGTCAGTTAAAGAAATTTGGCTGTGCTTCGTTTTTCAAACCCACTTTTTGTGTTTGATATAATACTTCAAAAATTTGCTATTTTGAAGTGAAAATCTTCAAAAATACTGCACTCACACTTACACAGTAATAATATTGTGCCTCAATTTACTCAACCTTTCAAGAACATTTCCAATAATTGAAAACTTTTAATATTATTTGGTACTCACGAGAGTGGTAATGACTCACCTGTACACTCCAAGGTAAATCAAAAATTGAAGAACAGCACAGGCACAAAGTGCTACAAGCACAGCAAGACCAAGGCCATTTTTAGATCGGTCAAATAACCACCACAATGCCAGCGATGATATGGCCACGAAAAGTGAAAAGTGTGTTGGGCTGTTGAAAGAGATTTTCTACCAAACTGTTAAGGATTGTATGTACTTGTCAAAATTAACAGATATAAATTACTCATTGCCTATTAATCTGTTACAGTAACACTGAAAAAACCATGAACACTAAAATTATTTCTGGAATGTTATTTTGTTGGGTGGGGTAGAAACCAATCAGATACGAAATAAATGAACTGCAAAACGTAATGACAATTAATTTTGTCGTTTGCATTTTTTCCTGTGGTTTGACCTCGCATCTGATGTAATGCATAGTCTTCATGGTTTTACTTGTTGCATGGTAAAAAGGCCCCCAACAAACTTAATAAATTTAGAAGCATGTAGTCAATTCATGCATTTTGAGTGGCTAGGAAATCTAGGTCATTTTGCAAACTCGTATAATTGTTTAATTCGATCACACACGGTAACAAGCATTGCTGAAGGTTTCCAAGAATTGTTTTGGAAGGCAATTTAGGTTAAATAACGTTGAGATGTCAAAGAAATTCAGTTAGAATGAGTATTTCACCTGTCATCTGTCTTCTTCATGCCAAGTGGCATAATCAGCCTCAACATTCTGCTATCTTTAGCAGTGTTCTTGTGTTCACTCATGGCCTTCTTGGCCAGACGCATCATCCAGGATTTGTAGTAGTAGGATTTGTACTAGTAGTGATTTCATAGTCTTAGACGTGACGATTACTAGTTATTGTAATGATTACAAATGGTTACTGGTCATCTAAGAAATGAATGACTTCCAAATTTGTGTGAATGAGATGGCATGGGATCAGTTCTTCATATCTAACTGAACCAAAAAAAAAAAACATTGAAAATCACCAATCAAATTTGGCAGCAATATTACCCAATTTAGCTTTAGTAAATACTAAATTGTATATTATAACATCAACCAAACAGAAATAAATTGTTTATGTATTGCAGCCATATGTAACATTGTCAGCTGGTTAAACTGGTTTAACCAGTTCATGACTTGTGCAATGGGCTTGCTTATTTGTGCTTTCTTTTGATTTGTATTTGAACTTGAAAACACCACATTGTTGGAAACATAATTTTCCCACAGAAAACCAATTCCAAGGGCAAAACTCACACGCTTATTACAACAGTTATTGATTTCCGCTGATTGAATTTCATGAGGGCCATTTAAATTATCACCTGGGTGAAGTTATTAGTAATTTGATATCAATTGAGCTAGTTTGAGAATAAATTGTCACGCATTTTAGTGAATAGGAAAACTAGGTCTTTTTCTGTAACCCTGTCCCAAATTCTGCCAGATCTTATACTCAGCGCACAATCTTAGATTTGGCTCCGGGAAACGGTACACTTGAATCGAGTCACATGATTAGTAATAAAGCTACTGAATCGAAACTTCTCTCGTGATGTGTGTACAAGAAGAAATTCGTGATTTCGCGTGTGTAAAGGAAAACAAACGTAAACAGGTTTGGCAGCATTTAGCTATGAAAGCCCTGGTCAAGCAAAATGCTTGCACACGCTAAAGCACAGTAGCTTTTTTCTTTCCACACGTACACTTAGGAGCTTTTTAAATGTTTGTTTTTTTGCCGGAAAGAAACCGGAAATTAAGTATGAATCGCGAGAGAAATGCAATGCAAGAAAATATCAAGTTACGGCATTCGCTCACCTAAACACCTCTTCACGCATTAACCTTACTTCTAAACATAAAATCGCACTACCCAAAGGATACAGCACAAGCGTGGCTAATTCCCAGGAACAAAACGACACATTTTGCGACACTGGACCATTCTCTTTGCAGTTTGTGAGGTTTTCCGAGTCGAATATCCGAGCACGGATAAATGATTCCAACTAGGGCCGCCGCTGTTCCAGAGGATGGAGCGATCCACCATACAGCACTGAAAAGATTTGCTATTATTCCAAAGTCTACTTGAATTCGCTTTCTACGTGCTTCTGGTAACACAGAAAACATGAAAAGAACCATTCCAAAGAACGCCCCGAGAATAAACAGCACAACTCCACGAACGAAAACGTTCATAACAGACGGAGCTATTTGTCGGAATAATTTCAGGAAAAATTGCCCGCTCGAGGGAGAGCGTCTTCCACAAAGTAGGCAATGCATTGAGAATCCCATCGAGCAATGAAGAAAGAAATTTTTCAAACTGTCCACGCAATTTATACAAGAAACCGTAGTTTGGCTGAAGTCTTCCGATGGTCTGTGAGTGGCCTGACGAAAACTGACCAATCACAGCGCTCCAAATATCTGGTGCGTACTGAAGGGCAAAGGTGAAAATCAGACGACATCTCGTTCAAGAACCAGCCAACCACAGCACTTCTTGCAATCCACGCGACTTGGCACTTGGCACAAAAAATTTGATTGTAATTATTAATTGATTTTTACGTTCACTTTGCTGTGAGTTGCTGCATATATAAAATATGTTTTGCACTAAATGTACAAAGTACTTTGTTAGGTGACGGTGAAGGTGACTCGAGTGCGGGATGCCATTAATTTCTGGTGGAAAAGTGGTTGATAACAACTTCCCCGTGGATTTCTGTTGAACCGACTGTGTTGGATATATTGTATTCATTGTTGTATAAAGTTTTGTAAAGATCATTGAACTAAAAGTAATTGAGTTGTGTTTTCAAATTGTATGAAAACTTAAAATCGAATTCAATACTACCGCGTTACAGGTTGAATGCGTCTGAAACGAGCTGAAATCGGCACGGCCGCGCGGCCGCCTAGTTACGAGAAATCCAAGAATGAGGCCCCGGTCCACGGAGTCGTACTACTCCGATGAGAGTTTTTGATTGAGAACTAAGAACCGATTTTCTCAAGGCATGACACTTTAATTGACGGACAAGAGTTGTTCGCTAAAGTAGTTTCCTGTTGCTCCTTATTATTTCTGCCAGGGGCTCCTGTTTCTTGCGTATCACCTGACCAAGTGGGCTGATACATCACCCGATGTATTAAAGGCTGACCTGTGTACCGGTGCCCTTTATAGCGTCTCTTTGTTCCAATACCGTCTTCAGTGGTGCTACATAGGAGACCTTTACACGATGGTAGCCCGAAGTTTCAGTCTCGATCTCACGTGCTTTTCAGGGATGGAGGCGGGGAAGGGGAGGGGCGTAGGCAGGTAAAGAGTATCCCAAAATGCAACGCAAATACAATGTGTCTGCTAGCAACGTGACCACTCAGCATGCAGTCTTGTGGCGCATGGCCTTCTTTTATCGGGATACTAATCATTTTTCAATTAAGCAAAACATAAACGTGGCTAATATCGTGATTTCTTGAAAAAAATGAGAGTTTTCTTTTTGGCAGACAACTGAAACTGAATTGTGTGGGCCTCTGGGCGTGCTATTCACTCCCTGTATTCGACTGTATGCTGATATGGAAGCACTAAGTGAATGTGATATTTCTACAGTTTGATAATTCTTAGGTATAAGTCTCCCGTTGTAGTTGCCATCTGGTACCATTTAAGAATACACTTAAGTCCCACGTCCCAAAAAAATAACACCTCCAAAACTTATCGTCTTGCCATATTGAAAAATATTAATTTGTTTCCGTTTCTTCCCACGTCGAGCGGAACCTGTTGTACAGTATTGTACTGGGGGACAGGCTTTCAACAACCCTGCGAGCTTTCAGTGGGACAATCGTCGATCGATGTTAGCACGTAGTCACCCTTACGAGAAACGCCTCTGGCACCAACGAAGGATAATTTTTGCCTTCCGCTGAGGTTTGGTGATAAATGTCAGGAACTTTCAATCGAACCCTAATTTAAAGTAGCCTGCGTCGCTGACGAACTTTATCTGTCGGTAAAATTCAACCTCGTCCCCAGGGCGCTTTTCGCTTCAAGTGCGGAAAGAGCGGAAAACCTTCTACATTTGAAGGGAAAAGCGCCCTGGGGACGAGGCTGGGTTAAATTGGAGAATGTTTCGTGGAGGTAGTTCCCGGCACTTCAGTTTGATACCTCTGACATTTTGGTGCTACAGTCGTTGGCATCGGAAACGTTTTATATGTACCAAGTTTGTTTTTTAAATAAAAATCTGAAACAAACTGCAGTTTTATCCCCAAACTCAAATGGACCTGCACTAAACTGAGAGGCAATGTAAACGTAAAGAAGTTGAACAGCGTTTTTAAATTTTTGCCTTACGTATGCCCTCATTGCATAGTTGGCATCCTCTGTAACCAGTTTATTTACGCAAATGGCAAATGTCAGGGCAACCTGCCACCAGTTTGCCGTCAACCGTTTCACACTCATGCAAAATAGAACATTTCTTCTTAAGCTTCGAAATACACCAGCAACTAAGTTTCAGTTACCAGTTGGTCTTGCCAGTTTCCTTGGGACATGTATATGAGGTTTTATTTGAGTTGAACTACGTTTTTTTTAGTTAAACGCTATAAGAGGTTAACTGCCTGAGCAGGAACTAAATGTCTTCGCCGAGGATTAAGATTAGGGGCTAACTGTCCGGGGATAAATTGTTAGGGGTTAAATGACCACGGTTACCGTTTATTATTTTTTGTGTGTGTGAAGCACGAGTTCGCCAACTTTTTGGAGTTGCCAACTTTCGTGTAGGCTCGACTTCCAGCCGTTTAGTGAGTGTATTTAGTGGTGTCGGGGACTGGGGCACATGTCACGTAATCGTGCAACTTGATCACTTCAATTATAAGAGTTTGCGCAACAATTAAGGTGTCAATCCAGATCGGTTTTGCTTCGAGTGAAGACACTGTGAAACCTTTGTAAATTTGTGACCATTAAAGCTTTTAGAAAATCAACCTTTTGACTTGGCTTGGATACTGCTCCAGCGGCCGGAGAATTCCAGCAAAGTGGGTGAGTCCACCCATTGGAGTGGGCAGAGGAACGCAGGCGTAAGAAACGGCTGGAAGTCGAACCTAATTTTAAAACTTTCGCGTAAATGGGGATCGGGATGAATGGGAGTATCCCGTCACCCCTTGCGCCTCTCGTCACATCTGCAAACTACGACAACGACTGGGGACGAGCCTGGGATGCTAAGTATGTATTGAAATCAGTAAAAGTACAGCGCAATACGACTGGTATTATGTCTGACTCTCAACCTTAATTTAAAAAAAAAGGATTCGACGGCAGAAATAATATCAAACAACATGCAATGATAAAAATGTTTATTCTCACAAGCTGAGTCACAAAGTTGCAATATTTGGTGCCAATTAAATAATTTATTAATTTGTCCGGCTATACATTACGTTTTATGTGATAAAATTAAATTTCCTTTTTTCCTGAATTTGTTAATAGTGTTATCAAATTCTGAACCTCGGCAATCGGTCCTTTTTGACGCAATCTGATTGGACAAAACGATTGCTCCACTTTTGAAACCCGCGGTGCTTCATGTGGTATCCAATTTCCTTCTAACGTAAAAAGTAAGGTTATTCACTGATAGCCTGCATGCGATAAACCAATGAAAAAGCAAGGAATTGATTGATATCAATCCACACGCCCTTTGACTGGTCAAGAACCATTTACTACACCCTACGGACCACGAAAATTATTTTGAACTTTTATTTTAGAAAACGACTAAAGAAAACTTTTTTTGTTGGACTCGATAAAATCATAAAAGTTTGCACTGATTAACTCGAGACAGCTGTGAAAAACAGTCGACTTTGATTGGTGTTTTTACAGGTTTTCTCCTTCTTCGAAACTTCTATTCGTGTTTCCATAACATAACAAAGCATTTTATGGTTCTTATAGCCTGCGAGCAGGCTCACTTAGTGAGTGAATCGCGCAAGTAACTTCGTCTTAAATCTAAACCAGCCCACGCGCCCACGTTTGAGTAGTCTTATATTCAGTCGTTTTCTAATGATTTGCTCATTTCAGCCATGCAAGTTGTTAATCTGATGAGTTTAATACAAATGAAGCTTAACAAACAGCGAAATAAAATTGAACCAAGCAAACGTAAGAAGCGGCAACGCGAGCCCGCGAAAACGGCTTAGAAGTCTCCTTCCCCTGACCCACAGGGGGCTCGAAAGGGAGAGTTTCTCTATCCTGCTCCCCTGGTGGGTTATGGGAAGGAGGCCAGTGACATTTCCGGCTTCTGACTGGCGGGAAAATCAAATAAACGGCGACGTTTCTTCTGGTTGATTGGACCTTTTACTTTAGAGGAAAACATCCGTTGGTGTAACGTGGTTCTAACTTTTGAGTCTGAAGACGAAATCCTAGAGTGTGACCATTCAAACGAAAGCTGTTGAGCAGCAGTTTTCTGTGGTGCTGTTTATTGTGCTGTACAAGGTAGTTCTAACTTATGAGTTTGTGGATTATATCCTTACTTAAGTGTGACCATTCAAACAAACGATTATGCAGTAATACTTATTTCTCATTAATTTGCAAAATGCGATTTGGGATTTTTTGGCCAACATTTTTTGCAATCTTGACTGCAAATGATCACGACACGTAAAAAGACCCACTTTGACAAATGAAACACAAAAACAAGTATTACTCTCGAAAGATGAAACATTCAAAAACTGTTCTGAGTGTACGCATACAGACACATTATATTAAAATTGCTTTTGAAGCTACGACATGTACTTAGATACTTCATATAGTTATATGCAGACTGACTTAGTAGCCTTATTTTGAATCTAATAAATTGGAACTGAGGCGGTGTCGGTCAAACGCTGCAGCTTTCTTGAGAATCTCTTTCAGCGACAGCTGGCGGGCTCTCCTGGTTTCCAGTAAATGAGCGAAATTACTTGTAACGCTCGTGTCATATTGGGGCCTGACAAAAAAAGGAAAATAACAAAGCTTTTAAAGTTATTTCACACAACGAAAATTGTAAAAAGAGTAATTGTAAGCAATAAAATCTGACCGATCGATCACAGCAATCGAAACACATCGTAGTGAAGTCTACCATAGAGAGCTCAAGGCAAAAACACGCAGCTGATGCCAAGCCTGAATTTGCTTCTGATGATCAGCTTAAGTGCGTTATACACATGTCCTAAATCAAATATTGCGTAATGACGTGGCCCTAGATTCCGCCATTTTCCGACCACAGAATTGAAGACAGGTCAAGACAAACTGAAAAAAAAAGTTTTTCAAGAAGACCCGCTGACCCAAAGCCTATCACATGTTAGTCGAATAGTAATTTCGGCTCAACACTGAAATTCTAAATTACAAGTTAGCGTTTTTTAATTAGTTTGCTGTTGTTTTATTTGGCTGGACGAAGGCCTCATTCGGTAGCTCTCAAAAGAGGCGGTTATCATTGAATTCGCTAAAAACTAGTGACCAATTTTCCTCATCGCACAGGCCAAAACGTTGCCGCTTATAAAATGAATCACCTACCTGGTGGGATCGCCTCCTTTTGGTAAACTTATCATGACATCAAGTGGTGTAGTCATTTCTGCCAGTCCTGTTGTGTGCGGATTAAGGTCATCAACTATTAGGATTTTTGGCTGCAACAGTGGGAGGAGGAACATTAGGAAACAAGTATCACACGAGACAGGTGATATTTCATTTACTGGTTAGTGGATTTGTCTTTGTCTGGAACAGGGTAACAATGTTGGTGCACATGCAAGAGCACAAGCCTCCCTCACCAATGCAGCCTGTGTAGCAAGCGTTTCCGTAGGTTTTCCTCAGGTTTGAAGCATTTTCGCTTTTTAGCCGCGCGAAAATTGGGGCGAGCGCAAAAAGGTTCCATTTTTGCTCTCGCCCCAATTTCACGCGGCCAAAAACCGAAAAATGCCTCCAACGGGCGGAAAAGCCTACGGAAAGACTGACCAAGACTGTCCTACGGAAACGCTTGCTACGCAGGCTAACCAACGGTGTCCGGGGTCGATTCCTGAGCACTCATGCCATTCTCCAAGGGTTTTTCTCCAAGTACTCCGGTTTCCCCTATCACGATTTCGTCAAAAGGCAAAGTGTAATTTGACAAGAGGAAACTAAGCAAATGGACTGAATGTGTATCTGTGTACTGCCTTGGGAAGGGTGCCGAAGAATCACCTGTGAAAGCGTATACCGAGAAAACTTACTCGTGTGCACTAGCACACGAGCAAGCTTTATGTTTTCTAACGACAAAAACAACGAGAACAAAAACTACGACAAAGTACTGAAAATAGCGCAAGCCCGATGTTGAATAAAGAAATAAAGAAGAGGAAAAAACTTACCCCCCGGATTTTCTCACACATGAGATCCACCACCCACTGCAGAGGTACACTCGAGCGAAGAAGCTCAGATCCAACTGTAAAATCTTTTCCAAAGAAATAGTTGCAATCCATTATCTGAAATAAATTTCATACAATGTTGTAAAGCAGGTAAACAGTACAAATTACCCTAAATCAAATTTAACATAAACAAGGTAAATATATAAATATTACATAGTATCCATAAACTTGTCTTCTTGTATTTTAAGCGGGATTTAACTTTTTGACATGAGGGTTCAAAATAACTGGGTACAAGAAAGTCAACAAGAGAGCTTATTACAGTGCGACTACAAACACCATGAACCCAAAGAAATGTTTTTGAAATGTTCATTGTACCGTGACCAAACAACACGCGATATCAAACCATAACTCCCGGGCACAACTAATTCTAATGTTGACGATTTTCTCCGAAGAAGACCATGAACCCTGCATGAAGTATTTAAAACAATACATCTCTCGCCTTCCAAAGACAGCCAATGAAACAGGTGCGTGAATGTCCACCAAAGAAATGCTGGGCCAATATCGTGCGTCGCCCGTGAGTTTCAATCCACAAGTGACACTTAGGTTATCCTTATCCGCCACCTTTAACCACGTGTAAAGAAAATCCTGGTGACGAGGTTGCGTGGTTGAAGGTTGACCACGTGACGTCGTCGCGCGAAATACGAACTCGAGAAGTCAGAAAAACAGAAGAACCGAATTCGTAAACGCCTTTCTTATACTGCGGTAAGAAGACCTTTTTGCACCTTTTAAGTTCTCCCTTATTAGCAAAGAAAATCACAGGAAACTACAAAAAGTTTTTGAGTTTCTCTATCTTGTCCTGAGATGTCAATTGAATGCTTGAAGTCAACACACAAAGACACGTATAAAAGTCTTAAGTTTGGCTTTTTTAGCTGTTTTTAGCTTTCTTATTTATTTATTTTTTCTTCACAATCGCAATCAAGGGAAAAACATTTGTATCTTTGGAGCGAGTATTACATGTATATTAAATTATTCTTTATTGCATACCATTTTGGTGTATCCCATAAAATGCACCATCACCAATGTCTGCTTCTCATTAGCCAACCTCTTCAAAATCTTTCTAAGATCATCTTTAATGTCCTTCGCTGACTTGTCACAAATCTCCTCTGTTGCAAAGATCAAAACTTGAATTAGGATCTTTAACATCAATAAATGAGAATCCAATTCAGGATATCAGGGAATTGTCACCACAAATGGAGTTTCTTGTGAATTTACTAAAAATCATCAGCAGTGAGAACGGTATGCATGTACAGTAACATAAGGGATTTCAAAAATTAAAGAGCATCTTATGACCACAGTGGCACTGCAGATTCACAGAAGGCATTCACTGATTTTGCTGGCTGTTTAGTTGAGAAGTCAAGAGCTTAAAAAGCAGACCAAAATGCAGAACACATGATGAAACGTCAAACGGCATTATTTCAAAATCCCAGGGTGTTTCAAAAGTCAATTAGAATACCATAATTCCTCTATTAGCCCCCCCCCCCCCCCCCAATCAAAGTTCTGTGTTTTACATATATTTAGGGAAGCTAGTGATTGAAATTCACACACAGTCATTGGAGGGGGCTTATTGAAACTTTAATATGGGGGGGGGGGGTTACAAAGGAAGGGCCACACTGCTAATACAGCCACTGTTATCAGAACAAAAAAGCTCACTAACTCATCTTCTTACGTTTAAACACACCTTTAATGTAGTGGATGTGGCCAGATTTTCATGGCCTGTTGGTGGCTGGATTGACAAGGTTCCACTGTATCTCTAGTCATATAGCTGCCTACCGGGGTTGGGGTGGGGCAGAAGTAGTGATACTCCATGTTGCATCCAAGTTCATGCCTTGGAAGCCAGATTTATGTGATGGCAGTGTGGGCCTCTTACGGCCTGTGTGGGACTTCTGAGGTGCAATGATTTGTATGCACCTGAATGCTGTGTTCTGATTTGCTTATTACTGTCACTAATAATTATTGATTTTTACAAGTTATGACACAAAGCCTGCCAATAAAACATACCACATTTCCATCCAGTTTTCAACAGTGCCATCCGCAGCGTTTCACGGTCCTTTATGCATTGCTGGGCCTTAATGCCAATTCCATCATACACAGAGTTTGAAACTATTATGGCATGACAAGTTACATTTTGCAAAGAAGGCACTTGAGTTCCTTTAGAGAAATGGAAAACAAATTGAGAATATAAATTAATACAAGTCCATAATTTTTTGTTAATAATCATTTGAATTGCAAAATCTGAGATTATATCTGATTTTGTTCTCTGGTCAGGCCAAATGAAGTGGAATTACACAGGTGTGTAACCAGCCAGTAACCAGGAACAGGGTCTGGAAGGGGGTCCTGATCCCGCATTCCCGCTCCTTTTTCACCGGAATCCCGCATCCCACACTTTTTTCATCGCTATCCCGAATCTCGTTTTTTCTTTCCCAAAAATACATTTAAAAAAACTAATTTCTGCAAAAGCTAATAAATTTAAGACGTAGACTGGCCCTTTCGATTGATATTTTGCGTTCGCCTGGTTTGCCGCTATAACGCTTATTTGGGTCGTGACGATTTCCCAAATTCCCGACAGACAGGCAACAAAATCCCGCATTCCGTGCCCAAATTTGGGGGAATCCCGCTTTCCTGGTAGCAGTCAAATCCCGAATCCCGGTAAGATCTTTTGCGTCTTCCCGAATCCCGCACCGTATTTTGGTCAAATCCCGGATCCCGAGAATACCCTTCCAGACCCTGCAGGAAGATTTCTTGGTGTCCAACAAAGATGTTCAAGTAATATTCTATTAAAAATCGTGTTAAGAAATGCCTTCACAGGGGGTAGTTACCTCATATGCACATAAATCATCTGCCTATGCTTGAAAATCAGCCAAAAAAGAGACAATCCTTTCTGTCTTAGATTAATAAATTCATTTAAATGGCTCTTCTAGACTCTTCTAAAATACAATAATGTTTGGTTGACACACTTCACCCTGCAACTTCACCATTTTATCCAGCAGTTTACCATTACAACCCCTCTACCGGTAACACATTTGCATAGCGGCATACAGTCAAACCCTATTAAGCGGCCACCCCCTATTAAAATTGTCAAAGCTCCCGATGAGGGTTCTTCCATTGTTTTGTACCTCTATTAAACAGCCAAACCCCTCTTAAACGGCCACTATATCCACTTCCCTGAGGGTGGCTGCTTGATAGGGGCTCAACTGTATCATAATTATCATATATCTGTTTCTGGTCCTGGCAATTGAATACAAGTTTAGATGAAGAACTGACAGAAGGTAAAACTGATATATAGTGAGCAATGCAAGCAGATTTTTGTGGCTGAAATACTTTAACACTAGTCTTGTTATTAGAAATTATTATTATTTTTTGAAAAAGGTTAATTTGAACAAAAAACAAATCACTCAGATGATTAGTAATGTCATGACTACATGTAGCCATAGATGAGAGTTTGAGGTTACAGAGAAGATTAATTCAATAACACACAAACCTTCATTGTCTTCAGCCGAATTGACACACAGTGGGAGAAGAGATGAGGTGAGTGAAAATTCCACCGGCAAACCACAGGCTGATGGCTGGTTCTTCAAAAAATCCTCTCTGACTTTATCAAAAAGAGCATCTAGCATCAGGCTCTCCTGCTGCAAGTTCTTTACCACACTTTTTATGTAGTCCCTGGTGATTAATATGCAATGTCAATATAATGTCACTGTACATAGTATTACTGAACATATCTGGCAACATTGTTGATTTATCAACAAACCCAGAGAACTGTGAAACGTTTAATTAGCAATGGTAACTTAAATATGCCAAGACCATGGAATCAGTTCCAAGATGAAACTGCAAGAAATTAAACGGAGGGCCCAAATGATACAAGAATTGAGGGCATAAGTGACGGTTTTGCAAGCTATAGAAATTGACACCCTAAAATAAAGATGCTTCAAACTTATCCCATGTTTGCATGAACTGCAGTTAATGTACAATGGTTTCACTTTGATGCCATTTTGGCCAAATGTTTCCTCAGAAATCTAGTGTCAAAGTGTACAGGTTTTACAGGATACTTACAGCCTTTCTTCTTCTGTTCGAAGGGTTCCTGGGTGACATGGAAAAGCGATAATTGCATTTGTTGGTGGACAGATCGGGGCCAGTCCTCTGAGAACACCATTAAGCTGTACATCTGCTAGAGCATTCTCAAGAGCTCCATCAACCACTACTACTTGCATCTGAAAAAACAATTTACTATGAACTTAGATAAGGAAGTAAAGTTATTTTAAATGTGATAAGTAATGGCAAGATAAACAACACGTGCTTTCTCTGCAGTGAAATAATGCTACAATTTTATACACAAATTTTGTACAGTTTAACTCTGCCTTATGGTCAAACACTAATATTAATGGATCGCCACCTCATTAAATTGCAGCTTAGGCTATGTGTTTTCGTCCTGAACAACTACCGACTCAGTCATTTTCTTCTGTAAAAATTGTCCACCTAATTGTCCAACTTAATTATAAACAGGGTGGCACGGTATGTATTGTATTTTTCAATTGAAACTAAATGACTGTAAATTTTGACTTCCCTCTGTTTGTCCTAGATTAGAGCGCGAAGTTGCATGAGAGTAGGGTTATTGCTACTCTCCATTAATACAAAAATGCTACATGTACCCATTGATGAAAGGTTCAAAGTGACTGCTAGCTGACAAATTAAACCCTGATTCACTCTGACGAGGGGCTAAGCCTTGAAATGTCACCTCTTGAATTATTTTACGGCGGCCAATTAATTTTACCTAAACTCAGTTGATAAATGTAAATTTTTGTGTTTCACTTCCCAACTGACACAACATCAAAATTTCTTTACAGTTGTTTAGAAACTAACCCCTTAAACACCATTAAGTGTTCTCTCACCCCCTTGCAGCCTCTTTCTAGAACTGATATCTTTTTAACATCTCCTTTGATATCAAGGTAAAGAACTGCAGCTATATGATTGTAATAACAACAAATTAAAGAGGTTCGAAGAATAGAGATGCTATACTAACATAACTTTTACTCAGTTGTGACACCAGCCAGTTGATATTCAAGGCACTGTGCATAAGATCAGCTCGTGATGAAGGACTTTTCAAGTCAGCTGGAAGAAGGTAGTTTTCACCATTTATCTGCAGTTAAGAGAAAAACAAGCATTAGTCTCATTTATTTGCCAAACGTTGCAGAATACATACAATACATCTCCACATGAGGCTTTTCAGTGATCAATTAAACAATACATCATAAATTAAAGTTACTCCCATGTAGGATTTAATTCCGAGGGTCAACAATAGGTTTTTCGGGATGCGGGATTGGGGCTTAATTAAGGATGAGATTCGGGAATAAGGGATAAAAAGTGAACGCGAACGGGATACGTGATGTATCAATTTTTGGGATGGCGGAAATGTCTTAATTTGACCACCGAGATGTTTCACTGCCTGCTCAGGAAAAATGAAGAGTTACTAATATCAAGGCATACCTTCCTGCCAAGCAGAAGTTTTTCTTGCAGCTTTTTATGATTATTTTTGTTCCCGCATGACAGATTATTGGAGATACGGTTTCAACAATTTTGTCGTGACCTCATGTTATGATCTCTGTGGCTTAATTGTCTTCGTTGTTTTCATTACTACTACTACCCTCCGAACTATGGACAAGTATCCAAATTTGTAGTGCTTTGCGATGTCTGTTGTGAGGGCCAATAGTAATATATCACAGTGATCACCACAACGTCATCAACGATGTTGTCAATAATTGACAACATAACAATACAGGGTCACACAATTATTGAGCGACCCTGTACATGTATTATGAATAGGGGAAAGTGGCAATTTTTTTTATGATCACTGGTATAGGCTAGAGCAGAAATTTGGATTGCCATTCGTTGAAGGAACAAACTTTTAAAAAAATTCTTTCTCCCACATAACGTTCAGGATCAGAATTTGATGGTACAGATTATCAGGATGGCTGGATTGCTCAGGAAAATTGGTCAAGATGGCAGGATTGGACAACACTATTGAGTACCCTCTAAACCAACCAATCTTAAAATCATCCTTGTACCTTTCAGAACAGTAGCCACACAAGTGACGGAAAGGTACCAACTTGCAAGAATTATTGCAAGGGTTTGAGAGTGAAAATGAATGTAAGCCACCTCCACAACTTGAGTTTCTGGGCCTGTTTGTTCAAAGCATGGTTAAGCTAACCCAGGATTTAAGCATCAATCTTAACTTCACTTTGAATCCATAATGACCTGGATTCCAGCAAATTATTTTCTCTAAAACAAAAAGAATGGACTTTAGGTGCTTTGAAAATAATGTCTCGTAAAATTAGCAGCAGTAACGCTTTTAAACAAGAGAATCAGAAACCTTGACCAACTTTTAACCCAGGGTTAGCGCTAATCAACTTTCGAACAACCTTCCATTTTTTCTGATGAGAACAGCTAACACTTTTGTATGTCCACTCATGGGTCTTGAACTTTTTAAATAAATTATATACCCCATAAAGCCAAAACAAATGGTGAACTTACATGCACTGTTGGTCCCACAAGGTAAACAAAATAGATAATCCTTTCAGATTCTCTGGAATCGACCAGAAATGAGTGCACAGTTTGGATCAAGTTTGACACTTTGCACTTGATTTGGCGTTTCACTGTGATTTGGAAAGATAAAAATGCACATCTATTTTTAGCACTGTGTAAACAAAATAATTTTGTCCACCCTTTCGTCTTGGTTTATGTTTTAATAGCCCAAAAACCATTGATAATGCAATGAGAATTACACGTATATAGAACAAAGTGAAACACTTTGATTTGAAAACTTAAGACCAGAGATCCTCTTACAATCTCAAAAACTCAAAGACCTTTGAACCCTAAAACTAAGACCAAAGCCCCTTTCACAGTCCCAAAAACTATGACCTTTGACTCTCTTCCAAACTCAAAAACTAAAACCTGAGACCCTCTTACAGTCTCAAGAAATAAAAATAAACTATGACCTCACAACCCCCTCCCAATCTCAAAACTAAGACCAAGATCCTCTTTTCATATCAAAAGCCGCTAAGATCTATGAATCTATAGCTCCTGCACCATTCTAAAAAAATGGACAATGGAACCTCCTGATTTCAAAACTTTAGAGCCACCTTCACTTTCAATGCCTAATCTAGTTTACCTTGCCATCCTGACTCTTCAAGTACACCTTCCAAACTTCGCAGTTCTTTGTCGTGCAATTTTTCTTTTGTACTAGTTCCACAGCAGCTTATTAAAAGTGCATGCTTCTTCAACTCACTATCTTCTGTGGATCAAAGTAATTTGAAATATTAACAGATTACTATTTCATTTTTTACTTAAATAAGTACTGGGAACTAATATGCACAGAACCTTTAGTTTTGTTTTTTACTTGTTTCCAAACTCTCACGGACTGTTCCAAATTCTCACAGATTGTTATTGCTAGTTCAGGAAATTAAGTCACTGTCACACATCAACAGATCTTCAATTTCAGGATAAATTATTTTACTGTAAGCTGATTTACTCTAACGTTGAACATCTTAGAGACTGCACCATTTTAAGACGACTTAGATTTTTAATCCCAAATTCATGCAGCTCTGAATCTGACTCTGGACAAATGTCACATCCAGCATTTTTTTTCCCAGAGACCTTTAATTATCTGATAAGTAAACTGGCACCCACTTGATGAAGACACGATTAAGATAACCTACGTTTTGCCCAGAATTTGAATCCAGTTTAAACTAACTAAATTATCAATGAGGACTTAATCCCAAAAGATTTCTTGACCTTCAGTTTGGGCTTTGGCTTTAATTCACTTTTAGCTTTTGTAAACATCTTAAAAGGGAGAAATAAAATCCTCTGCAAATATAATTTTGAATCCCAGGTTATCATTGATCAGTTTCAAGGAACTGGGACCAGAATGACAATTGCCTGTCTGCAGAAATAAAAACACTGCTTATCATGAAAATTATTCCTCGCAAGAAGACATTTGTGGTTTCTGATATTATCGAATTATACCTGTGCTGCCAAAGACATCATCATCATCATCATCATTACAAATTACATGGCTGCTATCCTCAACTGGGAAAGGCAGCTGAGACGATGCTGGTTTGTTGTAATCTAGATCCTCATTGTCCTCCACTTGTGTCGGTTCACGTGCATCAGGCTTGTTATCTAACTCGAATTGTCCTTTCCCTTTGGGAGGACTGTCGTCAGATTCAACTTGACTGGGAATGCGAGCATCTGGTTTTTTGTCAGTATCTTGAGGTTCCTCGGATTCTTGCCTAGGAAACGGTAATGATTTGGGCTCTGTTGTGGGATTGCAGGTTTCTTGCGGTTCTTCTGATTCATTCCTAAGAAGTGGTACCGCTTTGGATTCTGTTGCAGGACCACAGGTTTCTTCCACTGAGGATAACACTTCAACTGCGGAAGAAAAGTAATGGTTTGATGCAAACGTTTTCAAGATAATAACACAATAGCAATGACAACAAACAACAAAAGTTAACACAATAAGTTAATTTGATTTAGTGACTGTGCTTTGAATCTTCGGAGTTTTCAAAAGCTTACCACAAAGTTACAATCTCATTACACTGCTATTATCTAGTAGCAAACAATTATAATATCTTCAAACATATCTTTTCTAACGAACATCTCAAGCTTTTATTGGTTCATTTTTCATTGAACAGGTCGATTCATTCACTCAACCATTCATGCATGTATTTGATTCTTCAAAAGCCAGTACAAAAAGGTAAGTAAACCCAACTGCAGATATTTCATCACACCAAATTGAAGACAATTTACAGGGCTGTTCTGAGTGGGTTGATGTTTTGGTCAGACAAATGCTGTTTCAAAAATTATGAGGTGCATGTATGTTGTGACTTAATAGAACTTAATCCTCTGTTTTTTTGGTTAGGTTTTCTAAACCTATATATTTTTTTAATTTTTGTAGCTGTTTTGCTTTTTTTGGCTTGCTGGTGAATAAAATAGACTGTCACGTCCTGGTGAATACAACTCACATCACCCCTGACGGTGTCTTTGTTTGCACGGCACACTAACTGACAAGGTCTGACAGGATGTCTTTGATCTAACCCTGTCAAGCATTAGACAAGTAGACAAGGCCAAATCTTGTAGAAAATTTGTTCGAACTGACTGTTGGTCAACAAAAAGATACGAAGCTCTTTAGAGCTCAGACATTTTTTTTCACATTTTGTTCCACAAAATGGAATGAGTGCAAAGAAGCTAACTAACCTCAACAAGAAAAACAAACAAGCAAACAAACCTGGTTTCAAATCCTCAGAACTCTCACTTTTCATCCCCCGTTCATCACGGAGGTTGCAATCCTTAATGATATCATCTATCACATCCAACCTCTGAACATCGTCATGTCTTAGCAGAGCAATGAGATCATTAATGGTCTTCTTGGTATGTATCATCTTGTCAAACAATCCCCCCATTTTCCCTTTGTCCCCACTCTCCTGCTCTAATTGATTCACGTCATCAGTGGACAGGTCCATAGCCGAAGCCACTCCTCTCCAGTCATGTGTGTTAGCATTATGTACATTCAGCATCTTTTCAATCTTCATGCGCAGGCTGAAGGGAATTTCCTTAACAAGCGAGTCTGGGTAACAAACAAATGAAGAAATAATTACATATTTAGCTTTAGCTTAGCTTTTAAGCTTACTTTGACTCAGGAAAGGAGTCAGTGAGGACCATCCTCCCTTTTCATTTATTGGGGTAACAAATGGTAAATCCAAGACTTTGCGAGACACCGAGACGATAGTTTTCTTCTGTGAGCCCAAGACCCTTTCTATTATTAAACTGCAAGACCAAGCTTACAGAGTTTTCTACATGCGAGCCCAAAAACTTTTTGGGACATAAAAATTCAAACGCGAGACTTTCAGATCGGACAACTAAATATGTTACGTAAGCACATCAGAACTTCAAGATTCATTTTATATCCTTCTAAAAAGTCAAGACGGTTAGGTCGAAAAATTCGAGACTCCAAGACACAAAGAATCGCTCAAAAAATGAGACCGCAAGACGCTCACAATTCAGCTGAAATTTTGTGAGCCCCTAATTTTTGGTAAGACCATTCGCTACCCCTATTTATCCAAACAACATTCAGTGAATGAGGTCAATTGTCATCTCCTGTTCCTATGTCCATGATTAAAACCAGCCTTGAAACAGCTCCCTCTGTATTTTGCAACAGATGCTCATCTGTAATATCAATTTTTATCTCTTTTCTTAGTTTTTAATTTTTAATTTTTTATTTTTATTATAATTTGCAGGGCACCACTGAAAACCGCCAAGGCGAGTGGGCTCCCTGGAGAAATATTATTATTATTATATTATTATTATCTAATTTTATTCTCCTCTTCGTGACCCTATCACTGATGTGACTGATGTAACACTCTGCCTCACAATTCTAACCCTACAAAGGCAAATAACAAATGCAAATAACAAATGAAAAAGTTAATTAAATTTTAATCAATTAATTAAATTAATATTAATTAAGCAGGTAGTCATTATTTTATGTGAACATTCACAATGACATAGGTGCTTTCAGCTGTCAACTTTCATTTGCTATTATTGTGTGTGGTAGAGAAAAGAAAGATCATGTCTCAGAAAAAAGGTCATGTTTCATGCTTTTTTTTTATGCTACTACTTTAGTTACTGAAAGTGACAAGAGAGTATGGTATGCATAGAAGCTGGCTCATTTGGTGATATTCATTGGATGTTAATGACTGCATAGATGAATTCCTAACTACCTCCGGTGAGAACCCTTGGAGTCTGCTCCTGGTGTGCTTGATTGTTAACGTTCTCTGCAGCTGAAGACTGTTTATTAACAAGCAACTGTTGCTCTTCATTAAACTGGTACAATCCATTGTTATTTACAACTGGTGCTGAATATGGCGGAGGTGGTAAATAAGCGATATCTGCATAATCTTGAGCCACAGGTATTTCATTTGAGGGTGGAAGGCTTTGTGCTCTTCTCATTGGAATCTCTGCCGAAACAACACGAGAAAGAATTTAATTGAACACGAAAGGCAATTGTAACAGTTATCTTAGGCATCTATCAAATGTTTCTAACATTGTCTGTAACCCAGTGCTTTGTTTACCAAGTGTCATGGTGTATTCAAGCCCTGTCATAAGGGGTCATGTTTTCATAAACCTGTGTATAAAGAGATAAACCTTTGACACCAATGGAAACACTCACAATGAACTGAGCTTTAACGCAACTCTTAATTTGCCTTTCCTGGGGTCCTTCCTAATGCCTGGCTATGCCATGCTGATGAGTCCTACCAAGAAGGAAGAGCTGTCCTTCGTTGCCACTAGCTCCTCGGGTAACTTGGCTGTGTGCATGAGTTAGGTTCTGACCAAACTGCAAGGATTTTTGCTGTGTGACCACAGCAGTATATAGTTTTCTTTTATTGAATTAAATATTTGTTCCTGAGATCCCTTGGAGACAAAATCGTATTGTTTTCCTGTAATTCTTAACACTTTGCAAACAAACGTTTTTCGTCACGGCCCTCTAACGAGACAGAGTGGGGGGCGTGTTCACACCTTGATTATCGAAGAGTCTCAAAATCACGAAACTTACCCGGTTTTCCCCGCAGCCTTCTGTCTTCTTGCTCTAGGTCTTCTGCTAAATCTTCCAGTTTAAGCTGAGGGTTCCACAAGACGTCAATGAAGTACTGAAAGGCTTTTGGCCCTCTTTTCTCCAGTAAGTTGAGCAAGGTTTGTGTTCCAATCGTTGCCCCATACTGCTTAGTTTTCGCGTCGATTTCTTCTTTGTCGGAAGTAGAAAATAATACCGCAAGATGTCCAGATAAAACTACTGGATTCGAAATCCTCTCCATAATTAAACCCGTCTTGTTTGCCAGGACTTTCTTGTGAATTGGATCCATAGCAGCAAACTTGCAAAACGAAATAAACTTGTCACTGCCTTTAGATTTCCCCTTTACAGTTCTTACGCCTACAAGATCAGAGAAATAATAATTTTCTCGCCCACGCGCAAGTAGAAATAAGTTAAATTCAAATCGTCAAAAGCTAAAAATATGGCTGGGGATTCTCCCGATGATGATCATGGCTTCCATTTAACACACTTCCGGTTGCTTTCCTGGAAACGCGGGAAATCTTACGAAGATTTGTTTTATCGTTGCTTGGTTTCTGATTGGTGGTTCATTCATATTGAGCGCGTTCGTGAAATGTTCGGCATATTTTCGCTCTGCGATTGTCTTCCTCTTGATTCAGTCCTCTCGCATTTCTGAATTTCTCCCAACCTCGTTCCCAGGGTCTCTCTCTCCCCGCCCCCAAGAGCTCTGGTGAGCTCTTGGGGGCGGGGAGAGAGAGACCCTGGGAACGAGGTTGAATTTCTCCTGGAAACGAGGTCAGAGCAGATTCGTCGAGCGAAATACAAGCTCGTCTTCAGTTTTCGAGGGATTCCGCGGTTTCTATTGCTGTAATTGCGGAAACTTCCACCCTAAGTGGTCCTTGAATGTGCAACGCTCAAGCCAAAGCCAATGTGTAGGTGTATTGACGTATTAACGTGACTGACTCACGCTGCATTGTTTTGAAGGATTCGTGAACATGGACCCGTTTCCTTGGATGTGGAATGTTTGAAGTTGTTTCCCGTTGAATGATTAAGCTTGTATTTTCGTTGTTGAGTTGCTAGTGTTGGAAAATTCATTCATCAAAAGTTGACTAAACATCGCTTGTTTAGTTGCGTGAAAAACAGTCCTTGTTAACATGGCGGCCACGTCTTCAATAACAACAAGTCTTCACCTCTGGTGGTTGCAGTAAGTTTAGTTGTCCTAAATCAGCTTAATTCAGCTCTGAAGTGGGCGAAATCACAACTTGGGGCTTCAGTATGGCCAAGGGAACTGTAGAAGCTCTATTTCCCTATTCGTACGAAGCAGGCGACGGGAGAACGATAGCGTTTTCAACAGGAGATCGTTTTACGTTATTGAACAAGACAAACGGAGATTGGTGGCAAGTCAGAAAAGGAACTGAAAAACCCATCTACGTTCCAGCGTCTTACATGAAAGAAATAAGTATTCCAATTTACGAAAATATAGAGACGTTTGAAAGCTACGGACCCTACAACGGCGAAACTGTAATGGACCAGGAAAATGGAAAAAGCTCTGAAAGCATTGATGAGGAAAATGAATCGAACGGAGAAAGTACAACATCAGACATGATTAACAGCTTAGATCATAACAATACAAACAGAGCAACTGAAAATAATGAGGAAAATTTAGAAGAAGTGAGCGCTGTTTCAAGCGAGTCGAATATTTTGAGAACCGGTTCATCGAGTGTGAAATTGTTGGCGAAGTCTCTAGAAAAGGTGAGTGATTTGGTTTGTTTGCATCGCGCTTGGATGTCCAAGTTACTTTTCTCCTTTGTTGTTATGATGAGTCAAAGCGATTTTTTTTGTTAGGTTGTTTGTTAAAACAACACTAATGATAGCTTGAGGATACTAAAATGCATTCACGTTAAACTGTAACGTACAAGACCATTGTTTTCACAAACATTGAGGTTAATTGTTGGGTATATGTATCAAAGTGGTGGAAGTTTGGAACAAACACCTTTATATATATATATATATATATATATATGTATGCTATTATAGTCAGAATTCAATTCAATTCTTTGTCATAAAAGAGATCGATGTGGACTACCCTTGTGATATGCAAGTGTCGTGGGGTGAAAAGATGACAGATAAAATCTAATAAATAAAGATTACTTTTGATGTCGTTTAACAAATAGCTTTTGCCCGGTGACACGTTTCTGCATCAATATATTTAGTTGAAAATATGAATTGTTATAGTGTATTAAATTTTCATTGAACACTTGTACAGTTTTAGTAGCTGTTTGGTACCAAAATATCTTTTATCTTGAATTCATTTAATTATCTCATTTGACGATTATTAACTTGATTAAAATGTTTGTGATATTGTTTAAAATTTGAAAATTCTTTTAGGTGAATATCATATAGGTTAATATGTTCATAAATCAGATCAAAAGACCTTTTCCTTTCATTGATGGCAGTCTGACTACCAGCAAAATTCAAAGAGTGCTTTTTATTACAAGTCATGTATTTCACCAGGTGGAATTTCACTAAAAAAGCGGAGGTTTAGACAATTTGAAAGGTGCATGGCCCAGAAAACTTCCAGTTGACTTGGATAACCAATGTCAAAGATCCACAGTCCAAAAAGCCTTATCAGTGAACCTGGTGGTCTTTTGTTTTAGCTACATTCTTGCTCCAGTACATTTTCCTTTTCAAATGGCACACAGGTTTCTATTTACAGAGGAAGTAATCTTACCAGTTCCTTGGCTTTGCTATGTAATAACCTACTGAATGTCTTTCTTTAGTCTGGTGTCCGTCCAGGTGGCAGCTTTTCAGTTACAAAAACTGAGCGACCCAAGTCGCAGTCTCTCCCTGCTGGCTGGGTGATCATCACTGATGAAACAAGTGGCCGGCCCTGTTATTACAACTCCAAAACTAACGAGACAAGTTGGAAACCTCCAAGGATATCACGAGCTAGGACTCCTTCACCAACCCCTGGAGTAAGTATGAATGCTTTTAAAGTTGTTATTAAGGGTTCTGTAGCACCTGTTATGGGTGATCTGTTGTGGGCTCACTTCACTCATCAAACAATAAAACACTTTGTTGTATAGATCAATGCAACGTGTGACTTACAGTGTAAAACGTAAATTGTGTTTTATTATAAAAGTGGGTATAGTTTGTGCACCTATCAGTGTTAACCCCCAATGCTGGGGTTAAAACATCTGTCATATCAGGTTAAATCCTCATTTTAGGTTGATTTATTTCTCTTTCACATAATGGTTACAGTGTTCTCACCAGGATTTTGCCTTGGGGGGTCCCAGGGCCCTCCTGCCTGATAAATGGGGGTCCTGCAGGAACTTGAGGGGACCTTTCGCTGTGCCATGTTGTTTTCGAAAATGTTCAGCAAAAACCAGAAGGAACAATAAGATGAGCCCATAGTCCACATGGTCAGTTATATGATGGTGGCCGAAATCATACTGAAGCAGATTTCAATCTCTTTACGGTGGCCAATTTACCTTTAGTTATCAACTAAGTTGATAAATCCAAAATTTTGTTTCACATGCCCACTGATGCAGCACCACAGTTTCTTTAGAAACTAACCCCCTTGTTTGAAGGAGCTAGGTTTAACATAATTATGTAGAACCAATGGAGATTAAATGGGTTGAAGGCCTCAAAATGGTACCTTTGATGCTTTGTTCGCATTTAATTGTACTTATTTCCAGCCAGAAAAGACTAAAGTCTTTGATTGTCAATGGAAAAATTGCTCACTAACTTCTATAACTCCATTTAGCTCATAGCATCTGATCTGAACTTGTGCACCATCAAGAGTGCATTTACTTGGCTTTTAATGCACCATTTCAATAGGCCTGGCAAGAACACAGAAAAGCAGAAAAGTGGTTTAGTACGTTCCAGTGAGGAAAACAGAATCCCGGTTTTCCGGTTTAGTGCGACAAAGGGGTTAAAGCCACACATTCCCAAGTACATTCATCCCATGTCTGCATGCATGTGGACCGTTTATTAATTAAACACAGATACCAGGATATTTTAGAATTGGTCAGACATTCAGAAATTTGGTCAGAGTGTCCAATGTCTGACTGCTATGTCCTCCATTGTTGACATTAATGATAATTAGGGTCAGTTAGTATTGATGACTGTTTTAATAACCATTTACAGTGGCAGACACCTCCTCTCGGATGGCGAATTTCACGCAGCAGTTCTACTGACGAACTTGTTTACGTTAATGACTATAATGATGAACAGGTGAGTGCTTCGTGGTAAGCTGAAACTTCACTCTTGAGTCTATACATCTTTACTACTAAAAGGGTTAACTAAACCTTGAACTTAATATAAAGGTGGAGCCCTAATTTAGTAAGTTTTAATTTGGGGTTATGCAAATTGTACAATTTGTGATGTCATCAGTGCAATACATTTTTTTGCTATTAACTGATGCAACCATAATGACAACAAAATGAGCAAAAGTCAAATAGAAATTTGACAGAGTTGTGCACAGAAAACGCATTTGAAGTTTACCTGGAACTATACCTACAAATTTACCCTGCACAATCAAAAGAAATTTGGTCTACCCAGTGATTGCTACTTTTTGACAAAATTTCTACTTTTCTCAAACATTAAAGTGTATATGACAGATTTTTTTTTATATGCCTGATCGAATCTATTAAATGACATCCTGATATGAATATCAAAAATTATTTTTTGATTTCGATTTTCCTTCCCCCCACTTGTGCCATTTAAAAACGTGAAATTATACTTCCGGTCATGTCAAAAACCGCGCAAAGGGAGACCTGGGCATAGTCACGTTGTGACGTCATACCAGAAACGGAGTTGATGCCAAAACAAGCTACGTGGGCTGCATTGCGGAGATCTACTTCATTTTATTTTTCTTTATTCCGCAACCACCAAATTAAGCATGAAATTATGGGAAACCGCCGACGTTACAAGTAGTCCGGGCAGTGATTTGGAGCTTTTAGAGTCCATCGAATGCGAATCGCCAACTTCTGAAGTTGAAAGCGAAACAGATTTCGAGATTGAGAAAGAAGCTATTCAGAACCAGAAGATCCTTACATAGACAAGCTGCTTGCCGATGAATATTGACTTAGAGAATACTATCAAGAGACAAAGGAGGTAGAACAAATAATTCACACGCTAGAAAACCTATTTGATGGCACCAATGCGCTCGAGACATAGCAAGAAATGGAACGATTTCTCATCTCCAGGTGTAAATATTAAAGCGAAACAGAACTCGGGAACGAGAAGGAAGACTATTGAGAACCAGAAGGTCCTTACACAGACAAGCCGCTTGCTGATTAAAATTGACTTAGAGAATACTATCAAGAGATAGAGGAGGCAGAACGAAGAAAACAGAGTGGTACCGAAGCGCTCAAGACGTGGGAAGAAATGCCATGATTTCTCGTCTCCTGGTGTAAATATTATCATTGTGCTCGGCTAAATAAACGCCTGTTATGCAGATTATACTTTCGTACTCTTACACATGTAGATGTACTAACTGTGCCTTAAACCATCTGCAATACGCCATAGATTGTCTTTGCTGCAAAGAAGTTCAGAAATGTGTCAAATCTCTCGAAGCACTGTCGTCTCGTGCGAAGCCACGAACTTGACACAACAACAGGATGTGAAACAATGCACCCGGGATTCAGTGTTGTCTAAACAGATGGTCGCTACGATCAGATGCAGCAAAATATAATGCAATAGATGGAAGAAATTGTTGTCAGATTAGTTCGGAAGGGAAGTGAGAATTTCTCTGCGTTCTTGTGGACTCTCTGAAACATTCGTGTTGCCTTTAATACGTCTAGGCAAACTGACAATCAAAATTTCTGCTCTCCGAAAGACGAGAGGAACACATTAAAGAATTAGTTAAAAACTATCTTAAGGGGCTTGTTCCCGATTTATTCAAGGGCTATTTTAACATTAGACGCTGTGATATCCATTCACATAATACTAGATTCAGCAAAACCTTTTTATTGATACAATTAAGTCAGAAATTTCTGAGCGTGCTTTTTATTATAAAGGTGCAGTTATTTTTAACTCATAATTTTTAGCGTTTTTAACCTTTTTTAACTTCATACTGTTTTTGGAATGTACCACATCTATGTCAGTTTCTGTTTTTTTATCTTATTATGTTTTTTTTAAATTCATTTGTTATTTCACAGGGCCCACATTGATAGCAGTTGCATAACTGAAGTGGTTACCCTGTATAAATATTTTTAATTATTATTATTATTATTATTATTATTATTATTATTATGTAAATACTTCTCCAGCATAAAGGAAGTATGTGAGAAGGCCAAGGCAACCTTAAAATGAGGGGAAAAAGAGAGATGAGAAATTTTTCTTTCTGTGCAAGTTTTTGCTCAAATAAAAAGTTTGTCAAATTTTTGCCTTAGCTAAAATAAACGGAAATGTTATACTACACTATACTCATGCCACAAACACCGGCTGTAGTTTGAAATTGTGAAATTCTACACAAGAGTGAAATTCTGTAAACACCAGCCAATGTGCTGCTCCTTAAAGCTAGCTTATTGTTAAACTGCTGTAAATTTCTTATACTATGTTTGTATTTCTAGGGAACATGCAGATGATGTTTTTAAGGAAGTTCAATATTCCTCCACCTTGTACCAACATTCATTCTGGCACAGCATTTTCAGACACAAAATCCCTCTTTTTCAGATGTAAAATCCCTTCCAAATTCATATTTAATGGCCAAACCATTTTTGAAGCTTAACACTCCCTCCAATAATAAGCCCCCCCCTCCCCCCGCCTCCTCTCCAGAAAATAAACCCACCAAAAAAGACAAATATAAGCCCAGAGCTTATTATGGGAATTTTATGGCATTTTATTGTCTCGGTGAGTCGCTTCCTTTGGCTCAATCTGCAGTTACTTTCTAAGTTTATGAAATCCCAGTGTACTTGTAGGTAGATATAACTTATTTCTTGTCTTTCCAGTGGCTGCCTTCAAAAGACAATGAAGGGAGAGTGTATTATTACCAAGTCAATGGTGAAGGTTCTTCCTGGGAACTACCTGAGGTGGGTCAATTAGTGGCAGTTAAACATGTTATTGTCTGTTGCAACACAATATTTTGGGTTCAAGTTCAAGGTAGTCTTACTTGGGCTATGGTTCGCTAAGTACATGCCACTTGGCTCACACGTAAAATTTGACTGCCGGTAAAGTAAGCTTTATATCATGTGACTAAATGGTGTTAGAAATGCACAGTATTGTGCTTAACATTTGTACAGGTTGTTGCTAATGAGGGTTAGGGCTGAGCATTATGTGCGGTATTTAAAACAAAACAGATAAAATACCTGTTAGCTATTGTTATCTTGTTTCACTAGTTTGCAGAAGTGCAAGCAGTGTATTGAGAACCATGCATGTATAGTTCAGCTAATTCTTTCTTTGGTGGAGTGGAAACTTCATAAAGTAGTCTGCATGTGCAAGAGTGTATGGTGTGGTTGTTAAATTTACTAGTTTTTACTAGCTTCCAGTTGGCCAGTGATGCTGTACACAGCATCCCAAGGAAAGTCTTGCAGGACTTTTGTGTTGTTTGTAAACGCATTTTCTCTGTTTTCTATCCCTGTGGTTGCAGGTTGCAAGTATTTACTTGTTAAGTCAGTGTATTATAGCTGTATGGTCATTGATGTTGATAAATTGCCACAAAAATTAGCCTGTTAAATTTAAATGATGTTCACTTAAATGCTTTCCCTGCCTTTCTGAAGGTTGAACCTGCAACACAGCATTCTTTTGAGGCACTGGATGTCACATATAGAAGACGGTCTCCAAATCTCAGTCATAGAACCTCCAAATGTCGGTCTATGCTGACATCTAGTCCACGAAACTCTCAAACAAATCTCACTGCTCCTTTGTCTGCAGCTGCTTATGGCTTCCCCCCACCCCCCAGGGTGAGTTGCTTGCATTGTGAATCCAGCTATGGCTGCAGACATTTGCTTGTGCTTTTTCCTATGTCATACTTGCAAGTGTTTTGCACACTTCATACCTTCTTTATCATTCTTTTGTTGTTTTTGTCATGCATACTTTTCTGTTATTCTTGCTTGTGTCTTGCACAGACATTCACTATTAATTTGTTCCATAAATGTTTGTTCACATTTCTGGTGTTTTAGTTTAAAAAATCACGTATTTATTGTCACAAGGTGTTTGAATACTTCCTTATTAATTGATTGATTGTCAATAAATGAGCGTAGGAACTGGTGCTTTGAGAGGTTGTGAGGGCCCCTTTAAGCATTAAGTAAACTACAAAAATCAGCTTGTCTGGGAATGAAATACAAAACATATCACACAACACAAAGAGGCGTCCCCACCGGTTACGTACTGTCACGAAGAAGTCCACTTTGACTCACATTTGACTTTGCTTTTGTTACATTAAGCTTCATAAAACGTAAAGTATAATTAAGTCTTTCTGAAATTGACATGCTTGGGACCTGTCTTTACTGTCCACTTTGTGGAGATGTCTTGCAAAGATACTGTAGTTTTTTAAAAAGTAAAAAGACATTTCTCTGTGGATCTGCATTAGACAGACCATTTTCCGCCCCAAGAAGGCCAGATATAGATTTTCTGACGGTGCTCCTAATGAGTTTAGCTATTAATCAGAATTTAAAAGATTAAGTGATAAAAGCAGTATTGCAAGGTATTACTAAGGAGTACTCCATAATTATTAATTCTTGTTTGTTAGTTTCACGAGAGATCTGCATCAGTCCAATCTAGAGAAAGCGTGTCATCAGTTGGGGAGGAGACAAGCTGGCCAGCACCCCCGACTCCAACCACAGAGAGTGTGAATTTTGTAAGTATTTAAAAATAAAACCAAACCTGCCATCCCAAGGCATTGAAATAACCAGCATGTTTCTCATAGAGTATGGTAACTAATGGGGCCTAACAGAGTTGTCTTGGTCAAAGAGATCCTAGGAGTTTGTGGTGCAGTGATGTATTGGATCAATGGCTGTGTTTTCACGAGTGCTTTTTCAGGTCGCTAAGCGAGTAGCAACCGGAAATCTTGTGAAAACAGTTATATTCCGACTCGCTTAAAGTAAAGCGAGTCAATGTACTTCAATAGAATTCTCATTCAATTTAAGCCACCAAACCATTACGGTTTCGCGCCCCATGAACTACGTCGCCCGAAAAATGTGGGGTATCCATGATGCTGTGCGCGTTCACAATGCACGCCGCCATTTTCGGCTCTCTTTGACTTCAATACAGAATATTCCCAAAAGGGAATTATACGGCTGTCCTTCCCGTCTGTGGAAAGACAATAGGAGTAGTTGCTATTGTGAAAATGTGCGGAAAATGCTCTCACTTTACATGAAAAATTGCTCAACCAGAAACATGCGCAAAATATTTCTTTACAAAGAAAACTTCGAGGGACTGCCGCGTGGGAATACACTTAGGCTTACACGAGTCGTGTGGAAATCTACACAGTCATCTGCTGTTGTCTGTTTAAACAAATAATCTTCTTTACGGGTTCGCGTACAGTATTAAAACATAGGCACGCAATGTGTGCAGAGCCAATGACGTTTTTTTTCACAATATGGTGAAATTTATCCTGACAACCTATGGGACTTTACACCTCCGGTAAGTCCCACCCTAACCCCTCAGCCCCCCCCCCCCCCCCCCCCACCACCACCAAAAAGATCTTGTGGTTATCCACTATAAAACCTGGTAATGATTCAGCAGCGTGACTACGCGGAGTAAAAATAAACGAAGAAAGCTCTTTGTTTCACGGTTCTTCAAAGAACACAGACAAAAACAAGTAAACTTAAACTTAAACTCACCGTTGAAAAATATTGCATACATAATTTAGGCAAAGATCAGTGGAAAGTTAACAATTTTACTTCAGAAATAAATACAAGTTGCAGTTGAACCTTTTAATTTCTTACTTCTACCGGCGAATATCCAATACTTTTCAGTGCTCATAAATGGTCAACTTTCTAAATGGTGCCGTTTTGACGCTCTGCGTGATTTGCGTGACACGTGACTCGCTTTACTTTGTTTAACTTGTAAGGTTTCAGACGTTTCAGGCAACCACTTACGTTCTTAGTACATTGTATTGTCGAAACAGGAGTCTGCCATCAAACGGCGTTTCTTGTATCCACAATATTTTCGTTCGAAATCGGTTTGAACTAGCGTTTATAAACACGACTGAAATAGTTTTGCAACTATATTTATTTCCCCTGTTAATTGAAGTTGCTTGCTTTGTAATCAAGACGGCTATAATAATTTTCGTCTTTTTGCTTTACAAATCGACGAAAGTATGTTTACATTTGTAACTTTCCCACGGTACAAAGTTATTTTTAGCTCACGTGTTTATTTTGAGTCTCAACCTACAGCCGAATAAATTTCATTTGCTTTGCCTTCGAACAGTATGAAAATGTTCAAATTCAGCTCGCTTTCCAGTAGATCCAACAGGTCTCTATTAGAATGCTTTGTCACATATATGTTGTTGTTAATCTTTCGGTACTGTTTCGGTCGGTTCGAGATGTTTTAAGTGTTGCGTTACATTCCTTATAAGGCTGAAATTACAGCTGTCAACTATGCAAATTTGCTCAACATACGCTTTACACTTTGAGCTATGAATAACCCCGAAATAACGTTTAGTATCTTGTTAAGATTTTACTACATCCATCCTCTAATTCCTTGATCACCACTGTGACTTGGATTTTAATACTAGTTTCATTCAAGTTTTTCAGTTTCAAGAATAGCTAGCAACAAGCCGCACAATTTCCGATTTAGTTTTAAATGGGTTCATGTTTTATAACACGCACTCAAAAATGACACTGCCAATTTTAGATTCGCTGTTACTGAGAGATAATCCCGAAAAATTTTATGCTGTTTTACTCTCAAATGTGCAGCGTTTTTTGACCAAATTTTTCCGTGGAGTTTTTAGTCGATCGACCAGCTCGACGGCCCTTTGCATATCTGTCTTGAGTTTTGTCATGTTGTGTTCTTCCAGTTGTGTTGCGATTCATGTTGCGTTCTTGTCTTTTCCCCGTTGTGTTGCGTTGTGTTGTGTTGTGTTGCGATTTGCTGTGTGTATCGTTCTTGTCTTTTCCCTGTTGTGTTGCGTTGTGTTGTGTTGCGATTTGCTACTGTATCTGCTTGACATTTTTCTATTATCATTTACCTTCGTTCCACCACAGGACGGAACAACTCGACCGACAGACAATGGCTTCACCAGCGCGACCAGCTCGACCAGCTCGACCAACGCCACAACTTTAAGCACGACTTCCATCGTGTGTTCTCCGAATCCAAACACCTTATTTTTCTGTTTAGTTTTCGCAATGCCGACTGTATTATAAATCTCTCCCTGTTTGTTGGATCTGACTATCCGCCATCTTTGACAAAACTCCCCCTCACCTACTCCTCCCCAGTAATGAACCCCCTCACCTACTCTTCCCCAGTAATGAACCAGCTCGCTTCCCCTTGATGTTACAAAAACTTGACAGGCCAAACCATACGACTCCTGTTGGTCAAGATCGATAAAACGTTGACCTTCAAAGCTTTGCCCTAACGAGTACGGCTTTAAATTATCTCGGTCTTTTGACCAATTTTGCTTCTTGTGTTTTTGTAGTGGGTTTAGTTTGGAGGATTTTTCTGTGGTGACTGAATTGAGCCGTTACAACTTAGGCGTCGCATTTTTTAAAACTTTGATCTCTAGGTCATATCTGATCAATTTTCTAGTAACCGGTGAATTCTTGTGGCTCAAGCGCACTGTTTGTTATTCTCAGTTAAATTTGACTTCTGATCGTTTGTTAAGCGACTAAATGTGGTTTCTATGCCGCTTTCGGCATATTAGGTACGTTGAATCTGGCTCGTTTAGGAACTTGATAGAGTTTTTCAGCCTTTCATCTTTGTATTTGTGACAATAAAGGATCTGAAATATTATCTTCAACGCGATCAGTTAATTTCCCTGCTGATGTTTGTAACGCCGGGCCCGGCTTATTTGTATAATTATGTTGCAGGATGTTGTCTTTCGCATCACGGAGTGTGATCTATAGACCCTTTTCGTCATGAATCTGAAGTTGTAGCTTCTTTGTAGCTATGCAACACGTAGTAGGTGGCTGAACTCTGCTTCAGTCAAACATGTGTGAGTAAGCCCCTCTTGAAACTGAGAGTTTCGTTTCTAGGAGCTTTATATCTTCCTCCTGTTCTTAGCAAGTCTGACGACCGCGTGTTTGTGTATGCCAATATGGACAGGCAAATTGATCCGTCTTGATTTAAGATGCTTTTTTCCTCCATGGTTTGTCTCAAGCAAGACTGTAGTTTCTATTCTTTCAGTGAATCTCTTCAGTTTCTACTATGTTAAGGTTTTGAGAAATGGTAGTGGAAGCTGTTCTCATTTCGTTGAAAATGAGGTATGCTACCGTAAAGTACTCGTGGAGCGGATCGAAAATGAAGGATTTCTATTCGCTAATTAACCGGCCGTCGCCATGATGGCGACCGCCGGTTTATAAAATGGACACGGTTTTTGGTGAAAGCAAGTTGGCTTAAGGTGGCTCGATCGAGTTTTTGAGTGACGATACCTCTCAACGATAAGCAACTAGTGTACCACAGTGAACAACCCAATAGAAAATCGATCGTTACTGTTGACCTAGAAAAAGATGAAAGTTTTGCATGAGGTACGTTTCATCGAAATCGGAGTTACCATAGCAACGTAATGACGTCATCCCCCATTTTACATGAGAGCTAATTACTTGTCACCAAGAGATAATTCTGGGAACCGCTCGACTGGATCTTCGACCTGACATATTTGTCTTCACGTCTACAAAATTTGAAGAATTTCTATGAGAGAGTTTTCGAGAAATGTTCGGGTGAAGTTTTAAGGTGTTAAAAAACAACAAAAACAAAATAATTTTGAACTGCTATTGAAAAGTATGTCCACAGCGACTTGATGAAACAACATTTTGGTTTTAAATGAATGTTATGTCATCTAATTACTTTGTGTGAAAATTTCGGGGAAATCGGTCCATTTGATTTTTAGAAACGTTTGCTTGAATATGAACTGGTTAAGTGTGTTACGCGGCTTTTTAATCAAAAATCGACCCTACACTTATTAAAATGATTATGAATTAAAAAGCGGTACATGAATTTTTTTAAAACTTTGCTTTCAAGGAGAATAATCAATAATCAATACAATCCCCGAGTCTCAAACTCATTGAAACGTTGTAAGGCTATCAATCTTAAGCCTAAACTCAGGAAATTATTGGACTGAATTTTACGCCAGTGGCTTGTTGCTCTTATTATGCATCTCCATTGTTTCGAATAGGCGTACAATTGTAAACTTCAGTACATCATGAATTCATATAACGCTTGATTGCTTTCCGAAGATGTTCCGAAAAACGTGCTAATGTACCAGGTTAGCATTACAATAACAATGGACAGGCTGACAGCAGTGAGTGCAAACCTCAAGGTTAGCAGAAAGCGCAAGCTTCGGTTAGCAGAGAGCGCAAACGGAAAGCTGCTATGCTCAGTCAGTGTTCCAGATTCTTATGGCAAGGAGTCAACGAAAAATTTAAACAGGTCAGTAGACGTGGGTCTCCCACAATCTTATCCCAGTCTCAGCACGTTTTCGGAACATCTTCGGAAAGCAATCAAGCGTTATATGAATTCATGATGTAGTGAAATTTACAATTGCACACCGATTTAAAACAGTGGAGATGCATAATGAGAGCAACAAGCCACTGGTGTGAAAATCAGTCCAATATTTTCCTGAGTTTTGGCTCAAAATTGACAGCTTTATAACGTTTCAATGAATTTGAAACGCTGGGATTGTATTGAATATTGATTATTCTCCTTGAGGACAAAGATATAAAAAAATTCATCTACCGCTTTTTAATTCATAACCATTTTAATAAGTGTAGTGTAAATTTTTGATAAAAAAGCCCAGTAACACACTAAGCAAGTTCATATTCAAACCAACGTTTCTAAAAATCAAACGGCACGATTTCCCCGAAATTTTCACACAAAGTAATTAGACGATATAACATTCATTTAAAACCAAAATGTTATTTCATCAAGCCTTTGTGGGCATACTTTTCAATAACAGATCAAAATTATTTTGTTTTTGTTGTTTTTTAACACCCTAAAACTTCACCCGAAAATTTCTCGAAAACGCTCTCATAGAAATTCTTCAAATTTTGGAGACGTGAATACAAATATGTCAGGTCGACGATCCAGTCGAGCGCTTTCCAGAATTATCTCTTGGTGGCAAGTAATCGGCTCTCATGTAAAATGGGGGATGACGTCATTACGTTGCTATGGTAACTCCGAATTCGATGAAACTTACCTCATTTAAAACTTTCATCTTTCTCTAGGTCAGCAGTAACGATCGATTTTCTATTGGGTTGTTCACTGTGGTACGCTAGTTGCTCAAAGTTGAGAGGTATCGTCGCTCAAAAACCCGATCGAGCCACCTTAACATACGAAGAAAGTGCTGTAAAGCTTGTGGTACGGGTACTCAAGAGCGGTACAGTCTTATACAAGACGCATGCGCATGTTAGTCTTCTGAATGTTACCTTCCTATGTTTTTGTCTTTTAATTTACAGTATTTAAGATATGAACGGCGAAGGGTTGTTTAAGTTTGGGGTTTTTTGTACAGTACAGCCCAAAAATAACGCACGCGCAAGAACTTCTTTTTGCGTCCGCAAGCCGAGAACTTCTTGCGGCTACTTGCAGGATGCCTGCACTTGAATACTGCAAGCCGCAAGAACGTCTTTGCGTTTAGAAGTTAAAACCGCAAGAACTTCTTTGTGGTAAGATATCTGGACCGCAAGTAAGCGCAAGAACGTCTTTGCCCTAACATCTTAAAAACCCGGAACCCGGAGAAGGTAAAAAAGAGACCACTTTATAGCGCAAGGCACGTTCGAAATTGGCTGCCTTTGTAACTTGCAATCAGTTGTTTATTTGGTCCCTTGTAAGTTTTTTTCTTCGGTTTTGAATTTTTTATCCGATAAAGAGTTCACTAGGTTCTGAATTTGACACTGGTCGCCTTCTATGTTATTTTTTAACGGCTAGGGAGAAACGAGACTCAAACGAAGCACGCGTGTTATTGTTTATGTGTCCCGGAGTCCCAGACATGCGTTACGCTTAGCGGCGCGAAAGGTTTCGCTCGATTTATTTCACTTAAATGAGGAACAATGGCAAAGCACAGTCCATCAGTCACATTATTAAAGAACCGACATTCACCTGTTCAGTGTTGCTGTACTTCCACCAACATATTAAACTCGGACAAATACTTTTAATTAGTTGCGCTCACACGTGTGAGAAATGAACATGGTCACTCAGATGAGAAGAAATAATACCCGAAGTCTTAATTGGAAAAACACATTATGTTTGTAAAAATAGTTCCACTCATTACGCTGAAGTCGATATCACATTTTAAATCTTCGAAGTAAACCAAAAAAGTCTGAAGGAAACTAAAACTCCGCGATCTGAAAGAAATTCGGCACGTCAATTCTAACCTGAGTAAACACAAATCTGCCGTATGCAAATTTGGTATGATTTGCTTGAATGACATTTTGTAACGCAATGCATGAGCAGTTCTCTAAGTCGTCAAGACAGCAAGCCCCGGGCAGCAAGCTGTGTGGAAAGGCGAATGTGTAGTTGAAATCATATGCCTATGCTATTTCTTCGAGTATCCCTTTTTTGCTGGGAAATTAAACTGGTAAAGATGCAGGGATTCTTGATGACTTCACCCACGCGATGGCATGACCTCCTGCATGTGTAAGTCTGGTCTTGTCTTGCCTGTCAAAGAAGAGTTCGCGCAGTTTGCCGCAATTATAGCTTTTGGACCTTTTTGTTTCTATTTCTTGGATACAATACAATACAATACAATACACTTTATTTAATGAGGGTGAACATATTAACCTTTTACAGTTTTCTAACATATGGCCCTCAAAATAAACATTAAAACATTACAAAATAACAGATAATCAAAGCTAAACTATAAGTAAGAGAAGTAATAAGCTCAGAAACATGAAGTAGTCACATACTAAAACAAACAGCGGCATTTAAGAAGAAAGCGGCATTCATGGCAACAAAGCTCCTCAAGATGGGAGACAGTATTGAGGTTTTGCAGGAAAAGGCCACGAAGTTTATGCTTTAGCGGAAACGAAAAGGATGGAATGAAAAACTGAATTGAGTCAGTTCTGAGTTGAACCCGTATCACTGTATCTGAGACACGCTTAAAAAAATTGTTCATGTTTTGTCATGTGCCGGAGATCATGTTTACCGGGTGTTTATCTTGCAGTCGTATTAAAAGCTGGCGGATATTCCATTTCGTGATGTGAATTTTCTTCGATACTTCGGTTGTTCGAACATTTGCTTCCTTGATTTTTTGATTAGCCTTGTGAACTTTCGCTTGACTTGGCGAATTGTCGCGCCAACACGCCAACACGACGAAAAATCGCTCGAAAGCTCGGTGATATTTCAAAGAGAATAGAGCGCGAGATTCGCTCTCATTACTTTTGCAATACCTCACACTAACACGAGCACTACAAGTTTCTTCGGCTGGACCCTCACTACTTCTTGCGCCTTCTTGCGGCTTGCGGTAACATTAGTAACTTCTTGCGGCTAGATTTTCAACTTCTTGCGTTTCGAATGTTCTTGCGGGTAAACTGCAAAAACCTAGCACTTTCACTTCTTGCGCGGGCTTGCGTGTTCTTGCGGCGCAAGAACTTCTTGCGCATGCATTATTTTTGATAGGATTGAATGCGAAAATAGGATTGAATGCGAAATTGACTGTGTTGTCTGATCTAGTTAGTGGCTATGGTGAAATTTTTTTTAGCGCAGGAGTTTTTTTTATTAGGATTGACATTTTGAGGGGTGTAAAAATGTGGGAGTCAGAAGGATTTGTGAATGTCAGGACCATATCACGCTTCTGTGAATGTGATTTGCTTCGAAAGTTGCGTTTTGCGTGAGAGGCAGTTTCCCTTGGCGTTTTATGGGGGGGGGGGGGTGGTTTGCGAAGTGGATTGTAAGGTTTCTGATTGGCTAACTTGTATTTCGCAGCGGACAAAAAGGACAGTTGCGTTTTGCCGGCGTGGGCTAGGAAGAGAAGGAATTGGTACTAGTATGATGATGCAATATTAGTTGATTGCACATCAGTACATGATAGTTCTTGTGAACGGAGAGAAATGAGTGTTTCTTTGAGGCGAGAAGTTGATACGAAGGAATCGTCATTAATAAGGAGTTTTTTTATTAATAAGGCAGGTGTTACGAGTCTTTTTGCATTGAAAGAACGAAAATATCTGAATATTATCGACGGATTTGTGTGGTTTGCGTGTGGTGTTCGCTAAAGGCTACGAGCAGTCTCACTTTCCGTTCAGAGGTAGATAGTGAAGGAAAAGAAAAACAGGCGAGTGAGCGCGAAATCGATTGCGGCTCGACAGGCGCGTTAGCTTTCAAAGACGTGGGCGACTTTCGTCCCCGCTCGCTTGTTTACCTGGTTAGCGGGTTAGCAAACTGGATTTAAACATCACGTCATGAGATATCTTGACGTGCCCCATACTCTGACGATCTGCTCGAGCTCGTGTCTTTTGATTCTACTGCTATGTTCACTGTTTGTATTTAAGGTCTAGGCACAACAGTAAATACTTCGTCGTCCCTGTGTGAGCATTCTCAGTTGTGGACGAATTCATATCGACATTCAACGTTTGAGTGATTTTGCGTTTTTCAGCACAAATAAAGCGATAAGAAAGATAAGCTGGGTCATCAGAGTTTAAACATTACGTCATCCAGTACCGCTATAGTCAAAATATTGTGTCACACAATCACACTTTTCCTCACGCCGGTTCGTAAAAAGAGAGGATCGCGCTAACATTTGTGAAACCTAGGGGTGGGGAGGGTCAGAATGGCCGGTTAAAATGCCCAGTGGGCTTTCTTGTTAACAATTATTCTACGAGGGCGCGCTGGATATCGAATGATAGATAACCAAAGAGGCGCGTAGCGCCCAGTTGGTTATAATCATTTGATATCCAGCAAGCCCGAGTAGAATAATTGTTTTATTAAAAACTTAACCACTATTTAAAAAAAATCAAGAAAGAACGGGAAAAATGAGAAAAGAAATTTAAACGGAACAAGAATCGCTCACATGACTGAACGAAAAAGGCGCCAAAATCTTGCGAAGTGTTGCAGCGTTTCATTGCAAAGCTGAATGAATCAATGAAAACTGCTCGAAAGTGAACAAAGTAGCATAAGTTTTGGAAAGAAATCTTCTAATTATTGGCTCTGAAATATGGTACATGTTTGATTTTTCCTGAAATATTGTTGTTATCATCGTTCAAAGCGGATTGAAGCTGTACAATTGCACCATATTAGCTGCTGGAGTTCAAACTGAACAAGTTTGTAATCTGTTCGCACAACGGAGCCATCATGTGCGTGTTTCATCGAACTGAAGACAGAACAAATTTGAACTTGAAGAGGTAATTTCCATGCAGCTCAGAAGCAAGATTACTGTAGTGAGGAACATTAGAAGTCACCATCATAGTTTGTTAAATGCAAAGTGCAAAATGCAGTTGTTCTCGGTTTAGAGGTTGCGGACGGAATGGTAAGCTTAAAAACAACATTCAAACAACTGGAAAAGCGATTCAACTCCGTTTACATGGCATCCGATTTCTATCTGAGCATTTGGACCTGTTGGAACACAGAGCTACAACGAGTGCAGGTAAACCAGTGTCAATTTTGCGTGTTAAAGGCGAAAAAAATCTCGCCCTTCCTTCCTTCTTGGTAGTTTGCCGCTGTATTTTTTGAGTACTTGTTTAGACTGCTTCATGATTTTCGCACCGACTCGCCATGAATGTGTGATAGTTTTTATTAAATGCTCCTGCCCCATTTCACTGTGTTTTATTTTATGTCTTGTCTTGATATTTTGAAGTGGAAAGCTTTCCTGATAAAACCTACCGTGTTCAATTTCAATGATCGACGTGACGATCGATGAAAGAAATTAATTGTAAACACGACGCTTAATGCTCAAATTTCTATTTCTGCACAGTTTCTTCAAACAATTTTGACTTGTGTTAGACGACGCTGTTGGTGATGCTTGTTGGTGACGATGTTGGAATTTCTGCTTAATTTAAATTCGCTGCCAAGTGATTTTTCTCGTCCATTTTTCTCCTCGGGTTGCTCGCGAGGAAAAAACTTTCAGCTCACTTTGTTGTTGAGTGTTCATTGACCATATTTGTCGCAGCAGGTATATGAGCTGATAGCCTAGCTCCGTTCAGCCAATCAAAATGCTAGAAATCCAATATACCTAGTCCAGTTTTTAATAATTCAAATTAGCCAATCTGGTTATTGCATTTTCGATCCTAAGTGAAGTTGTGTATTTTAAGAGGGTCTAGTAACGATTTTTCTAGCAAGTGAGATTTTCATTTCTGCCACGAGGGCCTCTTGTTGATTAGCACCGATGTTTTCTTTACTTTGTTGAACGCAGGAGCGTTTTCTATGCGTATTTGCCGTGCTTTTTTCAGTTTATCACTTGCGTTTTTCTATGCACATGTATTGTGTTATTCAAAACCTCAAAATAATTTCCTGGCATTTGGGAAGAACTTCCTGTACTGGCAGACAAACATATCACACTTTCGTACACCAAAATGGGAACAGCTTTAGTCGCCACCCTTTTTTCATGTACCTTAAGTTGGAACTGAAGTTGGCTAAAAGATCATGTTTTTAACATTTCGATATGCTAACAAAAGCCTAACTTCTTAAAGAACAATGTGAGAAATTTCGGGGCTTGATATAAGAAGCTAGAAGAAATTAGGCTAATGTGTGAAAATTCACTTGTCCTTACTTAATTGCAAACAATGACCCTGAAAAACTGGGCTAATGTTTGAAAAACGTCGTAGCTTTTTCCCTTGAAGATCTCGTTCAGCAATTCGATTTGCTTCGAACCATATTCAAATGACAACTGATACAGCTCGACATGTTTTGTTTAGCTGCAATACACTCCACATATACATAGCCTCAGACAAACTTTTCAGATAGAATTGAAAACGAATGTACAAGTGTGCTTTGACAATCGCCCAGTGATGCATTGTGAAGCTAAGCAGTGTTAGAATTGCGTGTATGCCCACAGACTGGGTCTCAACATGAAAAATTTTAAAAATTCAACCAGCTCTCGACCTTGGCGGTGGTCAACTAGCCAAATACTCGTGAATTTTCAGTTTTAGCTCGTGATAATTTCGTTGCCTAACAGCTGCACTCTCTCAAAGTTTCTCTAGTTCTGAATGTTAGTTCGTACACTACTAGTGTTGTCGTACGTTAGTCCGTTCGTATGGTATATTAGTCACGTCTCATGTTTCTCCATATCGTAGTACGTTCGCACGATGTTACTGTCGTCACATTAATTGTTCTCGGTGCGTCAGGTCGTTTGTACAGTATTAGTCTTACCTTCTCAACGTTTCTCCGTACTTCAGTCCGTTCGTACGTCAGTCCGTTCGTATGGTATATTAGTCTCGTCTCATGTTTCTTCATATCGTAGTACGTTCACACGATATTACTGTCGTCACATTAGTCGTTCTCGGTGCGTTAGTTCATTTGTACAGTATTAGTCTAACCTTCTCAACGTTTCTCCGTACTTCAGTTTGTCTGTACAGAACTATTAGTCTTGTCTTTTTCACGTTTCTCCGTACGTTGGTTCGTTTGTACAGTATTTGTCTTATCTTCTCAACGTTTCTCCGTACGTTAGTTCGTTTAATTTGTACAGTATTTGTCTTATCTTCTCGACGTTTCTCCATACGTTAGTTTGTTTGTACAGTATTTGTCTTATCTTCTCAGCGTTTCTCCGTACGTTAGTTCATTTGTACAGTATTTGTCTTATCTTCTCAACGTTTCTCCGTACGTTAGTTCGTTTGTACAGTATTTGTCTTGTCTTCTCAGCGTTTCTCCATAGGTTAGTTCGTTTGTGCAGTATTTGTCTTATCTTCTCAACGTTTCTCCATACGTTAGTTCGTTTGTACAGTATTTGTCTTATCTTCTCAACGTTTCTTTGTACGTTATAGTGATGCGCTGCTAATCTACCATAAAGCTTCATGTTGCTATTTTGCAATAGCTCTCTTGCAGCGTTCCAGCAGCTCCCAATATCGCCTCTGCAGCACTCATGCAGTCATTTTTTGTCACTGCTGCAGCGCAATGAAAACAGCGTTCGTGCAATCTTTCCATTGTGCTCACCGCAGGCATTGATAGCCGCTAAAGCAGCACTGCGTGAACGTAATCTGTTTCGTACGGTTATAGTAGCTTTAGTATTGCGATTCACCCAGAACATCTATAAAAACCACTTTGGGAATTTATGACAAAGTATTTACAATCAATTAAGTAATGAAGGAACAGCGTACCGTCGTAGCCCCGTACCCCCACAAGGAACGATCGACTTATGCAGTGACGTTGGAAATAATGGCAGCGTAGCGTGGTAGCGCCGTACGCCCACACAGTAAGAGCGACAAGTTATAGCCGCGTAACCGTGGTAGCCCCGTAACCCCGCACGGTACAGAGCGTACAAACGACTACATCGACAAATATTGAACGACATGTCCTATGTTTCTCCACTGGCATCATAGCAAACTAGGCGAGCATTACATCCTTCTTTTGTCTCATAGTTTTTTTCTCACTACCATCGTACCGTAACGTGCGAACAAGAGAGCACAATCCGGCGATTAATTTTACTTGTATTTATTATTTATTTTCACCTGTAAAAGTTACGAAAGGCACAAGATTTCACGGCTAGTTTAATTTTTCTTCATTGAGCTTAGTTTTGATTTGTATAATGACCAGTTTCCTCTTCTATACCTCAGTACATTTCATGTTTGTAGCGTAATAGTTTCAATGTGCACAGGTTATCCAAACAGTATACGTTGGCAAGGTGTTAGTGATACCTTCTCCACGTTTTCTCAGAAGTTTCATTCAATTTTTCTCAAACTCATTAATTATTCATATTGTTATCAGCCTACCAGAACGGCCCATTCTGGTCAGGTGGATGAGTTTAGAAACCCAATGAAAAACGAGTTGAAAACCACACGCGTTTAGAAACGATTTCAAACCCGTGTGTAAATTGTTTCTTAATCTGCATATTCAAAAGGCAAGACGAAAACATGGACATCAACAAATTTATTTATTCACACAATATGAGAGCAAATTATGACAATGAAAGCAACACTACTGCACCTTTTGTCTGATGCATCGAGGAGATTGAAATCCAAGTTTGCATTCTTTTCCTCCATGAATCGACGTATTCCGCACACAATCTGATATATGGTTCTGGGTGGGTATCTTTCCTTTGATGGTTTAGCAACTTCTTGGATAAACTTTGCCAGCCAATAATTGAGGCTTAAAGCATCCATTTCAAGCAACGGAAATTCCAAGGACTGAACTTTGTGCAGATCGTAATTTTTAAATAGACCGCCTGGTTCCAACGTTGCTACTTTAGGAACTCGGACTTTTTGCCATTGTTCAAAAATTCCAACCGCCCATTTGTTTTTATATTGGGTAGACTTCGGAATAGCGCTGGCCACACACTTTTCTTCTTGTTCAAAAGTTTTGGCAGCTCTAAATCTGTACTCTGCCATTTCTGCCATTTGGTTTGTGAATTCAAAGCAACGTGTTTGCTTCGAACTGACAAACAACAAGACTGAAAAACGTTGCATTAAATGCAAGAATAATTTCACACACTAGCACGTCGGCGACGGGATCTCAATCAACGCCTCAAAGCGTTGATTACGATCCACAAATAGAATATTTGAATCGAGAAAACTCATTAAAATGATAAGTGCTTCTAATTTTTTTGTTGGAGAAGTAATTACAAAAACTCGTGCTTCGGGTTTCATCAGGTTTCCAAACACTCGAAAACAATAAAACCACTCGGCCTGCGGCCTCGTGGTTTCAAATGTTTTCTCGTGTTTGGAAACCTGATGAAACCCTCGCACTCGTTTTTGAAATAGTACATAGCGAACACTTTTATTATAAGTTATGTTACCATGATAACTGAGCGGGGAAAAGTTACAGAAATCATTGCATGTTTGGGTGATAAGTATGTATAAGGCAAAAGTAGCAGCGTACCGCGGTACGTTCTGTGCTATACGGTTTGAGGTACATCCGATTTTGCGACACATTTGGGATGATCTACTTGATAAATAAGCCGGTTGTTGAGTTGGTCGAGTCGCGTCGAGCTGTCGAGATGTTGTGTGGCAGTGAGTGAGGTTAGTTGGGTTGATCTACTTGATAAATAAGCCGGTTGTTGCGTTGGTCGAGTCGCGTCGAGCTGTCGAGATGTTGTGTGGCAGTGAGTGAGGTTAGTTGGGTTGATCTACTTGATAAATAAGCCGGTTGTTGCGTTGGTCGAGTCGCGTCGAGCTGTCGAGATGTTGTGTGGCAGTGAGTGAGGTTAGTTGGGTTGATCTACTTGATAAATAAGCCGGTTGTTGCGTTGGTCGAGTCGCGTCGAGCTGTCGAGATGTTGTGTGGCAGTGAGTGAGGTTAGTTGGGTTGATCTACTTGATAAATAAGCCGGTTGTTGCGTTGGTCGAGTCGCGTCGAGCTGTCGAGATGTTGTGTGGCAGTGAGTGAGGTTAGTTGGGTTGATCTACTTGATAAATAAGCCGGTTGTTGCGTTGGTCGAGTCGCGTCGAGCTGTCGAGATGTTGTGTGGCAGTGAGTGAGGTTAGTTGGGTTGATCTACTTGATAAATAAGCCGGTTGTTGCGTTGGTCGAGTCGCGTCGAGCTGTCGAGATGTTGTGAGGCAGTGAGTGAGGTTAGTTGGGTTGATCTACTTGATAAATAAGCCGGTTGTTGCGTTGGTCGAGTCGCGTCGAGCTGTCGAGATGTTGTCTGGCAGTGAGTGAGGTTAGTTGAGTTGGTATAGTTTGTCGGGTTGTGTCGAGGTGTTACTAAAACATAACAAGGGTTATTAGGCATGACTTGTCAAGAACACAACACAACACCGCAACGCAACGCAACAAACAATACACAATCAAACGCAGCGCAACAACCGAACACAACGCAACGACACACAACATCACAAAACAAAACGCAACACAACGCAACGCAACGCAACACAACGACGACAAAAAATACCAACAGAGCACAACGCAACGCAACGCAATGCAACACAAGGGAACCAACACAAGACAACACAGCCGGTAAAAAGGCAAAACAACGCAAGCAATACCATCCCAAACACAAGGCAAGAACAGCACAAAGCAAGGCGAAGCAACAACAAAAGACAAGAAAGAAAACGCAACACAACAGGGAAAACACAACGCAACGAAAGAGAACTAAAAACGACATCAAAACAAAACAGATACAATGCATGACAACAGCACAACGCAACGCAACACAACACAACCGCTCCACACAACACACAGCAGATTGCAACACAACGCAACGCAATGCAACACAACTGGACGACACAACACACAGCTAATTGCAACACAACACAACGCAACACAACCGGCACAACATGACAAAACTCCAGACAGATATGAAATAGACGGTCGAGCTGGTCGATCGACCAAAAACTCCACGGAAAAATTTGGTCAAAAAACGCTGCAGGTATATTTACTCTAGTCTTTTCACTATCGTTATAAACTTTGGCTTTAAATATTGTTTCTTTCACTGTTAATTAGGGATCGATGTAACGTTAATTTCCACGTTCTGTTCATACAACATCTCAAATTGGCAAGTCCGTCTTGTATTTGCTGCCATGGAAATTTGTACTTCAGCTAAGTAAACACAGGACTACAACGCGAATAAAATCCTGCTAGACCTCACGTACACAAAACAGGCATTCGAAGTAGATCCACACTTGCGAATGCAAAACACTTCAAAGCCCGGAGGTCTTACTCCCATAACATTAGCTGTATGGGTTTGTGCCGCTGATAAGGTAAGAGTTTCAGTGTCCCGGTGCACACCCCCACCCATTGTCTCACAGAATATCCCCCCAGCCTCACAAATCGTAAGACAAACATGACCCTGTTCTCGTCTATCGTTGATTTTTAGGCTCTGACAGTAGCCATATGACGTCACTAACATGACGTCATTGGCTAAAAAAGAGAGGTTTTGATAATTTGAGTTTTTGTGGTAGCTGAGTTCCGGGAAAGAAATGAAGCGATCTCTTGCCGGCCGGCTCCATTTATAAACTTAGTTGTTTACTTGCGAGGCCATGCAATGCGTGTCAGACTTTCTGTAGTTTTCGAAGGTCGCTGTTTTAGTCCGCTCAAATCTTTGCTTGCAGTGTCTGGTTTAATCTGCTGTCAAGGATTTTGATACCTAGAGGATTTTGACGAAAAGGTGAAAAAAATTTTTTCAGATTTTTTTATCTGATTACGTACAGTGCTTTGCCTGCTGTTCTGTTACTTTTGGCGGTTGCGTTTTAATAATCAATCAATCGTTTGCCTGTTTTCCTAATAGTTTACACGTTTATTCTAAGTGATTTTTAATAATCTACGGACTTTACAAGACATGTTCACACTGCTTTCATGTTTACGTTAATTTAAGGTGTGAATTATTTTTAACAATAGAGGTTAAACCGCGATGGCCTTCCTAATTACGGGCATTGTTCCTCAATGAATAGGTCGATGATTCGGACGCTGAGAGCAGAAACAATGGCTATGACATTGATATACACTCGGGGCTTAAATGATTGACAGCTCTGCATCTTGTTACGCATGTCCTGTACGTTTTTTTACAAGCTAATTTGCATGTTCGATCGACGTGTTTACGACATTTCCTTCGTAATTGAAAGAATACCCTTCTGTTCTTCTCCTCCTTTTTCTAATTGTGAGCAATCTCAGCCTTTGCTAAAATCGGTTCCTCCTTCAGGTGAAAACCAGGCACATAAAACACACTGATGAAAAGAAGAAAGACATGCTTGCGAGCTTCGCCTGCATTTCACGCTATATTCTCGTTGTTTTTATGCGCATGCCTAAAATTACTTACATGGAAAATCAGTTTACTTTCTCGTGAAAACATCTACGATGTTTAAGTCACTTAACTAAGTCAGTAAACGAAACACCTTCCGGAATGTTAAGCGAGACAAACGGCATCATGAAAACACGGCCAATGAGCCAAAATGTTATGTCTTGTGGACAAAAGCCACTTTGTAAACTGCAAATTAGGTGTAATCAAAAGGGTCATCATAACATGTAAACTCAAACTAAACTAAATTCATATCACCAATTTGAGTGTGAAACAGTCTACTCTCCTATAAAGTTATTATGTGTATCAGTTTCTGTGAGCAAGTAATTCAGGAATAGTGAGACAGCAAAAACTTTGACAGTCACAATCAAGGTTCATAATTTGTAAACACAGTGAACACACTTTTGAAGGCACTCTGAAAGCTTATGAATTATTTTACTTCTTGGAACCATGTGATGATTCTGTACAGGGCTCTATTCAGCAATCAGCAAATCCTCCATACTAAACCCACTACGAGTATAAACAGGCAAAATTGGTTGAAAGACCAAGATTAAAGGTAACAAATTAAGACAGGACCAAATTTTTCATAGTGCCTTATTCCCTCTAATATTGGGGCTCAAAATTAAACAGTATCTTTCAAATATGTTGATTCTGTAAACAGTATGAGGTGTTTCCTTATCCTTTGATGTTCCTGGATGTCTTTCTCTGACTCCACATCTCATGATCCTACTCCTTCAAGTAAGCCCTATGAACAAAACTGACTCACCCAGTGGACTGTATTTCTCCCAGGACATAATTCATGGTGTTGTTTGAAATACGTTTTCCCCTATTAAACTCCATTAGTGCTCTGTTCTTCACTCTCCACATAAGATGCAATAATAATGCTGCATTCCCAGGGTAGATTGTGTGACAAAAGAGGGCTTCATGTATTAGTGCACTCATCAGTAGCTGTAGATGACTGGGTTCACTTTGTTTCAAACTGCCCAAAATACTCCAGTGATGCCCTCATTTATCCTTGAAAAGCAAAAGATTTTAATTACATTCTGAGGAACTTTGTTTCTAACTTATTAGTTTCAAGAAGTAGAAAAGCAAGGACTTTTAAATAGGAAGAAACTGTTGGAAGGAGGTGGAAAGAAAATCAAGTGAGTGTGGTTTTAATTGTTGAATTCTTTTTTGCCTTGATATAGGATGTCTTTCAGAATCCAGCTTAGTCACCTATCTGGTTTTTAAATGATAACTGCTTTCCTTACCTCAGTCCAGCCTTAATGGTCTCCTTTATTAAGGGGCATATATACTTGAATTTTGAGGAAAAAGGTTAAGATTTAAGGAAGAAATAAAAGAGGGATTAAATTTTTGCACACACTCCCAGACAGGCCACCCCCACGCAAGAGCACTTGGGGTTGTTTGTGGCCTTTTTTGGTATCTATTAATTATTAACTTTAAAATAATTTTAATTCACCTTTAATTCTTAACATTTTTCAGTTTTCAAGCGAAAAAAATTCTCTCAGATTTATGTGAACTTGCACTATGAACCTATGAAAGCATTTTTGGATTGAATCAAATCTCATGGAGGTAATTAAGAAAAAAGGCTAAAAACGTTGGGGGGAAAAGGCATCCACGTATATTGCCCTCTTAAGGTTACTCTGGACCTTTGCGGGTGTCCTCGGGGAAAAAATTCATATGCGCACCATTTTAACCCTTTAAGCACTAAGCCCCGATGAAATTGAAATTTCTCTCTACATGATCACTACTTGTTTGAATATGCAAGTGACAAGAATAAAGGAACTGATCACTGAGGATAGGATGTCTTGATATTTAGACAAATTCTCCTTACTAGTTTCATAAGAAATGTATGCAGATCAGTATTGAGAATATGCATTTTTATATCAGGGCTTAAAGGGTTAAAGGAAAGCACGGCAAATTATATATCGTTGGAATAAATGTAGATTTTGGAAAAAAATATAAATTGCCGGTTTCTTCAATTCCGCAAAAGAAAATCGCAATCAATCACAATAATGACCATGTGTCATTCAATTGAATAATAGGGAATCAAATCCAAGCGCATTGGCAGAATAACTGCACAGTGTTAATCCCAAAGGATTTATCACCAAGAGTGTTTCAGCATTTTTCAACATTCTGACTGGTTATTTTTTAATTAATCTGTCAAGTTCGAGAAGCAAAGAATGTGGGATGGGCATTGCATTGAAGATCGCCACGGGTGAAATATTATAAATTTCAAGAATCGCCGACACACTTTTGTTTCACAACATCTAAGGAACGTTAAGGTCAAATTTCACAGAAATCTGCCGAATTTTGGTACCCTATTAATTCATTTGTTTGCCGGAATTTCGCATGGCCATTTTCGCGGTCATTTTTGCAATTTTCTTTTGTGGAATGAAAAAAAACTGGCAATTCATATTTTTTTTCCAAAATCTACATTTATTAAGCTTTCCAACGATATATAGTTTGCCGTGCTTTTCTTTAAAATGGCGCGCATACGAATTTTTTTACGGAGGAGACCAACGGAGTCCGGAGTAACCTTAACCCTCCATACGAGTGCCAGTTGAAACATGTTACCATAACTTGCTTTCTGTGAGTTCTTTGCACGAAAATTGTCTTGCACTGGGAGCTGCAAAAATAAGCTTATGTTTGTAGAAAAACGTGGAATATTGTCCAAGCTATAACAAAAATAAATATAAATATAATGTTGTATTATTTTGATAAGCCTTTAAGTATAGACCTTGTGCCATGTTTCTTATGACTATGATATGTTCAGACTGGATTTGGGTTGATTTTGATGACTGTTTTGCTTAATTTGTAGAGATTTGTTTAGGGACATTTTACTTCAATTTAATGACTTCAAATGTGTTATTCTCGTGTAACACTTGAAATGTTTTAAATGCAAAAGCATAGTATCCTTATTATAACATTGTAAACCTAACAGTAATTCATTGAATTTTGCTTGAATAACAGGAAAATGTCATGGACTCCTACATTTGTCATACTGTTCTCTTCAAATTTGGTGTTTTACAAAGACCAAAAGGCAGCTGCTCAGGTAAAGGAAATGCTGTAGGTTTTTGTCGCTCAGAGTTCGTCCTGGGCAGGTCACCTTGTTGTGGGGAGAAGGGGAGAGGCTTGACAGAGGACTGCCCATGGCCCTCCAGGTTGGGGATTGGGCATGGGGCTAATCACCCCCCCCCCCCCCTCCTCCCAGCCCTGTGAAGACCTCATCTTGATTACAGAAACCACTTAGGAGCCTCTGTGGCATGTGGCACCCTGAGGCATAAATACATCCGTGTAAGGTAATTTGTTGTTCAGGAGGGTGTCTTGACTGTGTGTGGCTGTACCTGCATTTGTCATATTGCTGTGCCTTTCTTAGTTATTTGGCCAAGTTTTTTTTTTCCGACATAGCATTAACATTAGGATTGTCACAGTTGGTGAAATATGTTACCTTGTAGGGTTTGTATAATGAGGTTAAATGCAATTTAACCAAGTTAACCTACAACGAGCATGTGGTTATCAAGCATTGGTGGTCAGCAGTTGTTCAGGTGCTGTCAGGCTCAGTTTGCGTAGTTTTACTGCAACGGCAGGCTGTGACTGCTTGCACATGTTTTGTCCGGGTATTTTGCAGCGGCCTGCTTGTTTTTTCTACCCCAGCCTTCCCACCCTCTTATTTTTGTTTTTATTTACTTTTTTTTTTCTCTTCACTGACTAAGTCAGTGCGACGGGGCGTGTGGGGCTCATGGCTGGGTTGCGGCCCCGCATTTGCCAGCATTGGAGTAATCCATCTGGGGGCCCGGCTGACCACAGTGGAGGCCCCTGGATATCCCAGGCACCCAACCGCCATTATGGTATGCACGGCAGTAGGTTAATTTTAGTTTGATTGGTGGAAGAGATGTGGCTTGTTGAACTTCGATGACATAAAAGTGTTTGATGTGTACAAACAGAATACAGACTGTGTCTATCCTTGATTTCATTGTTTTATCAAAACTAAATTACTTAGTACATGGCTAACGTTGACAAAGGTCGCATACTTTTATTTTGGATAACCTCAGTGTTCTCCTTTGTGATGTCAAAAATGTTTTATTTAAAGTACTTCGAAAACTGTGACCTTTTTAATGTAATAACTGTTTCTGTCAGAGAATGTTTCTTGACGTTGTTGAAAATCAAGACCAACTGTTCTTGAATTGGTCAAGTTTGTTTAATGACTAAGATGTACCTATATTTGACATTACAGAAACCAGGTCTTCCACATGGCAAACCAGAAAGTACTTGTGTTTTACAAGGTGCTTCCCTAGAGTGGGCCTCTACTTTGTCAACCAAAAAGAAAAATGCATTTCAGGTACATTTTGTATGACAGTTTTCCATAATACCTTGTGGAGTGAGGATTATAAATTTATCAGGCTAGAAACAATTGAGGCAAGTTATCTATACCTTTTGCAGGGTGCTGTAAAATAAAAATAATAATAATAATGCACCCAGATGACGACACATCGGTTTTGTTGACATGAAAAAACAAGAAAGAAATTGCTTTTGTCAAGCTTGTGCATGTTACTTAATCTGGCATCATCATTGTACATACAGTAAGATCATGAAACTGAAGGAAGCCTCCTCAAACCAGTGAATTTGATTGGCTAATATAAAAAAAAAACACAAAAATGATGCAAAATTCCAAGAAAAGTCTGTTTTGGCGCATTCTATTGTTCTATGATCTTTGTCAATAATTTTGTGACGCCTTCACATTTCTGAAATTTCTAAGGGAAATTCTTCGGAAAAAAACCCCACCCCCTTGTACAATCTTGACTTTGGAGTAGAAGAGCTGAAGTATTTTGTTATTTTTTCTTAGATCCGAGCAGTGTCAGGACTTGTGTTTCTTCTTCAGCATGATCATCAGATGGAAGCCAGTAACTGGTTCAATGCTATAGCTGGTGTTATTAAGAGACTGGTGAGTCACTTTAGGGAGCTTTAATTTTCCAATGTTAGTACATCAAGTCGGGTGCTGGATCTTAGGGTTTGAGTTTCAACTGGGTTTCAAGTATTATCACTTCTAAGATCTATGATCTGAAAGCTTATCTGCATATACCTGCAGCATTTTTTGACTGTTTTTTTCTGTGGAGTTTTTGGTCGAGGTCGACGTTACAACACAACCCAACGCAACACAACCAGTGGAGGTAACATCAAGCTTGACCAAAAAACTCCACGAAAAAAATTGGTCAAAAAACGCTGCACATTTGTATATGCATGGTAGTTATGTAAGGGGATTTTCTTTCCCTTGTGGTAGGAGATTTCTCTTTGCTTTAACTTCGCATGTTTTCCTAATGGTATTTTGTGAAGGCTTTTGTTTACTGTTTGTTTCAAAGTTAAGGGGACTTTCTTTCCCTTGCAGTAGGATGTTCACCTTCCCTTAATTTCACAGACTTAATTAAGAGTATGTTGTGAAAACTTTTGTGCATGTTTGATAGGTAAGGGGAGTTCCATTCCCTCAGGGCAGGACATTCCACTTTGCCTTAATTTCCATGCTTCTCTAATAAGTAATTTCTGAAGGCTTTTGTGTGTGTTTGATACTAGGATGGTTGCTTTGAAAATCTTAGTAACTAGGTACAATCCTGGCCAATTGGTTCAGGGACACTCGGCCTTTTCTTAATCTTTTTGGGAGCAATTTGAAAATAGGCGATAAAATAAACCCCTCAAAAGAATTTTACAAAGTTCTTTCCCCCGCTCCCCCTAAACAATGTTGAAGTACAGAAACTGTACAAGATATCCGGGATGTGTTGGACTCTGGACAGTCAACATTGTTTAGGGGGGGAGGGGGAGAAGATATTATTGACATGTTACTAAAAATTTGGCTTAGTGTCCCAAACGTTCTGGCCACGATTGTCCGAGCCAACAGGACAGGGCTCGAGACTAACAGTAGCCAACTAGTCACAGACTAGTAAAAATTCCTTTTTGGCTAGTAGGTTTTGCGCTTTTACTAGCCATTTTGGCTAGTGAAAATTTCAAAGCACTAAAGCACCGGATGCAAACGACTACTGATAATTGGATCCCAAAAGCAAATTGAGTGAACAGAAACTAAAAGTTATTCCGTAAAAGGATATCAAAATGTTCGTATGATACTTGTTTTGTCCTCTCAGCCTTTTTTTTCCTACTAATTTTTCACTCAGTCGGCAACGTTTCTCTGTCATTAGTACGTTTGAACGAAATTAGCTGTCTTCAGTTCTAATGTTTCACCAAACGTTTCCTTGAAAGATCTGTTTAATGCGTTCATTTGATATTAGTCTAGTTTCGTACGTTAGTATGTTCACACAATTCTTTAGTCTTCTCTTATCGACTTTTTTCCATTCATTACTACGTTCGTACAATATTAGTTTCTCTTCCCAGCGTTACTCTCTACGTAAGGTCGTTCGGAAGATATTAGTCTTGTCTTAACAACGTTTCTCCGTTAGTATGTTCGTCAATTTATTAGTCTTGCCTTCTCAACATTTCTCCGTACGTTAACACGTTCACGACATTGTTCTTGTCTTCCCAAGTTTTTCAGTGTTAGTACATTCAGCATACAGTAAGTCTACACTTCTTAACGTTTCTCTGTACTTTAGTATGTTCATACGGTATTAGTCGTGTCTTCTCAATGTCTATCCGTACGTTAGTGCGATGTTAGTTGTCTCATCTTAGTACGTTTCTCCGTAATCTATTGTCCCACCGTAATAGTTTTGTCCGTTCGACGTTCTTTACAGTAATTAACTCGGCTAAACATTAGACATATTGAACACAGCGTGAGTCTGGCCAGTGAAAATTTATTTCGGCTAGTGAAATCAAACCTCTCACTAGCCACTAGGCTACTGGGCTGAAAAGTTAGTCTCGAGCCCTGAACAGGATGACCTCTACCTTGAAACGACGGATAGCTTTCGGTCCTTTTCTTTTCGAAATAGTAGTCTGGGTTAATTCAAAGCTGGAAAAACGTTTCTGAAGCGAGAACATTTTATCGAGTAGAATTTAACGCTAGGAAATGGATGTTGTAAGAGCTTTTCATAAGGATTGAGTGAGACGTTTGAACGCAATGTTCGCGTTTGTAGGACTACTGCTTTAAAAGGAGAAACATGGTTAGGAAATGGAAGAAAAGATTTCGTAAACAAGTTTTAGTCGAGTTTAAGTGTTGTATAACTGTTTATGGTCTGTGCTTAAAGCAGATAACTGGCACAAGTTTGATGATTCTAGCACAGGAAGACCACGATTGAGTAGATTTAGTGTGCATGTTCAGCGATGTCTTGGTACACTCTCTAGAAGAAATCAAAAGGGTTTTGTGAACTAAAAAGGGTGAAATAAAACCACTTAACAAACAATAGGAATTCTTTCTATTTGCCTGGTGTATTATTGGCTGTTGTGCTGTTATCCAAACTCCCGTTCAAGGCGTTGCTTCTCAATTGCTAAACTGTTGTCAAATCTTGTAAGTTCAATAGCAAAACAACAGTTTCGGAACCTCCAAAGGGTGAAATGGAAATACTTATTTCCAAAAAGTTCTCAACACTTTGTATAAAACCCAAAATAATGTTGTTAGAGAGCCATAAACTCGCACTGCGTACCACCGAAACAGTGACTGGTATTCCTGTGGTTCAACAAAGAGAATTACCGTGAGGTTATTTAGCAACTGCAATTGTTGGTATAAGCCTCAGTAAACAGCAGTTGTAGTTAATAACTTATAGCAGGAGCAATATTTCTGCTTCTCTTTAGCAAAAAAGCTTTGACATTGCCATAGTGAGCACCATTGAGAGTACAAGTGTGGCAAAAGTATCGTTTGGGTTTCTGCTGTTTAAGAACCATAATGATATAGCGATCAGGAACAAGGGAGTCATTGCAGTATTGCTGTCAAACAGTCAAAAAAACGAGCCGGGCAAATAGCTGACATCACTTCTTGACAAGGGGACTCAAATCTAATTGAACGGCTAGTAAAAAAGCACGCACGTCGGTTACAATGCGCTATTAGGTTAATTCAAAATAATTCACTTGTGTTATCTCAATTTTGTGGGTCGATTCACATTGTGCTACATCTACGGCAAGCATATTGCTAGATCCGTTTTGTTCCCTTGTCAGCAAATGGGGGCACAAAAACTTTCTTTTTTCCTGCAAATTGCATTTATAGCACATTTTTGAACCCTGCGTGCAGCACTGGGTATCCCGCGGCCAGTGTCAGTGACACAAAGGTCCGAGATCCGGAGATCTTTATAAACTGTTGAACGAGCATCGTTTGTTACTATTTTGTAGTCCCTTCGTCCGATTTGTTATGGCTGTTGGAAGGGAATATCTTCACCTTTCAGTACCAGACCCAATTTTTGGAGCAAAGACATCGAGTTCTTCAAAGACACTCCCTTATTTACTAGTCCTTGAATTTAAACTACACCCGTCGATTAATCAAGCGATATCAATCAGGTTTTGTTCGCTCGTCGGCGCTGCTTTGATTTCTTGATGCGAATCACAGTAATAGATAAAATATACATAAGTCACTACCCACAGCGTCTTGCCGGACTCTTTCTAGGAGACAAATAATATGACTGCTCAATGTAAACATTCCAGAGAAGCCATACAGTAACAGAGTGGAGCCGAATCACGCACATCAGCGTGACATTCTTCGACAGTGCTCCATCAAAAATGTTCCTTTTTAGTGTGAAAAAATACGGTTTTGTGTCTCATTAACAAAGTAAAACTATTGAGAATGCAATTTCTGCCGAACAGTGATCAAATATTTACAGAACGAGATGATTAAGTTAGAAAATGAACAGTGCTCCATCAGAAGGTCAGTATAGAATTAGTAATAAGGTCTCTTTTATAAGGTTTCAGTGGAGCACAGTTTGAAATGCCACTTGTATTAATAAATCTCAAATTTGTTTCTTATTTCTTCGAAGATAAATGGTTCATGGTTCTAGTACATTAATAAAATTTGTGTAACATCGATTTTAAAGCACGGAGAGGAAGTTTTATTCGAAGGAGAACTGTGTTGCGTTACATTGGAGCAACGTTCTTTGTGCCTCCCCGTACAGAGATTACGCAAGAGTTTACGTAGTTTCAAAGTGCACTTCATTAGCCCTTACAGTGTATAGTCATGACTAAGATGACCCCTTGGATTACTGATAGTTAGTTCTCAACCGTTGCAGCTTTTGATACAATATTTTTTGGTACAATTCGTTACGCGTGCTTTTCATGGTGCGAGGTATAAGTTTATGGTCAATCGGACAAAAACAGCCAAATACCGCTCTTAGCTATTATCAAAGACGGCATGTACAGTTTTTATAAAGCGAATGACCTCGTCTTCTAATGTCTTTCTGACAATACTGAATAGCGAAATGCGCATGTTAAACCTTTTCATATCACCTAGACCAGAAAAGACTTCTCCGACAATCCTGGCCAATTGGTTAAGGGACACTTGGCCTTTTCTTAATCTTTTTGGGAGCAATTTGAAAATAGGCGATAAAATAAACCCCTCAAAAGAATTTTACAAAGTTCTTTCCCCCGCTCCCCCTAAGCAATGTTGAAGTACAGAAACTGTACAGGATATCCGGGATGTGTTGGACTCTGGACAGTCAACATTGTTTAGGGGGGGAGGGGGAGAAGATATTATTGACATGTTGCTAAAAATTTGGCTTAGTGTCCCAAACGTTCGGGCCACGATTGTAGGTTGATCAAACTGAGCTGGACTGTTTCCAGATTTGTGTGCATACATGTTCAATATTCCTGCCTTCTTTAAAGAAATGGCCTTTTTCATGTCCTAAATTTTAGCTGGAGTTTACACGACAAGAAGTTTAGTTCTTTTGCAGGGTCAGAACATTTGGGGCACTAAGCCAAATTTATCTACCCCCCCCCCCCCCCCCTCCTACAAATAATGTTGACAGTCAGGAGTCCTACATGTCTTGGATATCTTGTACAGTTTCTGTACTTCAACACTGTTTAGGGGTAGCAGGGTAATGAACTTTGTAAAATGCTTTTGGAGGGTTTATGTTATCGCTTATTTTCAAATTGCTTATAAATGAAAAGGTTGATAAAAGGCAAAATGTCCCTAAACCAATTGGTAAAATTGCCCACAATAGGCCAGTTTGCCACCCAATTCACCTGAAAAAAATTAACAGAACAATTTCTCCAATTTTTCTGCACCCCGCTGTGAGAAAGCTGGGTAGGTTGAAGACTTCCTTCCCTTTTCCCTTAGGCCTGGAGCTTACCCGAGACTGAGTAACTTATATAACATTTGCTTTTCAGAATGAAGATGAGCCTTTTCCAATAGCTGGCACAGTGCAGTACCAGTCTTCAGCAAGTAAAGTTACAGAAAAATCGTCACATTTTATAATTATACTATAGAGTTTCCTTATCATGGGACACCGGATATCATAAATCTGTCACTCGAATTTGAACTGAAACCCAGTTCTCTTGGAATACTTTTGTGCAGATATTTATCAATGGCTATCTTAAACTGCTGCCTTGTTCAGAGATTTTTTTCTTTCCCTTGCATGAGCAAGATGAGGGGAGTCTGCTGTAAACATAAAATGACTCTGTCAATTGCAATTAATTCCAGAAGGAATTGCCAGAGCGTAAGTTAAGGGGGTCGAACACATGTCCATTCCTAAGGTATGGAGACTCTGGGATCAGTCCCTTTGCACAGTTGATGGAGCACAAACCATTTGCCACAGTGAAGCAATTTTGCATGTTGTTTTCTCCTTGTTCTTTCTTGTTTCCCGTGGGAATGAGATTGTGAACACAGTTAAATTTAACTTGTTGGAAAGAAAGTTACTGACGATATATTTTTGGCACTTTCATCATTTTAAGAATGTGAACTTTCCGATATAAAGGAGAGCAACATTTTAGGTTAATCTTGTTTCTAGTTTCGTTCGGTTTTGCAAGGTTACTGTATTTAGCTCTTTATGTGTTTCATTTTGAAGGTATTGATAATGAAGATGTTCTAGAAGAGCCTGGTACACCAGATGCTTTGCAGCCTGAAGGAAGACTGAATCGCACTCGCAGCAAAAGAGGTAAATAGACAGACTATCATCCTATTCAGAGGGAATGGAAACTCCCCTCAGCCCTTTATGCTTCCAGCCCTTTCCAGACTTAATGTTTCCAGCTCTTTATGCTTCCAGCGCTTTCCAGACTTTATGCTTCCTCAAGCTATTCTAGGTTTGAACAGACTTGCCTGAAACGGAGATCTTCATGGAGTTTGAATCTATGCGTGTCATTAGTTCTACTTTTTACTTCTTGTCAGTGGACATATGTTTTGTAGTTGTCAAATTTTCCAAAATTTCAGGTTGTTAATTAAAGAAATGTGGAACACTAAACTGTGGGAAAGTTTTGCTCTTAGAGCGGTTTTCAAATGAGTGTCGTAAAACCAAAACCAAAGTAATTATTCTGACCAATCACAACGAGGACAAAACACAAAATGAACCAATCAGAAATCAAAGCAAATACAAGCAGTTGGCGCTAAGCGCGGGAAAACGCGTGCGAGCAAGTCACGATTGGTTTTGGTTTTACGCCTGATTGGTTGAGAAAGTGGCGCAAGATTTTTCAACCAATCAGAGAGCCTAGTAATGCAAAACCAAAGCAAACACAACATTACTTTCGACACTCAATTGAAAACTGCTCTAACAGATTTGTTTGGATTGGGGTTACTTGGTTATCTAATCGTAAGAATCACATTGTATAGAATAGCAAACCGCACCACAGAAGCTTCGGTTTGAACGATGGATTTCCACTGACGCACAACTCAGAACCACTGTGAACAGCTTAAGGGGGCAATATACCTGCATGCCTTTTCCCCCCAACGTTTTAGCCTTTTTTCTTAATTATCTTCACGGGAGTTCATTCAATCCAAAAATGCTATCATAGGATCTTAGTGCGAGTTCCCATAAATGTGAGAGAATTTTTTCGCGATTTTTTTATTGAACGTAAGGGAGGAGAGGGGGAAATTGATAAATCTTAAGAAAATTGAAAGTTGTTAAGAATTGAAGGTGAGTTAAAATTAAAATTTAAAGTTAATAATTAATAGACGGATACCAAAGCAGGCCACCAACAACCACAAGTGCTCTTGCGTGGGGGTGACCTGCCTGGGAGTGTGTACAAAAATTTAATCCCTCTTTTATTTCTTTCTTAAATCTTATCCTATTTCCTCAAAATTCGGGTATATTGCCCCATTAAGAAACATTACCACAAAACATGCTCAGTAGCTTTTACTGCTCATTGGTATTTTATTGACAGACTCAAGAGGTAGGATCTCCTTGCACAGCATAATAAACTGCACAACCGGGAAAGCTCAGTAGCTTTGTATTTTTTATCGAATCATACCTTGGGGGAACGTTGGCCATTTCACTCTTAAGGGAATTCAAGGGTTCATTTGGCTGGGCATAAATGCATTAAAAACTTTTGTATTTTTTGATAGCGAACTGAACTGTTTCATGTGCACTGTAAAAGAAAAGAGGAGTGGTCGTTCGAAAGCCTACTAGCATTTAGCTAAGTTAACGTGGTTTTGTACTTAAAATCACTCCAGGCAGTGACAGGGATGACAGTAGAAGCAATATCAGGGACAGATTAAAAAAATTAATCACAAAAAGACCTCCTATAGAAGAGCTGGAAAAGAAAGGAATTATTAAAGGTACGTTTTCGGATAATGACGTTGTTACAATGTGTTGAGGACTGTATTTTAATGCAACGTTTTCATTTACTTTCTTTTCTTGTCGATCTGACGCTACAATCTCTTTCCAAAAGCTCCACAAAATACCTCACATCATCACGTCTCTGTTCGAAAGCTTAGACTCTGGAATTTTAAATCTACAACACAACACCATATATGGACTTGTACACGTGCTCGGTTCGTGATAACGGAAGTGTTCAATGTTCCAGGCTTAATTCGACTCAGTGTTCATTTCAATGTTCATTTCAAGTCACGACACAATGTGACTACACGAACCGAAGCCACCCAGACAAAATTTTGAGATATTTTTTTAATTAGCCAATCAGAAATCGAGATCAAAACAGTGAAGTAGCCACAAGTTGCAAGTTGCAAGTCGCTAGAAAGAAATGTATGGCGTCAAGTTGTTTCTTCGTCAAAAGCAGTGAATTTGTACAAAGAATAACGCTTTTTCGCCGTGATTTTGTGAGAAGTGGAGTTGACTAGTGTTGGTACGTGGACATTGTAAGTTTCTGTGTTTAGTGCGATAAAACCTATCGATAAACACTTTTTCTTGCGTAAGGTTGATTGTGAAAGCTACATCACGCCATGGTCTCGAAATAGTACACATTTAGGTATAAATTTGAGGGTATTGACTCAATAAAGCCTTTTTCAGTTGTAATTACGTGTGCTAATATTGTTGAGTTGTTTATACTACGAATATAAATAAGAAATGTGCCCGGCGGCGATCAACCGAAGCCACCCAGACAAAATTTTGAGATATTTTTTCAATTAGTCAATCAGAAATCAAGATCAAAACAATGAAGTGGACACAAGTTCTTCTCTACAATTATGTGATGTGTTCAGGACCGTCGATATCCATAAAAATTTGTCTCAAAATTTTCAGTCAGGGTGGCTTCAGTTTGTGTGTCGTGATGACAGTAAAAATACTTGAAGTGAACTAAAGTGGGCCGCTTAATAACACACAAACTCTGAAGCTCAATGCTTGTGATAACTATTATTCAAGGAGGTGTGGGCTTTTCTCTGTAAATACAATTAACTGCACACTTTACTTATCAATTTGCAGAAAGTGTGTTTGGGTGCCACATTGGACATTTGTGTGAAAGACAGAAGACGTCTGTACCTGTGTTTGTCAGCCAGTGCATTGCTGCCATTGAAAAAAGAGGTAATTAATTTAAAAGTTCAAGCAACAGGTGCAAACAGAGTGGCATCTGCCATCTACTAGCCAAGACTCAACACCTTTAAATCTACGAGCCTAGTGACTAGTGAAATGTCAGATTTTACAAGCCAAAATTAGTGCTCACCCGTGATATTGGCATAAGCATAAAAGTCCAATCAAAGCAAAACTAGTTTATTTTCTATAGAAATGTGCCAACGGGGTTCAAGAGTGGTCTAATATCCATATTCTCTTAGCTCTATAAAATCTGCGGAGACTGAAAACGCTTTTTCAGCTTGTGGTGAAGTCATTCAAAATGACAAAATATTCAGCCATCCAGCGGTGATAAGGCCAACCCCAGGCCACCAGAATGTAGACTACAAGCAGTATCTCTTTCCGTTCAGGGATAGTCGAGGGAAACGAACAAGCGAGCGAGCGTGAAAATCGCCTGCTGCGTTGAAACGTGACGCGCGTGTACAGTAGCGGCTAGTGTACAGTGGCGGCTCAACACGCGCGTCACGTTTCAAGGTGGCAGACAATTCAACGCGGCAGGCGATTTTGTGCTCGCTCGCTCGCTCGTTCGTTTTCCTCGACTATCCTGAGCGGAAAGAGAGACTGCTCGTAGTCTACATCAAACCAAACTATCATTGACAAGCTGAAGAAAACTCTTGACAAGTGACTTAAATGTTCGATTCTTTTGATCAGTTGTCGTGACACCAATTGTTCACTGAAAGACATAATATTATGTGTGCCTTTTCTTTTAGGTCTGTCATTTGATGGATTATACAGGGTGTGTGGTAATGTCTCCACTGTACAGAAACTCAGAATAATGGTGGACCAAGGTTAGTTTCTTATTAAACCTCTTTTTTTAATAGCACTGGAGAGCAGTACTGCTCAGTAGCATCAGTTTTTTTTCAAATTAAGAAGCACTAAAGTAAGCAGATAAGGTGTACGCTCACCAGCTAGTTTTGTCTTTTTTGCACTAAAAGTGCCTTAAAACGTGGTGCAAATGTACTTTGAAATGGATCGGTCTAGAAGGATTATTATTTAGTCTACTGAGCCAGCCGGAATTATCTTGTGTAATTAATAATGATAACAGTGTTGTCCAGTTTGTGTTGTAGACATGCATGCTTTAATTACGTGTTTATTCGCAGACCAAATTACTGGACACAAAGTCAAAGCCCTAGTAGACACAGTGTCCTGTTTTTGAAGTCCAGATACGTGACTGAAAAACAGGAGCCATTAAAATTCAGTGATTCTATTACAGCGCTTGCTATAGTGCATTCACTGTCCAGGTCAGATGACACAAACTCCCTCCAATTAATGCCGAATTGTTGTGATTACCGCACAGTTTCATTTATTCAAACTGTGCTTGTTGTTGCAGAGGAGAAGGTTGTGTTAGGTGAACCACCTTTTGATGATGTTCACGCACTGACTGGCAGTTTGAAGCTTTACTTCAGAGAACTTCCTGAGCCTCTTATTCCTTACGACTTCTTCAGCGGATTTGTAGAGGCAATAAGTAAGTTAAAGACCTTGTCTAAACCTGTAAATGCCACCAACATAAAGCAGACCTCGTCTTGTTTCCCTCCCTTTTTTTAAAACTTAACTTGGACATGTGGTTTTAGCAAATCTTGCACATCAGATACTGATTTTAAAATAAATCAAACATATTCAAGAATTTCAAAGTTTTACGGAGCTACATCTGTATCATCATTCATACCAAGTTGACTTTTCAGATGGTGTGTATCCGAGAGCATTACCTAGGATGCCTCATAGAGCCCAAGAGGCTTGTTAATTGAAAATCCTCCAAAAGAAAGGTGAAACATTACACATAAATAGGAGCACAAAACAGGGCAAATAAAACAGAAAAAAGTATCACGCAAAAAAAGAGGCGAAAAAGAAACTGTATTCGCGGTTTGGATGACTTAAATGGCTCTTCGACAGTACTGTTTGCGGCAGTTGTAAGTTCACTTGAGATTTCGGATGCCGATGGTGGTGCATTCAGCGAGAGAACAAAAACATTACTTCTGACGAGATGGTTTAATCCTTATCGCCGGATCTTGGTTATCATTAGTTTTTATTATTTTATTATCAGAAATCATGTTGCTTGGAGCATCTTTTCCAAGCAGTTTTCTCAATCAAGTCATGCTATTGGCGTACAGAGCTTTATTTTAGCTAACTTTGTGTAATTATTTCTACAGAACAAAGCACGCGGAAAGGCAAATTAACTGCAATGAGATCATTGGCAGTTCAGATGCCAAAGGTCAACTGCGAAACACTCAAGTTGTTGTTACGTCACCTGCGGAAGTAAGCATTTATGCGTTGTTGCATGCAGCTTTGAAAATCTATTACATCATAAGTACTGAAGTTTACGCACAGAAATTACGGCAAATAAAGTCGGGTAATCATTCGTCGTCTGTACTTTCATCATTCGCGTTGCTGATTGAAGAACAATATTTTTTCACTGGTACTTAGTAATATTTTCTCTTTGTTCCGGACAAATGGTTGTGTTCAGATTGTAGCTTTAATTCGTAAAGATTTTGCCTATGAGACTCGGTACCATTGAGGTGAAGAACTTAACTCATAACAGTGCTTTGTATGGACGCTCGTTTTCTGGTGTGACTCAACTTGTGAGGACAAAAATGGTATGTTGACAGTTTCTGCATCTTCCGTAACTTGATATCTGTACCAGTTGCCTGTGAATCAGAGGGTTCCTTGTAGATTCCAGACCGTGTAAAAACATCACCTGTAACCTCTCCAGCTAGTGCTACTGGTTAATGCCAAGTGTACAGTTGAAAGCGATAAGAGAAGATGTTATTGTGTCTTTATTTCAGGCTTATGGATCAGAGTGAAGCTAATCGTATGACTGCGCAGAATCTGGCCATCGTGTGGGGTCCAAATCTCATGTGGCCGCGCTACGATTCAGGAGACATAGCACTCAACATGGTTCACCAAAACCAGATCATAGAATTTCTCTTGTTGGAATTTAGCCATGTGTTTAAGTAATTATGAAATATATTAAAAAAGCGAAGGAGAAAGAGATACTTATTATTGTATTTTTGGGTAAATAAGTATTTAGTTTATTGACAGCTTTGTAGCTTGTGAGAATATGGTACCGGTATGTACCGGAGCACAGGGCTCTGAAATGAGTATCTTTGCAGGATTGTCATTGATTCTCTGTTTTTTCAGCTTCGTTATAGCACTGTCTTAAAATAGACCTTCATGTACATAATATTTCTAACATAGATGCTCTGATTACACATCGTTTTGCATTCATTGATTCAATTATAAATGAGCATGAAGAATTTCAATTTCAGTGTCTTTTTGTCAAAGGCATTCATGTTGTGTTAACCCTTTCACTACAAGAATCAGTTTGAGTCTGTGGCCTTTCAAGTGAAAGTTACCGAGTGGTTCTGTTTATCATGCTGTGCAAGGTGGTTGTAACTCATGAGCCTGTGGATAAAAATCCTGAAGTCAGTGTGACCTCTCTACTGAGCGGTGCTTTCCTCGGGTGCTGTTTATTGTGCTGTACAAGGTGGCTCTAACGTTTTAGTGTGTGGATAAAATCCTTCAGTATTGCCATTCAAATGAAGTTATTGGGTAATAGTTACCAGTGGTGTTGTTTGTGAGCAATATTTTACGAACTGAAATTTGTTGTTGCGTCTTTGTTTTGAGCAAGGGCAGTCTTGTAGTGAGAGGGTTGGCATTGTATAGTATGTATCATTGGCATCCTTATCTTTTCAGTTATCAATGTCACAATGACATTGTATTCAAAATCAATTGTATAAATGGCAAAGCTTTCCTATTTTTGTCTTGGGGAGTACGTTTAGACTTAAAATAATTGTAAGTAGATTTGATACGCTTCACCCTCAGTGTGAACTTTTTTGTATCGTTAAAAAAGTTTGTCCAAGAGATAAAATGGTATAATATATCGGTAAAAAATGCAGTGGTTGTACGTAACCACAGGGATAGCAAGGGTCCTCTGTGGTCTAAAATTAAAGTGTATGATAGGTGAAAGTGAATTGAATAGTTATAAATTTCCCAAGCTATTCATTGGTTTCGTAAATAAGTCAAAAATCTTCACTGCAGTAGTTTTAGGAGCTTTTGTCGAAATTTTTTTCAAAACAGTTTTTCAAGTATGGCTGAGGGTACGATTTTTACAGTGAAAAGGTGCAGATGTCATGAAAATGATCACCGTCTGAACTAAAGAACAACCTCATATTAAGAATGGTGTTTGACAGCTTTACAGACCTTGTGCATTTCCTTATTAGTCCTTCGTTTCTCTCAGATGTGGACTGGGAGGCCGAACAAAAGTCGCTTAGCTGTTTCTTGGAGTGTTTATCTGGTGCCAGAAAACAACGGAGCTGTAAACAGTCTCCGGCATTTCGCGTTTGCATCTAAATAACGCAGATACTGTGTGTGTGTGTGTGCATCTGTGATGCAAGCGAAAAGGATGGCGGAGAGGAAGTCTCTCTCTCCCCTTGTTTCTCCCATGGAAGAAGTGGGTGCGCATACGCTATTGTCTACTACATCTTGTAAGGCACCCCTAGTGGATTAACGTTAAGAGAACCTTGTCTTTTAGTTGTAGGAAAAAAATGATAACTGAACCACGTGTTAGAAGAACATAGAGTTAGTGTGTACAAATACTAATACTTGAAAATAGAAACCATTAGAATCCTATATTGTACTCATTACAGTCGTCCTTTCTCAATTTTTGTATCATCCTAAGCAGACGTTCTATTGGCCCAATGAACGTTGTAGTAAAGCGCCAGATCTTTTAAGTAGTAGTACTTTGCGCAGTCTCCTGGTATTGTACTCTATGTGCATGCCTTAAAGAGTTGAATGAAAATAAACATTACACAGCAACAAATTACATGCGGTATTCTTGAGTTTTGTTTTAAAAACATAGCAGTTAACTTGAGCTTAATTTTGGCCATCTCTGGTTGTTTACTCTCCCAGGAGTAGGCGACTAGAGGAGACGGCTGAAATTCAGAAAGCCGCGGTCCTGTCTTGCAGTCTTTAGCCCGTGCATAAGAAAAATCAACCAGCAGAGAAAGTCGAGGGTGAACTGGGGTGCGCTTGTTTACATGCTGTCCAGTTCTTTGGTTAGTCCTGCGTACTGTGCACTCGACAAAGCTTTTTTTAGCGGATGTGGAACTAGACAACTACGACTTTCAGTCTCCTTGCATTTCGATTGGGATAAAACAGTTAGTCGAATGGCATCCGAACAGCGTACAGCACATCGCCAAATGTACCCATCAGAGAACGAGAATCCCCCGCATTTTGTTTATGAAAACCGGACAATAGCCTATGACGTCACTTACTTAAGTTATCCCTGCCCTCTTTAATGAGATTCCTGCCCAAAAATCTGGAGTAACCGGTCCCTACCATACTACTAACACATTGTAATGCAAACGAGAAGAGTTGACTGTGAAAAGGGCTATTGCATAGTGGAACTCGTTCAGTTATGAACTCGGGATTACTAGAGAATGTCCTAATCCCGTAAAGCCATTTGCTAAATCCGCCTGTCTTTGCCTTCGTGTACGACATTGTAGCAGAAGGAGAGGATCCTTAGATCTCTAATGAGCTGAAGGAGTTAGAAGTAAATTTCTGGCTTGCACGGAAATGGAAACCACGACCTTTGCAGTACAGCTGCAGGCGCTCCATTACTCCCATAGGCTCGATGGTCGAGTGCTAGAGCGATCGTTTTGGTATAGCAAAGACTGTCAACTCCCGAGTACCGTTCAGTTGCTTTACTAGCACCTCCTCCGTTGTAGATCCACAAACGTTTCGGGTGTAGCCTTCGATCAGTGCGAGTGTGTAACTGTGAATTGAAATGAAGACCCTTATCGTGGTGTACAAATGTTGATTTGAACGCAGCGTGAGCCCACTCAGTTCACAACGAGTGGAAAGCACTTTATAGGCCTTGTGGTTCCAGTTGTGAGCCTTAGCATGACTTCCATTTCCAGTTGTTTTCTGCGGAGGCTTGTACCCGTAGACAGCCTTTAAATTCCCTCACGACCAGATGTCCGATAGAGCACGGTCGGCATAATTTGAGTGGTCTTTTGAACGCTTCAAAGATCTCCTCGAAAGACTTCACGCAGGCTTCGAATGGTCTGCGTGGCAGGCGTCGAAAGGGAAGGGAAGGAGGTAATTATTAGCAAGCGCCAAGCGCTTTCCCTTTCCGTTCCGCGCTCGCGTCTCATGCTTGCTTACTTCCCCACTCCCTCCTCCCCTTAAGCAGGGCTAGACGTCCAATGGTAGAGCAACATTGCTCTGGCCGTGAGAGATGTGATGCATTCAAGGGTAAACGACGAAATATTCAGTCGCATATAACAACTTTATTTTAATGGCACCTTTTCAACATATTTACATACTGCGAGTATAATACAGAGTGCGATGACATAACGAGTAAAATCCAGTATTATTTTAACAACTGCCTTTTGTCTCGAGGGACGAGCCACGTTTCCTCGCTAAAAATTAACTCGGTAGGTGGAAACAATCTCATTCTACGGGTGGATCCAAATAATCAAACATTATCAAAAAGAAGTTTTTTATACTCTCGGTTCATATCAATTAATTAGTACGTATTTTAGGGATGGTACTGATCGACTCTTTGGAGAAGTTTCTCGGCATAACCAGGAGAATAGTACCTGCAATAGAAGAACAGAACAAAAAAGAAAGGTTAATAAATACTGGTTATTCAATGCCTTCGTCTTTGGAGTAGTATACCTAAATTATAATCCACCAAATATTTTCGCTCACATGTGATGGTCAAAACTTTCTGTAAATTATTTTTGAAACGCGAAAATATCTGAATGATAATAAATACAATAACCTTCATTTGGACATTACTTACCTGTTCCTGGAAGCTGACAGCTTTCCTCAAGCTACGCCCTCGGGGGAAGCACCAGGTGTGTATCACATACCCCCCCCCCCCCCCTTACCCCTTCCTCACTCCAAGTAAATAACCCTCACATATTTTTGCGCCCCACGGTTATTGTTTTTTGTCTCACCACTGACTTGATTCCTTAGTGTACACTTGAGTTTTTTGGCAGATTCTAATTTCAGAAATGTCGCACTTGCCTAAAAAACATTGAAACCGGCCAATTTTTTTTGCCAATTCCAAAAAATTTTCAAAGATCGCTCCCAGGTCATTCAAACATTTTTATAATTCTCGGAAAATTTCTGAAGATTGTCGAATACTTGGACTATTTCCGAAAATTTTCTTCCATGGTCCACGGTCTGGAATAAGTGAAGTATGTTATGTACAATGCACGTACCTGACGATTTCTTCAGGGTAGCAGTTGTTGATGCAATTGATGTGCTCAATTAGAGCAGAGTTCCTTTCAGCGTTGATCTCCTGCACCTTCTTTAGTCCTCCGCTCGTCACAAACACCCGGCGTGCCTTAGCATCGTGTGGCAGAACCTTGGCAAACTGACCAACCACGTGCTTCAAAATGTTAGGTGGTGCATCGTATAACAGGGGTTCTAACGCTGGCAGATGAACGCATTTCTGAAGAATGTTGGTGAGAGCTTTCTTGGACTAAAATGCATAATCAGGAAAGAAGTGATCAACAGCTACAATGTATGTAAAAGGGTTCATTCTTAAAAGAAGATTTGAATGTGTTTTCATATTAAACTTCGCTTGGTTTCGGATTCAGAGGGATTGACGTTACAATCAATTAATTACTATTGATTTTAACAGCCTTTTATTGTCTCTATTTTCAGCAGGTCGCTTCTTTTGGCAGCTATTAAATACACAAACGTAATGTAGACTCATTGGCCATGGACCTTAAGTTTCCCTTAACAAAATTGTAACAAAAATGCTAAAAGATATGAACATTTCTCTTGGGGTGTTTTTTTTTAACTAAATACTCTAACAATTCAGTTTCTTAATTGTTTACATCACTTTTGTCAAAGTATTACTTTTTGAAAGCCAAGTGACGCTTGAGGTTGTTTCTTTGTGGGCCGTTCCATTGTGCTACTCTGATTTCACAGTGAGGACCAAATTTGTTACTGTCAGGTGGGCGCTACATTTCAGGGTGTTATTACTAGTACATCTTTATGTTACCTTAGTCTGTAGGTCTTCAGAACTTTCTGTGTTAAGATAACACTGTAACAGGGACTGCAAGGCATTGGTGACAGCGACAGCTTTAGCATGCTCAGGAGTGTGTCTTCCAATCTGACCCAGTGCCCACGCAATTGCAGCCTGTTGGTAAGTGAAAACAAATGTATGAAGAATTAACAGACACACACACTAGGCGACACACTGGGGAAGTGGGGGGGGGGGGGGGGGTCAACCCCAAATTATATGCTAGAATTGTTTTTTGTACCTAGTGGCAACCCTGATTTATAAAGAGTATGGTAGAAGAAATGGTAAACACAAAATAGGTAAGGCAAGGAGTGAGTTCCCAAAAAAAGACGGAGCAGGAGCAAGGAGAAAAAAGGGGTGGGGACCTGCAAGAGAAAAATGGTACCTGTAAGGGTTGCAGGGAATGGGAGAAATAAGTCCACAAGCCAGGGCAAAATTGCAAAGATGCAAGAGTCCACTAGGAAGGGTGGGGCAACAGGAACAGGGAAGCTTCATTACCCTTGTTCCCTCTTCCCCCTGTACTTTTATCTACAAAAAGCAGCCAGTTTTCCAAATCCACTCAAAACAGCAACAAGCTAAGGGAACCCCTTATTCAATCATGGTGGCAGTCTGAATTAGCAGTGTTATATTGTGCATACCTTGATGTGATCCTCCTCATTTTCTCCTGACCCATGTTCTGAGAGGATTGCAGCTAATTCTGTCACACCCTAAAATAATAACAGGAGAGCTCTAGTAACATTGATGTATACAGTGAGAGGTAGATTGAGAAGTCATTTCATTATCAAAGTATTAAAGATATTACATTGAAGCTAATATGTTGAAGCTACAGTAAACATACAGGGTTTCTTCCAGTACTGGATAATTAAATTGTTATTCTAATCTAATTGCTATTTAAATGAAAGAAAACATGACGCATTGTTAAGGTGGTTCCCAGGGCTCGAGACTAACTTTTCAGCTTAGTAGCCAAGTGGCTAGTGAGAGGCTTGATTTCACTAGCCAAAATAAATTTTCACTAGCCAGACTGTTTTTGCATAATCTCATACTGTGTTCAGTATGTCTAATTTTTAGCCGGGTTAAGTACTGTAAACATGCCTTTTTGTAATCTCAGGAGTGAAGAACTTGAATGTTGACTGTTTTTTCCAACAGTTAAAGATCCTCACACGAATACAAAGTACTATATGCCTTCACTTAAGTTAAGGCAAATTCGCAGGCGCGACGTAGTTCACGCCTCTCTTTTCCGTTTCGTCAGATCATGACAAATAACTCGGACAATTAATCTTATACGAGCATGTCATCGTACGGAGAAACGATGGAAAGACAAGACTAACATTGTACGAACGTTGTAAGGTACGGAGAAACGTCAAAAAGACAAGACTGATACAGCCTCAACTCATGTACGGAAAAACGTCTACAAGAGAAGACTAGTAAATTATAAGCGTATTTAAGTGCGGAGAAACATTGAGCAGAAAAACTTATAAGGTTCGAACTTACTAAGGTAAAGAGAAACGTTGAGAAGTCATATCAAATACGTTGGTTGCAAATGCACTACAGTAGGCAGAAACGCTGCCAAAGTACCAAAATACAGAGACTAATAAAATACGCAACTACTAACTTAGTAATTCCGTGAGAACGTGTGTGACGTACGGAAGAACGCCGAACGGACAAACTGAACTATTAAAGTGGGGCAATAAATTACGGAGAAACGTAAATGAGACAACTAAAATCGCACTAACGTACGGATAAACGTTGAGAAGACAAGACTAATACCGTATGAACATACTAACTCACAGAGAAACGCTAAGCAGTGTCGACTTATCGTACGAATGTACTAACACACTAAAAACCTTAGAAAGAGCAGAACAATGTCGTGCGAACATGCTAACGTACAAACAAACGTTGAGAAGGCTAGACTAGTAAATCGACGAACCTACTTACGAACGGAGAAACGTGAAGACGTTGCGTAAAGAGAAACGTTGGGAAGAGAAACTATTGTACGAACGTATAGCAATTAATGCAAAAAAGTCGATAACAGAAAACTAAAGAATTGTGTGAACCTATTAACGTGTAGACAAATATCACATGAACCCGATATGAACGCACTAATGGAACTTTCAAGGAAACGTATGGTGAAACGTTCTAAAGACAGCTAATTTCGTTTAAACGTCACGTAGTAATGAGGGAGAAAAATTTGCCATCTGAGACAAGAATTAGTAGGGAAAAACGTTGAGAGGACAAATCAAATATCATACAAACATTATGATATCCTTTTACGGAATAAGTTTTGGTTTCTGCTCACTCAGTTTGCTTTTGGGATCCGATCATCAGAAGCAGTATTTAGTTTGGTTTCCATCCGGTGCTTTAGTGCTTTGAAATTTTCACTAGCCAAAATGGCTAGTGGAAGCGCAAAACTTACTAGCCAAAACGGAATTTCTACTAGTCTGTGACTAGTTGGCTACCGTTAGTCTCGAGCCCTGGTTCCCTTGACTATTACTAAGATGTGAACCCAAAAATCCCTCAACTGCATGTACCAAGGTACCCGGTTGTCAAAAATAATGGCTAAAAAAACTAAAATTTCTGTTAGAATGGGAATCTTAATTTCTGGACTGCCTCTCACAAAATCAAGTTTGACGAACTGCAATCCATTTCTCTCCTTGTGATCCTGAAATTCATCCCCAAACTACTTGTTTTGTTCTTATTTTTATCATACTTGTTTTGTTTCCTCTGCAGAATCATCTTATTTAATTTCATTGTAAATTTGATGGTGTTTGGCTAGTATGTATTATACATGGCAGTGCAGGTGTCCCTGTAAGATAGGTGCGATGCTATTGTTTGACTTTCTCTATTGTAAGAACCCCCTGAATCCATGCTAATTTAATCCACTTCAAAACACAGGGTAATACATACTCTGGAAACAATGACAGACATGGCAAGGGTTTCTGAGTGAGCCGCCACATATCCCAGCATCATGATTCCAGGCAGACGCACATTTCCTTTGGATTCTCTGATATAATCCACAACAGCCCCAACTCCTCCAGCATTAGTAATCAACTGAGCAAGCTGTGTGAAAACGAAGAAGATTGCATGTGAGACTTTTGGGACAAGGGATAACAGCTCTTGCTCATTAGTGGTATATGCCATAAGAAGTTTAATTAGTTGCAATTGTTATTTGTATAATATTTCTACTAGACAAATATGGTGATTACCTCTGGTGTGTGCTTGGCAATTTCCCTAATCAGTGTTGCCACATTCTTTTTCACATATTCGTCGGAGTCTAGATAAAGGAAAAAAATATGACAAACAAATAACTTTTGGTATTTCATCTGGGACTGCCAGGACTTAAGATGAATCAACCTGTTCTGAGGATGTCTGAAGCTTACCAGTGATGAGACAAACCTGCACAAATGCCTTTTTTGTTTTTATTTTTAGTTTTTTTGTTTATGCATTTACACAAAAACGAAACAGTACAGTCCACTACTTACAAAAACTTGAATAAAAGAGAAAAAAAATTACGTCGATGTTAACAAAAGTAAATACAATCGATAATAATTACAACTACAACTAGCGCTATAATTTCTCCCCTTTCTCCCCTTCGTTCCTCTTTTAAGATAATAAAACCTACTAGTAACAACCTTTAATATCTTCGGCACTTTCATTAATAAAAGATATATAACATAAAGTATCTAAATTTGTCTAAATAGATTATGTGCACAGATTGTGCGAGGGTTTCCTTTTGGTGCCTACTTTCCTTTTTAAATAATTATTTGTAGCTTGGCTCTATGTTTCTCAATTTCAATTTTATTTGTCAGAATAGCCATGAAAGCATCCCAGTAGTAATCTTCTTCCTTTCATGAAGAGGTATATATATATTGTTTTGCTATTATCAAGCAGAGGTTTAAACCAAGGCGAAGAGGGAAGTTGGTAGTTACACCGTATATTATATCGTTTTCATCTAGATGCCTTTTTTATCATTATATAAGTAACTACACTATAGTCAGATTTAGTTATCCGACATGAACTGGCTAGTAGCGTCTCGGGATAAGAACTAAAACTAACTTCTTAATAGCAAAGGATAATAAATTATTGATATCTTACCTTTCAGACAAGCCAAGACAGCTGGAAATATTTCAGCCTCAACAACCATTTCAGCCAAGTCCACAGAATGTTTAGCAATTTGGCTTAAGGCAGAGAATATGTGTCGCTGCAGAAAAAGTTAGGAGAACATTTCGTCAATGTGCAGTTCTTCAATTTAATGCCCCCAACCATAATGAATACTTATATTTCTTCTTTTAACTGAAGGACTACCAACAGTGTGAAACAGCAAACATTCTAACATACTCAGCTCTTCACAGCCTGCCCTCTGATTGGAACTTTCAGTCAGTGTGCAGGCAAATAGGAAGTACTGATAGATCATCCAGACCATCCATGAATGTTTGAATGGATGATGATAACATCCACAGTTGCTTTTCTAAACTAGTTTTACTTGATTTACTATCTACTGAGATCTGGTTTGTCATTCTCCTAAGTTACTTTTAGCTGATGCAAATAAGACTAGTAAATAACAGCATTGGCAATTTTGGGGATAAGTGAGATATAACTTCCCACAAAAATTACAGAGATAAGGGATGATTGACCAACTCCCACTAACAGTGCCTCCCTAAAGAGACCAGGAGGAAAATTTACATCAATGTATATAGTGACAACCACACTGAGACACTGACAGGTGTACCAAAACAGATAACAGTAAGTCACAATAACTTACCTTTAGTTTACAATCTGGATTAAGGATCATTTGTGCAAGATGAGCAATGGCCCCTGCATCCACCACTGTTTGAGCCAACTGAAAGACAAAAAATTAAAGCGATTTACCTGTGTAATCATTCAGTATAAAAACATACAGTTACTCAGTACTGTAGCTACTTCTCCCAGTTCCTGCATCTCACAAATGCCTCTTTCTCCTAGTTCTGGCTTCCTTTATTCTCTGTACCCCCCCCCCCCCCCTCCACCCCATACCCAAACCCCCTCCACACCACCCAATCCACACCTGAGTGGTATCCCTGAACACAATCACAGTTAATGTATCAGAAGTCATAAGACAAATCATTCTCGTCCCCAGAGGCCGCAATCCTTTTGGTCAGCACCAAGGATCGAGACCTCTGGCCAGCGCCAAGACCAGAAGTCTGTGAATCACGGACTCATTGTCAAATCTGGCAAATCTGATTGGCTGAAAATCCAAAGCAAGTATTCTGCGCATGCTCAAAACATCGGCTCCAGCCAGAGGTCTCAATCCTTGGTGCTAACCAAAAGGATTGTGGCCTCTGGGGAAGAGAATGAAGACAAATACAGTTGTTGTTTTTTTTTACCATATAATTCTACCACCTTTTTATGCCTGATTTGGATTGAAAATTATCAGGCCAGTTGATGAATTCTCAAGGAATCACAAATATAAAATGCTAAATGAGTAGCTGAATGAGTGATGTTAGCTGAGTCGCACAGCTTTCTGGCTTGGGTCAACCAAAAATACACACCAAAACATGTCAGCTTAAGCTGGCAGGATTGCTTTTTACAGATTGCATTTTATCAGCAGGGCCTTACCATTGGATGAATAAAAATAATAAATAAATAAGTAGTAATGTTTAGAGAGGGTAACACCAAACTAACTTGCAGTTAATTAGGGTAGCCCCCTAAATTGAATACTTTAGGAATTTGGAAATGTTGGTTTTTGAGGAGGACAAGAACCAACAACAAACTCAACCTGCATATGTCATGGAGTCTGGGAATCGAACCCGGGTGGGAGGCGAGTGCTCTCACCACTGTGCCATCCCTGCTCCCCATGAGCTTTTATATTCTATATGGCAATTTAAATCAGTTACATCACAAGTTTGTTTACTACCTCTGGAGAGTGTTTACAAATGTCACTTAATGCTGATGCAGCAATTCTCTTGAGGGGCATTTCAGGTTCCTGAATACACAGAACCAATAGAGGCACAGCTCCGGCATCAACTACTGCTTGGGAAAGCACTACAAGGGAAAAGATGCAATAGCCAGTTTTAAATTTAATTACATTTATTTAAAAATGGTATTGACATGCTATGTTTTGTGATTTAAAATTTGCAGGAGTGGGAATGGTGCAGTGCAGAGAGCACTCGCCTTCCAATATTCAAGGCCCAGGTTCGAATCCTGGACTCATCTGTGGTTTGCTTTTTTATTTTTAGGTTTTTCTCCAGGTTCTTCAGTTTTCCTCCCTCCACAAAAGCAACATTATTTTCTAAATTGCAATTTGATGTGGATACAACGGATGAAGAGCCATCTGCGGATATGCCATGATTGCAAATTCACAAGTATTCATTTTATTTTACTTGTACTGGACTGTGTCACTATGCACTTTCAAATGATGGCTACAACATAGGAGTCCACGTATGACTTATCGAATGATTGATTGTTGTTTCATGTAACAGCACCTGCTCAGACTAATGTGTACTACATGTATTTAGTCCTGGTGGAACTTAGCCAGTATCATTAAATTGACTAACCTGCGTTGTGTCTTGCAATATATCCTAAGGCCCAAGCCGCTGCTTCTTTGACGCCTGGGTCAAATTCTTCTAAACAGATCACAAGTGCATCCAGGGCACCACAGTCCACTACAGCCTTACATCCCAACAAAGTAATTCAATTAAAAACTGACCAATAAGCAAATGAAGGGCCCGGTGGAAAAAGGGCGTAAGTGACGATTTGAGGTTAAAATCGAAATTGCTCCTATTTAGCTGAACATTGGCATACAGGCTGGTTTTCATGTGAGGAACCCTGTTGCGCACTTATTTCTTGACCTGAGATCTAAAATTTGAAGAATTAGCGTATTACTTTTGCTTAAAACTGACACAAAGAAAACAACAGGACCGCGGATTCTAGGTTGAATTCCTTTGTTTTAGTTCAGGCAGAGAACAAAAGAAATCTTTCACGCATCACTTGAGCGAGTTCAGTTCAACAACACTTTTCACGCAAAAGTAATACGCTAATTCTTCAAATTTTAGATCTCAGGTCAAGAAATAAGTGCGCAACGGCGTTCCTCACATGAAAACCAGCCTGTGTGCCAATGTTCAGCTAAATAGGAGCAATTTCGATTTTAACCTCAAATCGTCACTTACGCCCTTTTTCCACCGGGCCCTTCAGTTGTCTGGCAAGTTTAATGTTGTTTGCGTTACATGATCGAGTTTTGATTGCTTCCGCTTTAGATGTCTGCGTTGTACTGGGACTAGTGTTTAAAAGTGAGGAGACTGGGTTCCATCATCCTTCTTCCCTTTATCATCAAATAACTCACAGTTAAGACTGACCTTGGGGTTAACATTCACATGTAATGGCAAGCTTAATTAGGGTTAAATTCGAGCTAGGGTTACGGTGTGTTAAGGGTTAAATTTGAGCTAGGGGTTACGGATTGCTTAGGGTTAAATTTTTCCTAGGGTTATGGTGTGCTTAGGGTTAAATTTGACCTAGGGTTACGGTGCGCTTAGGGTTAAATTTTTGCTAGGGTTACGGTGTGCTTAGGGTTAAATTTTACTTATGGTTCATGTGTGCTTAGGGTTATTAAGTTTGCTTAGGGTTAAGGTTTGCTTAAAGATACAGATGACTTAGGGTTCAAAGTTTCTTGGACAACCACATAATAAAATAATTTGTGACAGCGAGAGTACAAACAAGGAGTAAACATAAAGAAATTTCATGGTAATGATTGCTTATATTAGCAAAAAGCCTTACAATGCTTGCTTCATTCAGGAAATAACGGTAGTTATAACAGTTAACAACAAAAAGTGTTTCAGAAAAAAAAAAAAAAAAAAAAGGAATCTATGATAGGAAAGAATGTAGATCTTAAAAACAAGTTGATTCCCATTTAATATTGCTCGCTGAAATAAAGTCTAATGCATGAATTTCTTACACAATGGAATGTATAGCAGAAATTAAAACGTGTGAAAGCAAGGAAGATAAGATAAAATCTTTCGCGCTACAACGCGCTGACATGTCACAATGTAAACAGAGTAGAGATATCTCAGAAGACAAGGAATCAACAAATAATTGTTGTGATATAACGAAGCCCCATGAAACAAAACATTGTTCGATCACTTTTCAAATACAAACAGCTAAAATAATAACGAATATGTTTCATAAGCAAAGTGAGATGAGTACAGTACGGCCTTTGTTTGGTTCGCACGCGACAAAACGAATCGAAATTCTCAAACCACAGCAAAGCATGAAAGAAATATGTGAAGGTTCTACTCACAATTCTGGCGAATACAGTTTTTGTCCATCTTCCTAGTTGCATTCCCAACTCTGTAGTAGATACTTATGCGAATGATTGATTTGCTGACCGTCCGCTAGAATATTTCTCACAGAACAATGTTTATAAGATGACAATGTCAATACGTGCTACAACAATTCTGGCAAAGTCCCTGTGTAAACTGTTACGGAAACAACACAGATATCAGAATAGTTCATTTTTCTCGATGAGCAGCTTGCAATTCTTGTTTTCTACAATCTTATCCCGCTTTTATCAGTCTGCAATAGCTTGTTTCTCGTGAAGAGACGTATCCAGTTTGCAGGTTGTCAAAGATTAAACTTTCTTTTCCTTGCAATGCATTCTGGGAAATTTGTAACCACTTTGAGCGGGAAAGATATACGGCCTAGCCATAGCAATACAAAATATAAGTCTCCAGCAAGCAAAAAATCTCCGCCGAAAACTTTGTATGCCGTTGCTTTTAATGCCGAAACTCACAGAATTGTACCTTGTTCCCTGCTGGAGACTCTTCACGATGTACAAAGCTGGGCTTTCTGTTATGCCCTAAGCTCGGTCCTTTGAGACTTAAAGCGCCCAATTGAGCCTTCCCGGGCTTCATGATGCCCCAGGCACTTTGCAAACCGTGGAAACAAACTTTCCTGCTAGAAATTTGGCTCTTGCATCGCAATTCTACTTCGCTTTTTGCAGGAGCTTCAATCGAACGTCCGTACTCGTATCGAATCATTCGAAAGAAGGACGATGGAACCCAGTCTCTTCACTTTCAAACACTAGTCCCAGTACAACGCAGACATCTAAAACGGAGGTAATAAAAACCCAATCCTGTAACGCAAACAAAATTAAACTTGCCAGACAACTGTTGAAGGGCCCGGTGGAAAAAGGGCGTAAGTGACGATTTGAGGTTAAAATCGAAATTGCTCCTATTTAGCTGAACATTGGCATACAGGCTGGTTTTCATGTGAGGAACCCTGTTGCGCACTTATTTCTTGACCTGAGATCTAAAATTTGAAGAATTAGCGTATTACTTTTGCTTAAAACTGACACAAAGAAAACAACAGGACCGCGGATTCTAGGTTGAATTCCTTTGTTTTAGTTCAGGCAGAGAACAAAAGAAATCTTTCACGCATCACTTGAGCGAGTTCAGTTCAACAACACTTTTCACGCAAAAGTAATACGCTAATTCTTCAAATTTTAGATCTCAGGTCAAGAAATAAGTGCGCAACGGCGTTCCTCACATGAAAACCAGCCTGTGTGCCAATGTTCAGCTAAATAGGAGCAATTTCGATTTTAACCTCAAATCGTCACTTACGCCCTTTTTCCACCGGGCCCTTCAAATAACTAATTTCTATCAAGAATTGAAAAGTTTAATTTGCATCAGAGTGTCCTATATTTGACAACAAACTACCGTGACACAACAACAAGCAGACAGAGAAGTCTAATTGGAGCATTTAGTGAGAAGCTCTTTGAGCACTGTCTCTGAATTATACACTGCACCTCAAAAATCTTTCTAGTACTGTTTCTCATGATCAGATTTTATAAGATTGTGTGTCGTGGGCTCTGTATACCCGTAAGGATTTCAACATTTTTGTCAATTTTTGCAAGATCTCTGGATTTATTACACAACATCCCCTTTAAAGCTTAAGAATGAAATTTTATTGTCTACCAGACTGGCTGTCATAATTGTCGGAATGATTATATTATATATTAGTGCATTAACTAATTTTAAGCAGACATTGGGCGATTCCAGAAAATATCCATACCATACCACGGACGGCTTCCATATTTTAACCCCCTGCCTTCGGAATTTCCAAAATGCGTTATCCCCCCTTGCCCTCGGATTTCCATAATCGTAAACCCCCCTCCCGTTCGGATTTTCCATTTTTTTGTCAAACCTAATTCAGAATTACCCGCAGGGTTCGCTAATATGCCCAATCTGGCTTATTTTACAGAAAATTATTTCAAATGACTCTACTTCTGTTCAGTACAGCTGGTTATAGAGGGAGTCACTATGACTCCGGAAGTTCTGGAATGAAAATTTAAAAAAAATTGAAAGTTTGCTTCTTACTGCTGTTCAACAGATGCAACCTACATTAACTTTACATTGCCCCAAACTGGTACAGAACATTAAAGTAAGAATATTGTGTGATGTATGTGTGTACACTCGGAAGATATTACGATCGGGTGCATTTTCGTTTCCGCCATCTTGAATTTGAGCCATTGGGGTCAGCAGTCGCTCCCAATCCCACAAGCTTCAAAAATGGCGTCCTTGGTCAAAAAAGACCATGTTTCGCACTGAATGGACAAAATGTGTGTCAAAATGTGTGTCCACGAATAGTCTCATAGCCCTTTCGAATATACATAAATTTTTACCCATCCTACAAAATTGTTTGTCATTCGAAAAATCTTTTGGATGTATTTATACAGAAACTGCCTTCAAATATATGCAAAATGTGTAGCATTTCTGGAATTAAACAGCATCAAAAAAAAGTTGTCCAGTCTCTGTTAGATTCTTACTGGGAATTTTTTGTTCCCGAATTCGCGCGAAGTGCAAAATCCAGCAGGCGCTCCTTGGAAATGAGGGACTGGCGCAAGTTTTCATTCATGCGACGGGAGTACAAGTCAGAAATGTTCAAGCGGTAAGAAACATAGATTTTTCATATTACTATTTTTATTAATCTGATAAGAAATTCATCAACGTTAAGGCCTCTGGAGCTTGATGTACAACCTACGTTTTGTCGGTTTTCTTCTGCAAATGAACACGAACACATGTCTGATCGATCGATGCTTGTCTTGTATCCTGCTTCCGCGGTAGTCAGCAGTGTTGTCAGTTCATGCATTACTTGCGAACTGATTTTAAAAGTCCATAAAATGAGCGTTTTCAAGGAATACACTCTTGTCTGTCTCCTGTGTAAATCCCAGATCTAAAACCCCCCATGCCTTTGGAATTCCAATCGTAAGTATTCCCCCCCCCATGCCTTCGGATTTCCAGTTCAAAGAACCCTCCCTTGCCCTCGGAATTCCGAAAAGCCGTCCGTGGTATGGTATGGATATTTTATGGAATCGCCCATTTTACAAGAGTTCTGCATACCTGTGCCAACTGAGGTGAATGCTTGGCTACAGCTCGGAGAACAAAAGCAGCAGCTTTCTTGTAAAAACGCTGTTAAGATGAAAAGAGTTTCACTGTTTTAGTTCAATACTTTCTCCAAACATGTATTACATTTACAAACTGCACATGATACCAGTATAAGTCTTCATACTGGAATGAGGTGCAGCTCCTGGGATGAAATGGAAAGAGATTGGTGGACCTGAGTTTCACATAAATGGATGCTGACCCACAAGACCAAAGTGGAAAAGCTTATACTGCAACAAAAGTCCTATGGTCACACTACTATCACACTACAGTGAGTAGATGTTTAATCAATCAACATTCATAAGGGTTTGCAAAGAATTTAGAGGATCTTCAACAAGGAGAAATTGACTTCCTGTACCAGTGAATGCTCAACTACTTGTTGTGTTTATAACAAATATAATCCTCTACATTACATTTTGTTCTGCCAGAGAGTAGACTAGCTGAGGAAGAATGTCTCCCTTCACAACAGCCTCTGCAAGATCTTCATTATAGTTTGCCAGTCTACCAAGAGCCAAGGCAGCAGTCTGCTGAATGTCTGGTGCTACATCGAGAAGAAGAGGTCTCAGTAGGGCCATTGCACCTGGAATGAAGACATAAAAATTAAAACTATTCAGCAAGGTTCAATTTAATAGGACCAAACACATGTTGCAATGCTATGAGCAACAAAATGGCAACCTGTGTCCACCTCTGATTCCTCGTGCACAGGAGTGGACATACAGCGCAATTTAGAAACTACATACAGTGTTGCATCATTTCCTTTACTTCCTTTACTCACTTTTAATAAGCAACAACGTGAGTGCGTGAGTGCCTTAAAAACATACTTGATTGAATTATCACGGCTGTGTTTTTTTTAACCTATCTGACTCTTAGTCTACCAAACACACTTTGATATCTGTAACAAAAATTTTAAAAAATCTTATCAATTAAAATAGAAAAACCCCTTCGTGCATTCGAATTTATAGTATTGCAGTTGTGCACAGCGTTAAGTTTGACTGTCATTACTTGCACGTACAAAATGTACCCTATAAAAGCATTGCTTCCTCGAGTCTATTAAACTGGTTATACAGAGATGTTTCTCAGAATATTAAAATAACACAACGTTCGCTTGAATATTGTTAAAATAAAACGTACCAACATTCTGCAGGGTTTCAATATTTTCCGAATGGCTTGCGAGATCGGCCACTTTTTGGACGAAAGCAGACCTGTCCTTTTGATATTTCTCGAACACTGAGGAACACAAACGACATCGTATTACGAATGGCTCGCATCGTAACAGATAAAAAAAACTCCAGTTGTTTACAACGCACCTTGTTTAACCAGTCTCGAACTCATTTTAGCTCTTTAGATTGCAGCTGTTACAAAGAACAGTGATTTCTTGTACGATCTAATCGAGCTCCTCTCCAAAAGCTGTTTTCTCTTATCGTTGCTAAGTTGTTGCTATGCACTGATCCGGCCGACTTGAACGCATGCGCAGAAATGACAAACCGCTGTTTGAAAGCTGTCGCAAATTCGTTCCCAGGGTTTTTCGGTTGGTTGGGTGAGGCAACGTTTACGTTAAACTAGGCAAGGAACCGCAAATTTGCGCAAAATTTGTCAAAACAAGCTGTGCCCAAAAGTTTGAAAGAAGTAATAAAAAGCATTCCATACATAGCAAAGAAATATGATAATTTTGTCGAAATATGGGCCATTTAAAAATTCTGATCAGTGCTAACCTTGCATTCAGTTTTGTTGTATTAGTCGTACGCCGATCAATTCGAAACTTCAACATTCCCCCCCCCCCGGGCATACCCCGGGCATTTGACTGTGCATCATGCCCGGGGAGGGGGGGATTTGAACGTTGCCTTCGAAGGGTGGGGAATTTGAATACGCCCATGAGTTTTTTCGGTTTTTGCAGGGTTTGACGGATTTACAAGATAGAATTTCGCCGATGTTAGTAAATAACTCTTTCAAAAGGGTCATTAAAAGAAGTTTGAAGGTGTCATTACGGCATATCTCTCTCTGAAAGGGATGTAAAGTGTTTGATTGAAGACGAAATTAGTCTTTGAGGAGAGGTAGTTCATTACTAATTGGTGGGGCATTTGAACGGCTTTTTTGCCCCGAGGGGAGGGAATTTGAACAAGCCAATCTTCAAAAGTTCAAATGCCCGGGGGTTTGCCCGCGGGGGGCGGGATGTTGAACTTTTGAATTGATCGGTGCATTACACTTCGAGTTACACTTCAATACCGAACCAGTACGGTTTATTTACGCGTGGTGTTGACCTCTGCATCCAAAGATTATTAGTCACTGTCAGTAGCTTGGGATAATTGTCTGAACTGAACGGGAGTCGCTGACGAAGCGCGCTGGTGCTCTGGCTACTACGTTGAACAGGAATAATAGAGTGTTTATTATTCCATTGTCCCTTCTCTAAAACGTCTGATATGCCATTTTTCAAGTCAAGAAAAAAATTCGTTATTCCCTTGGACAAAGTGTGATTATTCCTCTCAAAATAAGCTTATTATTCCTTTTTGAAAAGAAGGGGCACGAAGCTCTTTAGAATCTCTAATTTCAGTGCACCTTGTTACCACGAAGCTCTACTGTGTTCAGCGATAACGCCGTTGCACCCCTTTGCATGCCATAGAATGATCACTGTCGCACAGTAGTACGTTTCTCTAAGACCAAATTCTCCGCAATGTTGTATTTGACAATCTTACCCTCGTCAGTGCGCGTGCATGTCATGTTTACTCATTCGTGTCCACAAGGCGCGACTAGTTTCTCCAACGTAGTCTACACTGAAGTCTTTACATGGGATGGAATAGACAACTCCAGATTGTTTCACTGTTGTTCTGTTGTAAGTGGGTCTTTGGGTCTCAAGAGATAATCTTTCAGGGTGCATGCTGGTTTCAAGGACACATTTATGTCATGTTTCTCTTCGTGGTACCCTCAATGTACAGAAGTACCCCCACGCCACTGACACCCTAACACTTTTTTCTCCTTTGCTTTGTTGTAGCTTTTACATCTCAAAGAACGTAAGATTTACAAAGACTGAGATTCGGCATTAGCGAAACATGTTTACGATAGTGATCATTTTGTGGCGTGGGAAGATGCTATCATTAGCTGTACAGAAAGCAAGTGGTGAAGAGGAAGTAGTCAGAGGCATGGCTTAAAGAACAAGCGAACAAGTCAACCGACAAGCTCCTTTACTAATATGCCACAGTATTATGAATAGTTATATTGCCAAGGTATTGTTTTATTTTGGTAAAGTTTGCATTCTAAATAATATTTAGCAGCTGTTACCTCGCTTTAACCATATTATCCTGATAATGGACGCTTAGTCCGAAAGCTCAATTTTACTTTTTTGATTTTTAAGATTTTACCCCTTGGAAAAATATATTATCGATTAAAATAATGATAAAGATAATTAATGAAAAAATAAATAAATAATTGAATAAAGTGAATAAATAAATGTTTTCTTTGCCACTTTGTAAGTGGCAGGAGCTTGCCAAGTATTTAATCGCTTTGGCAAACTTTCCCAATAACTTGAGTACCATGAGCCACCGCGCCCATCAGTTCTGACAAACAGCAAGCAAAAGCGAGTTCAAAATGGCACGTAACCCAGAGCCTGTTTTTAGGAAAGGTGTTCTTCAGTTTCTTTTTTTAAAATGGACAACGGAGTGTGAAAAGCATATTTAATGTAAGGAACCAACAGAAACTGTAACACAACAATTGCAACGTAGTCTGCGAATACAGCCGCCTCTCGTCGCTCCCGGTGGGACTAACTACAACGATACAAGTCGCATATTCAGAATAAGATTTGCTTGTCTATTACAAGTCAATGTCTTCAATATTACTTTCAGATGATAAAAAACTACGTAGTTCACTTGCCTAATTAGTCTTGTCACTTGTGCGATCGAGCGCTTATTGGAAGGGGCGCTTGCTGGAATAGGGGCGCTTGTTAACAAAACGGATTTCAAGAAAGCCGAAAGAGGTCGCTTATGGGAATCATCGAAAGGCGTTTCGGCGTTTAAACTTTCACTTATCTTTTGCTTTACTGTAAGATGCTTCGCAGGACGTCTTTTGAATTATCGTCTCTTGTCGCACCGTAACTTTACTTTTTTATGCCCCACAAAGTTTGTTTTATTGTGTTTCTGGGCATGGATCCTCTTTGAGTTTCTCGGCAAGTCCTCTTCATCCAGCTGAGAAGACTGAGAATTTGCTTCTTCCTAAGATTTATCTGCCACTTTTTCGTTGAAAAGTAATCTCGTACCCAAATCGATCGATCGATCGATCGACCAATCAATCAACCAATCAATCAATCAATCAATCAATCAATCAATCAATCAATCAATCAATCAACCAATCAATGAATTAACCAATCCATCCATCCATCCATCCATCCATCCATCAACCAATCAATCAATCAATCAATCAATCAATCAATCAATCAATCAATCAATCAATCAATCAACCAATCAATGAATTAACCAATCCATCCATCCATCCATCAATCAATCGATCAACCAATCAATCAACCAATCAATCAATCAATCAATCAATCAATCAATCAATCAATCAATCAATCAATCAAGTTATTTATTTATTTATTTATTTATAATATCACCTCTGAGTGAATGGCAAAGTTTAAAATGCCGAGAAATGGTTGCTATTTAAATTGCAAATGGATTCGCAGCCATCGCTATTTATTTCGTTTACCATGGTGAGTAATCCTCGAACACCGAAACCAATTCGAGGTCCTGCGTAAGCATGCAAAAGTATACAGAATTGGCTTTCCGACCAATGAAATCATCTACTTTGGAATTTTTGACTGATACATCTAGTCCTGGAGTAGGGGTTATCGTTAAACCTGATCGCTTGGTACAAAGGTTAGAGACTCCAGCGAAATGCCAGTCTTTCCTCTGTTGCTTCGGGAAACAATTAAACTTCAACTGCCTTGAAGGAGCTTGGCTAGTTCGAATTCTCCACAGGAGATATTAATAAAGAAAACTTCCTTGCTGACACTTGATGTGAGAAGGAAGAAATTACCTACAGCTCAGCTAGATAGCATCAAATAGCAAGTAAGTTGACCTTATTCACTTCTCACTATTCTCGAGCTACTCGCTAGAAGACGATTGCAGTGGTGGTTAGCAATGGTTACTTTGTTTAGCAAATCAGCCAGAGTGACTGTCCAATCAAATATCTACTTGGAATAGTACAGGTCGATTCAACCGTTCCCTAAACCACGAGCTATCCCTCGATCCTTTCTCGGAGTCAAGCTGCTGCCGGAAGCGAAAGAGATACTCAAAATTCAATCAAACGCTTTCACACTATATAAGTTATCAAGCAATTCTCAAGAAGCGAACACTTAAAAACAAACATTCATCAGTTTACTATTGGTCACAATCAAACATTTGATTTCAAATGCGTGATTGCGTGCCAAATTGTGTATATTAAATATAAGACCCTTGGCGCCTAAGCGCGAGTTCTAAGCACGACAATAGCTCACTTCAGAGAATAATGACAGCCTGGTGTCGATAGGATGCAGTCCTGATTATTTGAGCGTCTCACAAGTAAGTAAATACAGAACACGCGGCGAATACCCAAAGTTACATCATTCAGTAAAAAAGAAGTAGCAAACTGGTTAGAGAAACCCAGTTCTCAATAATCAGCTCTCTCCTCAAGCTATCACTCTTCATGTTTTTTAATTCCACAAACCCGAAACCGTGCAAGCATTATGAGAGAAGCTCTAGATATAGCGCAACTTTACCGTTGAACAGTCTAACTCAAGATGTGAGAGCTAGCAAGGTCCCTCAGTACCTTTTAAACGAAACAGGAGAAGCACAATTTTCAGAGCCAGTTTTTATGGCTCATCAGCACATTCTTCTGGTTATTTATACTGTACAAATATCAGTTACAAATATTTTCACTCACCTCTCATCTTGACATTAAGGGTGCGCGTTTCTTTGGGAGAATCCGAAAACGGATTTGTGATCCCAGATCATATGGATTCTTTGACTCCAAAGAAACGCAAAATCCGAAAAAGGATTATTTTGTCATGACAAGACAGAATGGAAGCACGCAATATATCTATCAGAATGATATTTCTCTCGTAATGCCCTAGAATTCAACTAGAATGGAATACAAATAATTTATAAACAAGGACAGTATCTGCAGAAGTGTAAGTGAACTCGCTATTTGCGTTCACAATTAGCAAAATCTGGTCCCTGCCCTGAATTTAATACCGAAATGGTACACAAATGAAGTTATCCTGACGTGTCAATGCTTCTGTCTGTACTTTTGGAGAAAACTTTTCAAATATACGGAACGCAATAATCACCTGAATTTTCGTTTCCACGATCGAATGTTTTGTCACGCAAGATCGAGAAAAAAATATGGCGAGACCAGTAAATTTGAATGGAAGACCGCTTGACAGATGTACTATTTTCGGATCCGTCCCCGAAAGAAACGCACGGATCATGAATCCTAAAAATCCGGATTTAGATTTGATCTGATGTATCCACTCGGAGTGTGGATTCTTCAGATCACTAATCCCTGATTAATCCATTTTCGGATTAAGGTAAAGAAACGCAAAATCCGTTTTTGGGGGATACAAGAATCCGGATTTGGATTTTTCCATAGAAACGCATCCTTAGTGTCATTTAGCGTTGTCGTTGACAAGTTCAAGAGCTTCAAAGTCAAGTCTTTAGGAGACATTCAAAGTTTTAAATGGAGCTCCTTGAATAACTTGATCGAAATCACTGCTACGTGGTTGACTAATTTGCGACAATGGCAAAAGATATTCTTTGTACAGCAAACCTACGCATAAAAACATTTTCGTTCACAAAATGTGTTAAAGTCGAGTTACGCGACTCTGGTCTACAACATTTCCTTGAAATTATGTTCGTTTTGAAGGGTAGAAAATTGTTGCAACTGTACGTGCTAAATTAATCACTTCTCCTAACAATAATTTCAACAGATACAGCTGTAAGACACGCTTAATTCAAGAATGACTTAAATTTAATGAGGTAACTCGATGCAAGGACCACTTGGACAAACAGTAGCGAGGTGAAGCTGGATCTTGGTGTAGATCAGGATCAGCAATGTTGAATAAAACAAAAAACCAATTGCAAGGCTGATCGGACAGCTAAGAAGGGTAATAATTTTATTGCCCAATATTTCGGTGAGACAAAACTCACCTTCATCAGGGGCTGTAAAAGCTAAGTAAAAATCGAATGAAACGATTACAAGATTTAAAATGATTAAAATGAAAAGATTAAATATGATTGGGGTTGACAAACATAAAAAGCGGAAACGTGACTAACAGCTTTTTTTAAAAATAGAAATAGATTAAGTTTCATCTCGTCTGTTTATTCCGTGGGGTTCAAGTGTCTTGCCCTTTGAAATCAAAAATGCTTCTCTGGCTTTACGAATACTGTCCCTGTTCGAGTGAATGAGTTCTAGGGGAATGAGTTCTATGTCGTTGATGGAGTGGCCAGGGAGAATGAAGTGATCTGAAACGGCGGTGGGTTGATCAATGTGACGATGGGTGATCGCTTTTTCGATTACGCGTCTGTGTTCCCCAAATCTGTCGCTGAGTTGACGTTTAGTTTCTCCAATGTATTGTACCTTGCATCTGGAGCACTGTATCATATAGATGAGATTGGAAGATGAGCAAGAGATGTGATGTAGAATTTGCCTTTGTTCGTTAGTGGAGAAGAAGGTGTAAAACGTGGTTCCCTCTGTAATGAAAGGACATGTTTTGCACCTACTTCTGTTACAGCGGAAAGCTCCAGGTGTTTTGGGGGGTGGTCTGCGGTGTGTGGCTCTGACTAGAATGTCACGTAGGTTGTTGCAACGGCGGTATGATATGAGAGGAGGAGAAGGGAATGCTGCTTTGCATCGCTGTGAAGAACGAAGAATGTTAAGGTTGTTGAAAATGATTTGACGTATGTTAGGAAGGGCTGGATTAAATGTTACTACAAACGGGATTCTGTTATTCTCTTGTTTCGTAGATGTTTCGAGGGCTTTGCTGCGTGGAATTTGACGCACTTTCTCTATTTCTTCTTTAAGAAAACGGTGTTGATATCCTCTCTTGATTAAATGTGTTGTGAGTGCGTTGGAACGTGTGTTAAAGAACTCATCCGTTGAACAAATTCTTCTAAGTCGTAAGGCCATGCTGAACGGGATTGATTGTTTGGTGTGAGATGGGTGGCAGGATGATTTAAGGAGATACTGATGTTTGTCTGTAGGCTTAACATAAAGGTCAGTTTCTAATCTGCCGTTGATGAGCAGTACGTTAACATCAAGGAACGGGATTTCGTTGTAGGAGAAGGAATTGGTAAATTTGATTGTAGGGTGTAGGTTGTTTAAGTATGTGATAAAATCATTTAATTTTTCTTCGCCATGTGTCCAGAGGAGGAAGATGTCATCGATGTAACGCCACCAAATTAGGGGAGAATGTGAAGCAGCTGCTAGAGCGTCTTTTTCAAATTTTCCCATGAAAAGGTTGGCGTATGAGGGAGCCATTTTGGTCCCCATAGCTGTTCCGTTAATTTGTCTGTAATGCTGCCCATTAAAAGTGAAACTGTTATTAGTAAGTATCATGCGAATGAGATCACAGAGTCTGGTCGTCTGGATAGTAGGATTGAGCCGTTGGTCCAGAAATTCGCTGCAGGCTTGGATTCTGTCATTATGAGGTATGTTTGTATAGAGTGAAGATACATCAAGGGTAACGAGTAAAACACCATCAGGTAGTTGACCGATGCTGTTGAGTTTGTTGAGAAAATGGGTGGTGTCTTTTATGTAAGAAGGAAGTTTGGTAACTAGTGGTTGAAGATGAAAATCGACAAATTGGGAAATACGTTCTGTGGGATGGCTATTGCTAGAGACTATAGGGCGACCAGGATGACCCTGTTTGTGTATTTTAGGAATGGTGTAAAAGCGACCTGGTTTAGGAGAGTTTTCTTTGAGGTATTTCGCTGTCTCGTCATTAATCATTTTGTCAAATTGTAATCCGGAAATGTATCTTTTGACACATTTCAGATCATTTCATTCTCCCTGGCCACTCCATCAACGACATAGAACTCATTCCCCTAGAACTCATTCACTCGAACAGGGACAGCATTCGTAAAGCCATAGAAGCATTTTTGATTTCAAAGGGCAAGACACTTGAACCCCACGGAATAAACAGACGAGATGAAACTTAATCTATTTCTATTTTTAAAAAAAGCTGTTAGTCACGTTTCCGCTTTTTATGTTTGTCAACCCCAATCATATTTAATCTTTTCATTTTAATCATTTTAAATCTTGTAACCGTTTCATTCGATTTTTACTTAGCTTTTACAGCCCCTGATGAAGGTGAGTTTTGTCTCACCGAAATATTGGGCAATAAAATTATTACCCTTCTTAGCTGTCCGATCAGCCTTGCAATTGGTTTTTTTTTTTTGTTTGTTTTTTTTTTTTAATTTAATGCTGTGTCTAAATTCGAGGAAATTCGGCCAAACATTCTACACCCTGCAAAGGTTTGAAACTCCATAGCAGAATTCAAGTTTGCATAATTATCATAGCCGGGCAAAATGGTACGCGTTAAAAAATGTTCGACTCTGAACCTCTCACTGGCCCAGCAACAAAATCTGTCACTCCGTATTTCTTAGACACTGTACTATCAATTTATGCTATTCAGACAAATATAACAAAGTGTGCAACGAAAACACGGTGGGCAAATTTGACGCCTAAAAGTGTATCCTTGGAACTACTTTCGCATTTTTTATTCATTTGAGCTCAAACTTTGCAGGATGGTAGAACTTTGTATTCCAAAAAATAGTATGTTTTTTGTTTTTCAATTTTAACGGTTTTTGGCGGGAAAATGACGTTACAAGATTGACAGCAAAATTTAAAGTTCAAGTTATGGCCAAACAAATAAATAGTTTTGAAAGAGCGTGACGTAATAGAAACAATGTGAAAAAATATTTGGAAAAGCTCAATTGGTTAAAGAGTTATTAAGCTTTAATTTTTGAATTTTCCGCCATTTTGTTACTATTTTTAGAAACATAAGTACATTTCAAGATGCTATATCTCTTAAAGCAATTGAGCTTTTCCAAAAATTTTTTCACATTTGTTTCTATCCCGTCACGCTCTTTCAAAATCATTTATTTGTTTTGCCATAACTTGAAATTTAAATTTTGCTGTCAATCTTGTGACGTCGTTTTCCCGCCAAAAACCGTTAAAATCGATACGATTTTTTGGAATACAAAGTTCTACCATCCTGCAAAGTTTGAGCTCAAACGAATAAGAAATGTTAAAGTAGTTCCAAGGATGCACTTTTAGGCGTCTTACTATATGCCCACCGTGAAAATGTTTACAAGGCCCCATTTCAGACTTGGCTCTTAGACTAAAATAAATTGTGTAGACCACCGATTTATCGAAACCTACTCAGTAGGTCGAATGGCATTCGATGAACGCGCTTCTAATACAGTAACACTATTTAGAATGTTATTCAATGAAAACATTTAGAACTTATTTACGGTTGTATCTCTTCGTTTTTTGGATAAGGAGGTTAATTGGAAAAAACACATATTAACATGTTATTTTAAAATCTGGGAGGCAAAATAGGTTTGTTAACGACGCTTGATTTTCTTTTGGCTGTCTTGGTACAAGCACAAATTAGTAACGACAGGTTAAAACTGAACAGTTTTTATAATACTTCTTCTCGGGAAATTTGAGTGACTGACGAATTCCAGTCAGAATATCGATAACAACGAAGAAAGTGTTCTCAGCATAGGCTGTTGTTTAATGGGCAAATTGGAAAATGGCCACCTCTTTCTTCACAATTTTCATGTTACACAAGACCGGCATACAACCAAGACAACCAAGCAACACCGAGCTACCGTTGTCGTTTTTACCACGTGGGTGTCGTAGCAACCACGAAATTTTAGCGACCTTCAGATTGGACTACGAGTTCGAGTACGAGTAGGAGATTAAGTAAGAGTTTTGAACTCCTGGTCACGGGCTTTCGATTGCGATCTAACTTATAATATCGTTCCTACAACATCCTTCTCTACTGGTCAGCAACAGGGAGGAACGAGGGCTCTGAGGAACATAGCTATTTCGAAAGACGTACTCATACTCAATCTCTTACTAGTAGCCAGATCTGAAGCTCGCTTTTGTGGTTGCCACGGCAACCACGTGATGTCCATTATCTCATCATCAGTGAACCGTTGTTCAAAAAGGAGACAATTTCCAGTGGTTATGAATTTCTGCCATTTATGCCGATGAACCAATGAGGGGTCGATAACCAACAACCTTGCAAGTCATTGAATGACTGAGAAAGCTCATTACCTTCTCGAATTGTTCACAGGAAAGATTTAAAGATCCTTAAAGGCTCCGCTTGGGGTCACCATATGATCCATCTGCAAGCAGTCTCAACCCTGTCGGATCGGCTATGAGAACTGAAACCAGAACAAGCATGTTACTTGCTATGTGAATTGACTGAATTCGCTTTGCCGCTCAAATTATTTGTATATTTCTGTTTTTCACTGTCAAAAAACTGCCAAACTTCTTATAAGTCTTGTCGGTAAAAATGAGGATTCAAGATGACAGAAGCCTTCGATGAGGCGATTTTTCCCTTTTCAGCTGCCTATTTCCAGTGTCACTCGGATGTAATCTCGACACTGTGACAAGGTTGACCGACGGCAATAATAATGCGGTAACACGTCATCGCTTTAAAGGTGATTAATTTCCAGGTTTGGCGCTGAAATACCTTTTCGCTTTACAGATTTTGGAGCAGAACTCAGAATGGCAACTGGAGCACCTGACAAAGACAAACCAATGGATGAAAAATATAGAAAGATCTTAAGGAGGGTCAGGGTGGAGCTGGTGAGAGACATGAATGTTAGGAAGGTTTTACGTCATATGGCAGCTGCTGATGTGTTTACAGTAGAGGATGAAGACATAGTAAAGTCAAAGGGTAGTCGACAGGAGCAATGTGAAACCTTTTTAGATATATTACCAACAAGGGGCTCAAAAGCCTATGGCAGCTTCATCAAAGCACTCAAGGAAGTTCAATCGTTCCTCGCTGAAGTTGTAATTGAAGCCGGTAAGTGATTGTAATGGTGCTGTTTGTTCAGACCTTGTGTGTAGACCAGGTGTTGTAAGCGCCCATAGCGCTAGATTGTTCCGATTCACCACAAACATGTATCCTTTCTGTTCAAGACCACTGAGCTTGCTTTAAAGTAGGGCATTCTCTTGATTATGTTAACAGGGTCGGATCCTTGAGGGATATTTTAGCCGCAATACCCGGAATCATAAGAAATATCATGGTATTTGTGAAGATGTACCATTGGCTCGGGCGTCTTGAAAACCACCGCACTCCTGTGTGGGAGGCGCTGAAAGGGTAGAGAAAGGGGCGACTTGGGAGATAAAAAGCTTTATATCTTGGGTGTTTGGACGCCGATTTCACTAAAACTAAACAAGAGTATTCAAGAATAACTTGGTGAACAGGGAAGGTTTGGATCGAACTTTAGGGCAACGATTCATGCTACTTCAGTTAAAATTTGTAAAACGTTCTTTTGTTCTTTTTTGTTTTTTCTTTGTCCCACGCTCGCGACATGTTGAATATTCCATCTTTTCTTTTTCTTCTCCGAGCTTAAAATTCACCATCTTTCTTTATTTATCACCTACAGGGCACTTCGACATTGCTGATCCTAGCAGTATGCAGGACGCGTGTCACCACGAACTCAGTAAATATGACCTATGCTCGCCACGAGTCTCCCAGTAGCTCAGTGGTTAGAGCGTGCGACCGGTGTACGGAAGGTCTTGGGTTCGATTCCCGTCGGGGACTCAGATTTTTTCGTTGTCCCACGCTCGCGACATGTTGAATATTCCATCTTTTCTGATTTCTTCTCCGAGCTTAAAATTCAGCATCTTTCTTTATTTATCACCTACAGGGCACTTCAACATTGCTGATCCTAGCAGTATGCAGGACGCCTGTCACCACGAACTCAGTAAATATGACCTATGCTCGCCACGAGTCTCCCAGGAGCTCAGTGGTTAGAGTGTCCGACCGGTGTACGGACGGTCATGGGTTCGATCTTTTCTTACGTTCTTTTGTGTTCACGTTTTCTCCGAAAATAAATCAAGCTTATTTGAAAGCCCTTTGAAAACGAGGAATGATGGTGCTTAATTTTTGACCATATCTCTGTTCATTCCAGAGATAATCTGTAAGAAACTACATTTTTTAAAGGTTGGCAAAATAGGTTCTTGCATTTTGGGGTAGTTGTTCGCAATTTAGGCTAAGTTGGTTCTTAATGAGGTTCTTAATTTCTATGAAGGAGATATAGTTGTTGATTACCAGAAAAATAAATATACAGTATTAACATATTATTATTTTATATATTATTATATTTATTTATACATTATTTATCTGAATTATAGTACTTTTATTTGTAATTACTGTCTGGTACAGTATTTTCTTGTATTATAAATTGGCAATCTCAAAGTCATACTCCTTTGTAAAAATGTTCATCATAACTTAATTGTAACCCACATGCAAGTACCTGCTTGATGTTGCTTGGCTTAACAGGTTCTTATATTTTTGGGTATTAAAATGGCAAATTTCTGCCAGCAGGTTCTTAAACCACTAGGTTCTTACACACAGGTTCTTACTGTATTGTGTACAGAGCAAGGGCGACAAATCACAAAATGGAGAATATCTCCAGAAATATTGGTGTAAAAGCTAAAAGTTTGTATGGTTGTTGAACTTCACAAATACGTGTCTTTTTTTTTTCATGTTCAGGCAAAGTTTCAGCTCCTTTACACAAATTAATATTTCCGGAGATATCCTTCACTTTGCGATTTTTTTCCATGCTGCGGCCACAACACGACGGTTATTCCGGGTTTGTTACCAAGAATACCACTGGAGCCAATCTCGGCTTGATCCAAAGCCATCTTCACTTTCACTGAACATGATCTAGGAACACTACAACTCCTTAATCAAGAGAATATGGTACATTAAGTTCGCTCAAATCAACATTATGGTGAGCAAACCACAAATTAAACTTTGTATTACCTCCCGCAATGTCATATTCTAGAGCGTTATATTAAGGAAACTCGACAACTTACGAACTTAACTAAACTAATATCTTGTATTTTTTGGTTACATGTTTGCGGTATTTTTTAAAATCAATTTTAAACGATACAATTTGAAGACCTTTAAACTGCGCATACGATTACTCTCTCTTCTACCCCACAGAAAACAAGGAACTTAATGATGAACTAACCTCAGAACGGCAAAATAGTGCTGGCCTTCAAGGAAAACTTAGATCTCTACAAAGACTTCTAGAAGCTGAAAGGAAAGAGAAAGAGAAAATCGAAGACAGATATAAGGCGCTTACTGAAAAGCTACGATGCGAGGAGGGAGTGATCGCAACAAACAAAGACAATAAAGAACGGGAGAGAAGACAGCATGAACTAACAGACCTCAACAACAACGAAAAAAGAAGCTCCTCGATAATAACCGATGTCCAAGGTTTGGGTGGTGAAAAATTTTGTCCGCAATGTAACGATTTGAACAAGAAGATCATCAAAAGTTTGACTATAGAGGGAGAACTACAAAAGAAAATTAATCAGTTAAAAGAGGAGAACAAAAAGTTGAAAGAGGAGAAAAAAAGACTCACATCAAAGATCAAAGTCATTGAAAAACAAATAAGTATGGATGAACTGAAGGATGTAAAAGCTGAATGTGATCGGCTGAAAAGAGAAAAAGAATTCTTCTCTACTGAAATGGCAAACCTTCGTGAGAAAGTGGATAAATTGGGCAGCAAGAACGAAAAGTTAGAAGACGAAATGACTAAAAGCAAGACGTTTGTGAACTGTAAGTAAACACTCATTGTTTATCTTATATGGTGATTTAGCATGACTTAGTGGACTGACCATTGATAAAGTCGTAACATAATTGGCTATGTAGGTGCTTCCTATCAATCGACACAACGGCATTGGAACGCAAAAGGTGTAATATCAATATTTTGTGTTTACTGGGTCATGCTAAAATAATTAAGGAGCCTGTTTGCTCCCGGTTTCCATGGACGTTGATAAATGACTGGGCCGGGCTTGCCAACCGCTATACCCCATTCATAAGCCTCTGCCAGCCGGGCTGGAAATTAACCCTCGAGCTTGTAGCCTAATAACTGCTGTCTGACTGTGACAACCCTTGGATATCATCATAGCGTGCTCTGATTGGTTCTCTACTGGTAAGCTATCAACTCATAAAGTGAAGACCAACTTTCCCATGGCAGAATGTCGTTATCAGAGAATAACGAGCTTAAGTAGCAACGGGAATGACGGAGAAAACGGAACTGGAAGCTAGTTGACAGTCAGTCGTCACTTCGTCGTCACCCAAGCCCTCCGAGTACGGCTTGAAAAAGTGCTTTAGAGAGGGTGAGTAGTATCCTCTTTCAAAATCATGCCAGCTGTAGAATCCAAAACGCTGCTTTGTTCCATTTCTATTCACTTGCTCGTTTTCTGACTGCGAATAACCTGTGATCAGGCCTATGCTTTACCGAGCGAAACGAAAACAGAGCCTCATCGCAGATTAATTTCTGATACACTTTGACCTCGGGAAGTAATGTTTATTCATCAAATTAATCAGCTTCATACAGAAAAAAGGAACACACTTTTATGAATATCATATTTTTATGGTCTACAGAGGAATCATAATACAGGTAATATTGCCTTTTTTAATGTTATTTTAATCATTATATAGGCGTTTTGTTACCCCACGGAACGGATTTTCGAAGTTCTGGCGTCATCGGTGCTTTAAAAAGAAATGCCTCAGCTAAGCTTGTGGCCACACGTTCCTCTGACGGACCGGGAAAAGCAGCTGACGTACTCTGCCATAGAAATGACAAAACCTGTGGCACAGAGGAAAAGAAAGGCTCGTGGTGGCGCATTGACTTGGGAGAGAATTATCTCTTGTTCATCACTCACTGTGCTTTGAAAAACGGCCGTAATGATGCGGTCCTTCGTAAGTGGCAACTTCAAGGGTCAACGGATGGACGCGACTGGACAGCGTTACGAACTGAAAGGAAACAGTTTGAATATCCTGGTTTTACAGCAACGTGGTCAGTCGAAGGCAAAGTGGAAGCTTTCCGTTACTTTCAAATTCTGCAAACGGGCTTGAATTCGTCTGGAAAATATGGCATTTTTCTCTCTGGTGTCGAGTTTTACGGCGTACTTCTCGAAGTGAGACATGGAATGGGTACGCTATCAAAAAGCTCAAACCATTAGAAAGTTGAAGTAATCTAGATTAGGACAAGGAAGAGGAGGTGAAGGATAGACTAGTTATACTCTTTTCTGTCTCCACAATTCCGGCATTTGCTTATACATGTTGAGTTATTTTTGTTTACACTCGTGAATAACTTTAATTATTAAAATACCTTTAAAAAATAATCAGTTTACCTTAACAATGTGTGGTCACCAATTGTTGTTGATTCGAGTGTTCCCTATCTTCTTCATCAAAGCTCTTCGTTTGTGTGTCTACTTCATGTGGGCGCTGTTTTAATATTAAGGAACAAGAGTTAAAAAACAAACAAACAAAACAAAACAAAACAAATGCTGTCGCAGGTTAGACATGTGGAACACCTTTCACTGCCAAGTTGGGACAGCAGCAGCTGCACCTCGAACAGTAACTGCAAGGTAACAATAAAAAAAAAACTGCCCGTTAGAACTGAACTCTAGTTGCATGAGATGGTTAACAAGGGTGTTTCGAGTTCTTCAAAACTCTGAATAATAATTTTGTCGAGTGTATGCTGAAGTTGAAGGGCATAAAGCGGGTGTTTTATATTTCCTCTATCAAATTAGACAAGGTAGCCAATCAGAGTGCCGGCGTTATACCATTTTTGCGGCATCCATTTTTTTTTCGTTCTTTTTGAGTTTTTTTAATTGTAACCATTTTATTAGAATTAAATTTTTCAAAAAGATTATCCTATTTTGCAAAATTTCAATCGATTTCAAATTATATCGTCCTTACAGATCACATAAATTTTTTATTATAAGACATTAACTTCCCCCGTATTAACCCCTGCTTGCAGAGTTTTGTTTTTCTTATGCATTATGAACTGAACTTGCATTTCATTAGTTTTATTTATTTTGCTAATTACATTGTGTCGTGACCAGTTTTTTGTTCCGTAAACGTGGATTTTTTTCACACAAATGTCGCTTTATACGAGGAGAAGCATTTGCACTGTGGTCTTAAATCGCAAAAATGGGTCTGAATAGAAACAAGGCGAGCATCGTATACATGGGCAGTAAAATGCAGTCCGCCCACTCTCCCCTTATAAGAGTTTTGAATCTCTTTTGCCCGTGAGGTAAATGCGCCTTAAATTTAAAGCGGAATATAGAAGAAAATGACTCTGCAAGCAGGGAAAACGTGTTTTGCCTTTTAATCAATCGAAAGGTAACTTTGAATTTCTCTCATCTATAACAAGTCATTGTAAACTGGATTTAAAAAAGGTATTGTCGGTTTTCGGAGTGAGCTTGACGAATAGCTAGAAATGGTATTGAATAAGCTTCCATAATTTGTTTACGTTTGATTACATATTTTCTCTGGTAGAATGTTCAATTGATTTGTTTTGGTTTGATTCTATTTTAACATATTTTTGTACCAAATCAATCAATGAATCCCTTATAGTGTTGACGTTTATTTGTAAATACCCTTCTACTGTTTGTAATTTTAGTGTATCTTAGATTTAGGGAGTTAGGTCGCAATTGGGACGAAAGTTCTATTCCTTTCTCCTGCCCCCCCCCCCCCCCCCCCACTTACCTTTGGCTTTTTTTGCTTTTTGTTACGTATTGAATTCTTTTTGTTAAATATCTCAGTGTAATTGTTTTGGCAAACGCATTAAAATAAAATAAACAAAAAAAATAAAGTTAAGTGAAGGGGAATTACTTCTAGCTATAGGTAATTTAGTTTCATGCATTCATTGGCCGAGAGCCATTGTCTATTGGAGTACATTTAACAATTATTCAGTGACAAAATCGAGTCGTGGTGTTCATAGCTAACGAGGTGCACAGCGCTGAGTTGCCATGAGTTTATGTACGACAAGATTGAGTGGAATAAATTAGTATATAGACAACCCTCGCGGATCGCGAATCACGATCGCGGCCTGCAAGAGAGTTACTAATTAACTTTCCATAATAAACTTTTTGGTTAAACAAGCGTGCAGAGGCATGTTTTTAGCCCTCTTTTCTCGCCCCACTTCTTCACTATATACCAGGATTTGAACTGGTAGCCCGGATAGCTTGTTTATCAGGCCAAGGGCTGCTGACAGCGCTGAATAACGCAATGCGCACGCTCCTTAAGCCACAACATGCCAAGTCCTCACGCTTGAGTTTTTAAGTGGCTGTTTTGTTCTCACCCCGACTAAAATTGTCCCTGTCTAACGCTTACCTCTGTTTCACAAAAAATCATTCAAATTCAAAATCCATTTGAAAAAGCCGTCCTTTTGAAATGCCTGCGTTTAGCACCGCTGACCAGTTTGACAATTTTCAGCGCTGTTTAGGATTCTATTTTGCCATGTGCCTGGTCAGTTATAGATCACAGATGACGTCAAAATTAAATGTGGCAGGGACGAAAAGGTGGCCAGAAGACGAGTGATTTATGCAAAAGGAAAACAAAACAATTAGTAAAGAAATAAAACTATGAAAACTCGACGTTTATAACTGTTTAATTTAATGAATTCTTCTATTTGTACTTTTACGTAGCCGAAAAGTAAAGGACTCCCTTCACCGCATAATTTTGATCACATTAGTAAAAGCGTTTCCCTTTTGGAAGGAGAACGGTAGTGTAGGCATAAATTTTTTGTTGAGAAGAGTTTCTTGTTCCGGCATTTTTCTGTGTTTTTCGAGCCATGGATTCCACGTTTGAGGCGGTCGAAAGAGTAGAGAAAACATATCCAAGTTACACAGAACAGGACGTAAAACGAAATCGACGAAAGATAAGGACAAATAAATAAGAACAAGACAGATGACTTTAAATGGACCGATGAAGAAGTGGAGATTATTTTTAACAAACGAGTACAAAGTCTCATTCCTCGAGAGGACAAGCTGAGCGTGAAAATTGTCCCACCAATCGCTTGTTCATCCTGGTCTCATCCGAAGTCGTCCTTCTAAAGTGAATCATTTGCAAATTTAAATTGGCAACATTAATGTGTAAACAAGCAATTAAGCTAGAGATAACCCGAGAAGAAGCGAAGCCAACATCCGAGCGTGGCTGTCTGCCATATTGAATACTTTTCTATGGCGGTTAGAGGACTGGTTCTGAAGCTGTGATGTCATGGGTTTGGAAAGTCTTGGGTTTTGCCTTCCACACGACAACGATAAGCCGGCGTTTCAATTCGCTCCATTTTGCACAGCGATCTCGAAAGTCTCCGTTTTTGGTAACCGAATACACCGTTTATGTGTGAACGGGAGGTCAAAACGCAGAGAAAAGAATGCGTTTTTGTACGAAAACATGTACGTGTGGACGCAGCCTAATCTTGGAAGAGGTACTATAGTGGTTTGAATCTTTGTTAGCAAAACATATCTAGCTTTTAGAATAGCATTAAATATTCTTTGAACAAATCAAAGCCTTTTACATGACTTAAAGAGAGTAATTGAGAGTAATTTCGGACGGATAATGTGTTTTGTTGTAAATTTGTCTCTTGGCTGTTTAGCTAATAATGATAAGTAAATTGAGGTTTAACGTGAAATAAGCCGATTTAAATTGGTTGAAAATCGCGACTTGTTTCGACCTTTTAGAGCTTGATTTCACAGGAACTTTGAAATATCCTCAGTGAAAAAGCATAAATTGGGAGTTTTCTATTTCCCTTTCTCAAATCAGTCGAGCTAACCAATCACAGTGCGCGTCCAGGTGTTATCCCGCAATCATCATTAAGATTTATAATTTTGGCTTCAAGAAATTTTCGCTTTTTCTCTGATATAAACGCTTCATGTTCAATTCATCAAGGGAAGTTCTTCCTCTACGTTAACTTTGTCTTTCTTTGGCATCTTTTAATGCAGTTGAACACCACTGAATGATCTACCTGCATTAAAGTGGTCACTGCATTAGCCATTCCCCAAGGGTGACTGCTTAACCAAACTCGTTGGACTGTATTTTGGAAGTCAGAAATGCATTGTGACTCCCGGAATATAGAAAAGATCGCTCTTTTACTCTCATTCCTTCCCAACTATCGATTTCCATTTATAAGTTTGATGGTGTTTCGTTTTGTTGGCTGATTCGAGTCTGTCGAAATGAGCTTGATTTGGAATATTCTAGTTTCCTGTTTGTTTTGTCAAGCGACAAATAATAAACCACATTTTCTCCACTATAGCTTGTTGCGTATTTCTGGTAGCCCACACAGTGCATTCTGGTGGAAAGCGAGCAAAACTGTTGAAATCGAGATTTTCTCTGGCTTTGTATTACATTCAGTCTTTTCGAAAGCCATGTTATATGAACTGCTACTAGGCTTTTGCGGACGCTCCTCGTAATTGCTATATTTGAAAAACACTTGCCTCGTCGTTGTAAATAAACCATAAATCTTGGCGACTGTTTATCAAGATTGCACAGTGCCAGTATAAGTCTAGCTACTAAATCCAAAAATCATGAAGCTATCCCGCGTAAATGCTATACAGTATCAGCACTAGACTTTCGTAAGAGCATTTGTTTCGGTAACAAAACGATTATCCCTTCCAGTGAGTTGACAAGTGACTATTCTAAAAAAAGGGCACCTTTCCTCACAGAGTTATTTCATTCGCTCAGGCCTATGAACGCGGATGCTCGAAACCAAAAGAACGTCAACAACAAGAAATATTTCCATATTTCATTTTTCAAAACACTGGAAATCGAAGAGAATCGTTTGAATGAAGAGAATGGTTTGAATGGTCGCCCTTTAAGGTTTTTACCCATAGACGGACTCGAAAGTGAAGAAGGTTTTGTGAGCACACTGACTTACAGCTAGTAACCAGCCGGAGGACAATAGTTGACTACCGGTGGGAAACGAGCTGCACACATTGGTTTAGAAGAGAAGAAAACGCTACTTAGATGGCGGCCTTGGTGCAAAGATGTGACAATTCTGAACTGAAAGACAGTTTGAAATAAGTCTTTCGGCCACAAGAAACACTCGATGATCCTTGCGACGTTACTTTGGCGGTGGAAGATGGAATAGAATTCAGAGCTCATGGACGTGTTCTTTCACAGGCAAGTCCCTTTTTTGAAAGATTGCTCATCAGTGATATGAAGGAGGCTAACGAAGGGTTGGTTCGATTGGAAATGGTCACAGAATCTGTCATGGGAGATATACTAGAGTTCATTTATACGGGTGGTGTTCAGCGAATAGCTCCAGAGATTTCCCCAGACCTGATTATGATGGCAGATTATCTGATACTTCCCCACCTTAAGGCGTTAGCTGAAAAAGTATTTTTTGTTAAGAATTTTATCATGAGTACTTCAGATTGCATCTCCGCTCACTACTTCGCCGAAAGATATCATTACAAAGAAGTTGGCGACAAGGCCAAAAAATTCATCGATGCAAATTTCATCACCGTAGCGAAAACAGAAGATTTTTTGAATCTGTCCAGCAAAGAGTTTAACAGCTGGATTTCAAGCGACCATGTATATGTTAACGCCGAGGAAGATGTTCTTAAGGTTATTCTAACGTGGATCGATCGTGACAAAAGCGAGCGAAGGAAATATTTCGCCGATTTATTTCGACAGGTTCGCCTTGTTTATGTAACGCTTGACTACTTACACAGTGATATCGCGACAAATGATCTTGTGAAAGATACTGAGGGTTGCTTGGATCTTGTGGAGGACTCTTTGAAGATTATTAACTCTGAAAACTTTAAACATGTGAGCGTGCAGCCTAGAATATCGCTTATGACCCGTACCCATGCCATTGTAGCCGGTGTGGAGAACCATCTCCTATGCTATTTTAATGGTGAAGATATGTGGTACAGATTGGGTGAGAGTTCAAGTTACTCGATTTATTTAGCTCCATGTCATGGTAAACTATTTTCCTTTCATGAGGGAAGATTTCTGAGCTGTAGGCAAGAGATGCAGTGCTACGATCCATTCTACAACTGTTGGACATCATTGCCATACCACGAGAAAGAAGATGTGAAGCAAATATTTGTCAGTAATGACGATAAGATGTACGCTTTGGTGTCTGAACCATCAATCAAACCGAAAGGTGTGATTGATGACGTAAAATGTTTGTCCTACATCAAGCAGTATAGACCAGAATGGGACCTTTGGGAGTGCATATCATCATTTGACCTGGGTTTGAAAGTAAGAATCTGCATTGTGGCCAAAGACAATTTTATTTATTTCCTAGGTGGAGCAGTGCGAGGCTCTTACCTAAACGATGCGTTCAGGTACAACCTTTGTACAGAAGAGTGAGAAAAGATAGCTGATATGCATGAAGAGAGAATGCAGGCTTGTGGTGCTGCGGGGAACGGAAATATTTATATTGCTGGGGGAAACACCCAGAAAGGAGGTAGGCCAAAGTCTTGTGAAGTGTACAACGAAGCAACAGATGAGTGGCAGCTAATGGCAAGCTTGATGTTAGAACCGAACGTGTTCAGCCAGATGGTAAGTGTTGAAGGCAAGCTGTACTGATGTATTGGGTGGTTCATTTGACACAAACTCACTCCACACAAATGAACAAGGGACAACAGTTCAGTGTTATGACCCCCACAAGAATGAATGGATGGTGTCAACAAATATACCTTTTGACAAGAATCTAAACCAAGGATTTGGCCGTGCTTCGGTGTGCTCGATGAGACTTTACAAAGAATTCCTCAGTCGTCTTCAAGAAGCCTCATCACCAAACTCTTTGCCTACTTACGAGGGCAGTGGAGGATCCAGGATTTTTGAAAGGGGGATAGCTGACCCGACAGATCGATATCAGAACAATCCGAGACAAAATCGCCTCAGTGATAGTTTTGTTCCCTTTCTTCCCCCAAAGATAGGGGTTGGCGTTTAGTTTCTTATCTTTCAATTAAATGCATGATTGCATTGTTTTTTGATTTGTATGAAAGTATTATATTTTGTGACTTGTTTTGTGTAGGACAGACATTCAGTTTCGGGATTTCAGTTTCATGGCGGAAAAGCCGCTTGCTACCTTTCATTTTGGTAATTTCCAGCAGTCTCTTTTCTTCTGATCTCCTAATTCTCCTATGGCTTATCGAGCGGCGAGCGGCGTCCATTGCATAACTTGTTATTCAGACATTTCTGCTCCCGAGTACCATGAGGTAGAGAGGATTACTAGACGCAGACTAAGCCTGGAGTCTAATGACTATGTACTAGCCATAAAAATACAAAAAAGTTCCTACTAGTCAAGCTAGTGTATTTTAACCTGAATCACAGTTCACCAGTTTTCCTCTTCAGCTGGTTCTAGATTATGCTGAAACAACCATCAAGACTACTCTCAAAATCGGATTTATCAACTGATTTGATAAGGTAAATTGGCCAAAGTAAATTCAGAAATTCAAAAGCTAACGTTTCGAGCGTGAACCATTCGTCAGAGCGAACGATTAACGTCCGAAACGTCAGCTTTAGAATCAAGTTCGTATGGTTCGTATACTTACATTGTTTCTCATAGCTGTAAAGAGCACACCTAATTTGTCATCTTTTTGCAAACATTTAAATAAGTTGAATTTTATCTGTTGCCAATGTAGTAATTGCCTTTGATGTTATAAATAACTGCCCTCAGACTCGACCCATTAATTATATAGGCATATGTAGACTTAGCTAGCTTTCTATGTGTATGAATTTTTTTCTTGGAATTTTTTGCCAGCTTAGTTCATAGTTGTTTTTTAAACCTGTCAAACACTTGTATCATGAGCCTCTGGCTCGGGCGATTGGGAAACCACTCCCTGTGTTCTTGACATTAAATATATTAAATAAATAAAATAAATTATCCTAAGTTCTTTACGGTAGCCAATTTACCTTATCAACTCAGTTGATAAATCCAAATGTTTGTGTTTCACTTCCCCACCGACGCAGCACCACAGTTTCTTTACAAACCAACCCCTTTATTCGTCCAGAACTCTCAATCTGGGTGTTAAACTGCTGCTAGCTAAAGATGACATAAGGTTATTAGCAACCTTCGCCTGACCTGTGCTTACCTTCAGTACAGCGCCAAACCCGACAAACAATTGCGCAGAACAGGTATTGGCTCGGAGCAGCGAAGAAGACCAAATGCTGCGAGTGCCTGGGCTAGCCACGTACATTGGTGAGAACAAACGAATAACTGAACACAGACAAGCCACTAGAAATGGCGATGTCAACAATAACACTGCTGAGCCCCATTTACAGTCCCACAGAATTGCCTGAAATTCTGCTGAATACTTTGCCGCAGTCGGTTACATTAAGGACTGCTACCAGCGTCTGCCTCTAGAGAGCTGGTTTACTAACGTGAATGCCACTGGAACAATGCTACCAGTTACGGAAAGAATTCATGTGGGTCACTGCTGTTTAGGCCATGATGATGTGAAAGATTTTAATCGATTCCACGAGCAGTCTCTTGTGTCCAACGACTCTGCAATTCTTACAGATAAACGTTTTCAGTGGGGGCTTGATACGGTTTCCACCATTCGAGCGCTTACTGTTTACTTCAAGGATCGAATCAGTCTTTTCGTTCAGCGGAAGAATTCATAATATTGCTGGGATTTACGAGTCAGCTGTTATCCTTTAAGCCTTTCAGTCACGAAAACCATCCTGACGAGTAAAATTTCTTCTTTTCCCAAATCTAGGCCTTTTAGCCGCCGGTGCCTGTAGAGAAACTTGTTGAAAATTTGGGTGGGGAGGTACTGCTAGGTCCCTCAAGACCAGATCCTGTTCAAGACAAAAAACTTAGATTTTCCTCCCTTACTTTTAATCTACCACGTCCCGTGACACGTCCCGTGACACGTCCCGCCAAACGACCACTTCGTTATAACCACTTGAGGTCATCTTATTTGACAACTCCGTTTTAAAACACTTATGAACCGTTGGCGGTCATTTAACGAGGTTCCTTTGTAGGCTGGCCCCAGCTACTTGCTTAGGCACTTAGACTACGCCTTTCACAAGTAGTCTGGTGAAGGGGGCGTCTGCGCATGTTCATTTGAATCCCCCAGTTTTTTGAGGGGCATACTAATTAACAGGAAGTCAACCATTAAAACATATCACGTCAAAGAACAAAAAACTACAGAAACGACCTTGAGTCATTTGTTAAAATTACTGTCGCTAGGAATGATACCATAAGGTATGCAATTACTAGACTAATTTAAGACAAGTCTTAGTGACCCTGTTTAAGACCATCACGGGATGATGTTGCAGATAAAGTTTACTCTATCGGTAAATGTTCACTTGATTTTCCTTAGCGCCGTGAATATCTTTTTGCCTGTTATCTTTTTTTATTTTTATAACAATTTTTTTAGTACTAGTTACCATTAGTCGGTGGTTGGTGCGTTGTCAGGTGTGAACTTATTTTGATAGTGAAATGGCGACTTGGATTAAATGAAAGCAAATAAAATTGCGCTCTCAAGTCGAATACTCAGAAAAAAATGCTGGGTCCTTTCACCGGAAGGTCATGGGTTTGACTTCCGCTGAGTAAAGTGACTTGAGAGCGCTAGCGCATCTTCATTTTTTTTCATGAACTTATTTTGTTGTTGTTCTTGATTTTCAGTTCCCGTTCATTAAGATGGCTGAAAATGTCAAAGGGATTATTTGTAGGAGTTGAATGAACGGTAGGGCGAGCATGTGATTATCGCGACATATTTTTTTATCTAGAACACAAAAGGAAAATAGGAGGGTCGGTGGTTCAAGATCTGGCTCTGAATCATGTTGTGCAGCTTGTCTTGAGATCAGGAACCTTACTTCACATTGTCCCTCTCGAAGCACGTGCATAAATGGGTACAAGTCAACCGTTAGGAAATCCAAACAAATGCCTGGGGGTTTCCCCTCGATGGACCAGCGTCCCGTTTGGGGGGAGTGGTAATGCCGGCTCACCCGGCTTGCTCAACAAGACCTACTATTACACGAGTCATTTTAAAGAATTCTTGAAAAATTATTCATTGTGTTACTGTGTTAGACGACAGGTCAGATTACTAAAAATTGCGATATCGTGTTACTACAATTTGCTGAAAATGCGCAATTACAGTTTACAGCCTTTTCGTGATTACGGTCATTATATATAATGACAATACATTTCCTAATTTTCTGTTCAAAAGGACCGACTTTTTCAACCTTAAGAATGTGGGGGTTCAAATTGGCGAGTCAACAAATATTAGCTCAATAAAACTGTTCTCGATCCCCATTAACCCTGTTATCCAGTGGGTGAGTTATCCTTGGTGTTTTCCAGTGGAGCGAGTTGACAAAGCTTAAAAATTCAAGATTTCGCCGGCAAACTCTTGGAGATTCAAAATCTTCCTCAGAAAAATCTTGAATTTTGAGTATTTTTGCGGCAAATCTTACAAGTTCAATATATTATACAAAAGTAAAGTGTAAGCTTGTAAAGAAAAACATAACCGTCCGACCAATAATGGGCCCACAAATTGTTGCCAACGTTATGGGTTCATATCTCTAAAGTTATAAGCGAAGAACCGTTTCCTACAAGTCAAAAGACTTGAAAAGCGGTCCACGACATCGCTAAGAGCTTGTTAAAGGGGGCAGTCTCATCAATTTTTAATATCACTGCGAAAAGCCAAAAGACACATTTTTATCTATGGAAGCCTAAAAATAATGGTCCAGTAGCATTAAAATGGCTATTCCAGTACATGGAAACTGTAATACGTATGTCTGGATAGAGATGGCCAGGATGGAAATGGCGTCCGACTTGAAAACTTCTGGCAGAATTTTTCAAGTTTCTGCCCTTGTGTCTCAGACAAAATCTCTTAAAAACTAATTTTGGCCTGTTTTTGTGTTGAAAATTAATTTAATATTGTCCCCTTGGTGGTCTAAAAGCAATTCATGTGTGAGCAAGGTACTTTGAGATAAATTAATCAAAATTGTGACAAAGAAGATAGGAAAATCGCCATGAGACTGGCCCTTTAATGACTTGGTTCCCATAACGTTGGTCTGTTATCATTCCGAAGTCCCGACAATTCGTACAAGTCCCTAGAACCGTTAAAGGCTCTGCGAAATCGTGAAATTGGCCGTGGAAATATTGGGGAATCCGAGCACGCCCGCCATTCCTTATTTTTAAATGGTCTTTATTCTAATAAAAGCATATTAAGTAACATTTCATCATTGTGTAGTTTTCAAAATTTTAAACTTACTTAAAGTCTTACTTTTAGACTAACTTCAACAGTAAAATTACTGGAATGTTTTTAAAAATGCTGTCGGAAGGAAAACAGTTGTTGATACCTTCTCTCAGGCATTCCTTGTCTCACCTTGAGGAGGATTCCGTATGAAAGATGAATGCTATATTTTCCAGAGGAATTGGTGGTTATTTAATTAACACGAAAGTAACGGAAAGCTGTCACTTTGCTTTCGATTGGCCACGTGGCTGTAATAAAGCTGCGATCAGTTTTCAAATGTTTCTTTCCCGTCTTCAGAATTGTCCATTTGCGCCCATCAGTATGGCGGTTTTTCAAGGCACAGTGAGTAATGAACAGGAGATTATCCTCTCCCAAGTCAAAACACTACCACGAGTGTTCCTTTGCTTCCGTGCCACAAGTTGTGGTATTTTTGTGTAACAATTCGTCACTTGCTTTCTCCAGCCCATCAGTGGAACGCACTGGCAACAAGTTTAGCTGAGGGAGTTTTCTTCAACACAAGTGATAGAAGACACTATAACCCCTGTTATCCTTTGTATTCGGTATGGAGACAACTGAAAAAGAATTATTATGAACTGGAACCATTTGATATAATTCTAGCTTACGAACACCACATTCATCCGACCATCTCATTATTATCAAGAATTTGTTTTTGGCCCAAACCACTGCTTAGTCATTATCTTATCTGAAAACCTTGCCAATACGACCGTCCCGCTAACGAGGCCAACGGCCACTTTTTGGAGCAACAAACCGCCCTTTCCCTCTTTTTAAGGGTTTATTCTCATGAACGATGATCAAAGGCCTTAATTTAGACTGCCACCTTGTTAGCTCAGTTGGTTGGGACCAGACTGTGGAGCGGTAGGCATGGGCTCGATTCCCAACCGGACCAACACTCAGGGACTTTAACACAGTCTGACAATCCACCCAAAACACTGACTTACAACTAGTAATCTCGGCGAATGCTAGTGCTTCTTTGCATCTACTGTACAATCTGACGAGCGAAAGGCATCCCATCAATTCTAAGCGTGTAATTGATTTCTTCGTCAAAGGTGTGACGAACGCTTTAATGATGAGCGGTATACAGGAATAACTACCGTCCGCGAGCTTCCATCTCAGAAATATGACAGATCCATATGCTTTCTCTCCGCCGTCCCAGAACCCATGGACTTCTGGTAAACCAACAGTGGTCCCTGGCTTCAGTTTTCCGTTAAACTCGTGCTTGAGAAGTTGATTGAGGGTTTGGATATTCTTTATCCCCTTCAATTGAATCTCTCCTGGTAGGGTCTCATCCCACGCATATCCTTCGCTCCACAATTCTTGTAAATTGATCCTTAGTTCGATATTTGCCGGGATTACGAGACCTAGAGGATCCCACGATTGAGCAAGACAGGCGAGACAATCCCTCTTCGTCAGATTCCTCACATCTGTAACGACTTCTTTTCCTTGAAGAAAATTTGCCATGAGTTTTGCTCCATTTATGACCAAGGAAATCTGTAAATTCTTCATTTGTCTGGTCAATGTTCTTGCTGTTAGAATGCCACGCTTTGACTTGGAATTGGCCTATGGCGAGTATGGCGTCGATTTCACTCGTAATTTGCTTGCTCCTCGCTTCTTTCTCTCTGGAACCTCCAATATCATTAACGTAGACGTGCGTACAGAACTATTTGGCTGCTTCTGGGTACTGAGCTTCCGAGGCTTTGGCCAGGGTCTTGACTGCTCCAGCTGCGATATGGGGTGCCGGTTTGTCTCCAAAGTTTAACCTTACCCACTGATAGACTCGGGGCTGTTCACTGTCGTTTGTTCTCCACAGAAACCTGTGAAACATTGATCATCCGGGTGGATCATTACTTGATTGAACATCTTGCGCATGTCGCTAGTATACGCCACTTTGTCAAAGCGCCACGCCATAAGCACGTCAGGCAAACTGTTAATGTAGTTTGGTCCTATCTCGAGATGATCATTTAATGACTTTCCGTTTCCTCCCTTTGTGAAGGCAGGGGTTAATACGGGGAAGTTAATTTATAACAAAAAATTCTGTGATTTGTAAGGACGATATAATTTGAAATCGATTAAAATTTTGCAAAATAAGATAATCTTTTTGAAACCTAATTCTAATAAAATGGTTACAATTAAAAAAACACTCACAAAGAACGAAAAAAAAATGGATGCCGCAAAAATGGTATAACGCCGGCACTCTGATTGGCTACCTTGTCTAATTTGATAAAGGAAATATAAAACACCCGCTTTATGCCCTTCAACTTCAGCATACCCTCGACAGAATTGTTATTCAGAATTTTGAAGAACTCGAAACATCCTTGTTAACCATCGCATGCGACTAGAGTTCAGTTCTAACGGGCAGTTGTTTTTTGTTACCTTGCAGTCAATACAAAAATTGACCTTATTATTAAGACTGTTCGAGGTGCAGCTGCTGCTGTCCCAACTTGGCAGTGAAATGTGTTCCACGTCTAACCTGCGACAGCATTTGTTTTGTTTGTTTGTTTTTTAACTCTTGTTCCTTAATATTAAAACAGCACCCACATGAAGTAGACACACAAACGAAGAGCTTTGATGAAGAAGATAGGAAAGACTCGAATCAACAACAATTGGGACACACATTGTTAAGGTATACTGATTATTTTTTTATAATGTATTTTAAGTTATTCACGAGTGTAAACAAAAATAACTCAACATGTATAAGCAAATGCCGGAATTGTGGAGACAGAAAAGAGTATAACTAGTCTATCCTTCACCTCCTCTTCCTTGTTGTAATCTAGATTTCTTCAACTTTCTAATGGTTTGAGCTTTTTGATTGCGTACTCATTCCATGTCTCACTTCGAGAAGTACGCCGTACAACTCGACACCAGAGAGAAAAATGCCATATTTTCCAGACGAATTCAAGCCCGTTTGCAGAATTTGAAAGTAACGGAAAGCTTCCACTTTGCCTTCGACTGACCACGTTGCTGTAAAACTGGGATATTCAAACTGTTTCTTTTCAGTTCGTAGCTCTGTCCAGTTGCGTCCATCCGTTGACCCTTGAAGTTGCCACTTACGAAGGACCGCATCATTACGGCCGTTTTTCAAAGCACAGTGAGTGATGATCAAGAGATAATTCTCTCCCAAGTCAATGCGCCACCACGAGCCTTTCTTTTCCTCCGTGCCACAGGTTTTGTCATTTCTATGGCAGAGTACGTCAGTTGCTTCTCCCGGCCCGTCAGAGGAACGTGTGGCAACGAGCTTAGCTGAGACATTTCTTTTTAAAGCACCAATGATGCCAGTACTTTGAAAATCTGTTCCTTGGGGTAACAAAACGCCTGTATAATAATTATATGAATAACATTAAAAAGACAGTATAACCCGTTTATATTTACTCTGTAGAGACCATAAAAATATGATTTTCATAAAAGTGTGTTACTTTTATCTGTATTAAGCTGGATAATTCGATAAATAAACATTACTTCGCGAAGTCAAAGTGTAACAGAAGAATCTGCGATGGGGCTCTGTTTACGTTTCGCTTGGTAAAGCATACGCCTGATCACAGGCTAGTCACAGTTAGAAAACGAGCAAGTGAATAGAAATGGAACAAAGCAGAGTTTTGGATTCTACAGCTGGCATGATTTTTACAGAGGATACCACTCACACGCTCCCTAAAGCACTTTTTCAAGCCGTACTGAGACCTTGAATGACGACGAAGTGACGACGGGAATTGCGAATCGCGCCTGCGCACTGACTGTCAACTAGCTTCGGTTCTGGTTTACCTCGTCGTTCTCGTTGTTACTTAAGCTCCTTATTCTCTGATAACGACATTCTGGCATTCTTGGGAAAGTCAGTTTCCTTTCGTTAAGCTTCGCTCTATTAGTTAACGGCCCACCAGCAGAGAACCAATCAAAGCACGCTATAATGAAGATTATGAGTGATTTATCAACGTCCATGGAAACCGGGAGCAAACAGGCTACATTATTATTTTAGCATAACCCAGTAATATTGATAGTACACTTTTTGCGTGCGAAGCCCTTGCGTCCATCGATTTGAAGCCGACCTGCGCAGCCAATCATGTTACGACTTTATCAATGGTCAGTCCACTGAGTCATGCTAAATCACAATATAAGATAAACAATGAGTGTTTACTCACAGTTCACGAACGTCTTGCTTGTAGTCATTTCCTCTACTAACTTTTCGTTCTTGCTGCGCAGTTTATCCACTTTCTCACGTAGTTTTGCCATTTCAGTAGAGAGTAATTCTTTTTCTTTTTTCAGCCGATCACATTCAGCTTTTACATCCTTCAGTTCATCCATACTTATTTGTTTTTCAATGTCTTTGATCTTTGATGTGAGTCTTCTTTTCTCCTCTTTCAACTTCTTGTTCTCCTCTTTTAACTGATTAATTTTCTTTTGTAGTTCCATCTCTACAGTCAAACTTTTGATGATCTTCTTGTTCAAATCGTTACATTGCGGACAAAATTTTTCACCACCCGAACCTTGGACATCGGTTACTATCAAGGGGCTCCTTTTTTCGTTGTTGTTGAGGTCTGTTAGTTCATGCTGTCTTCTCTCCTGTCCGTTATTGTCTTTGTTTGTTGTGATCACTCCATCCTCGCGTGGTAGCTTTTCAGTTAGCGCCTTGCATCTGTCTCTGATCTCCTTTTTCTCTTTTCTTTCGGCTTCTAGGAGTCTTTCTAGAGATCTAAGTTCTTTTTTAAGGTCTGCACTATTTAGTCGTTGTGAGGTTAGTTCATCACGATTAAGTTCCTTGTTTTCTGTGGGGTAGAAGAGAGAACAATTCTATGCGTACTTTAAAGGTCTTTGAATTGTATCGCTTAAAATTGATTTTTAAAAAAATACCCCAAACATGCAACCAAAAAGTACAAGATATCATTTTAGTTAAGTTCGTAAGCCGTAGACTTTCCTTGATATAACGCTCTAGAATATGACACGGAGGTGATGCAACGTTTAATTTGTGCTATGCTCACCGTAATGTTGATTTGAGCAAACTTAATAACTTCTTACTAACTGAACGCGAGGGCCGTACTGGGGAATATTGGCCCGAGGTCGTGGCAGTACGGACCGAGCGCAGCGAGGTCCGTACAAAAACGACCGAGGGCCAATATTCCTCAGTACGGTCCCGAGTAAGTGAAGTTAGTAAGTAGTTTATTATGTGGCATCATTTTTCGTACGAAACAACACTTCCGGTAGTTCCTTCAAGTCAGTTTCCGGCGCGATGTCAAGGAGAGAAGCCAGCGATTTTAACTGGCTTTCGAATCAGTTTGATGATCGTTGCTGTCGATCGGCGAAAACTTGCGTGGCTCTTGAATGAAAACTGCTCTGCTTCTAATATATGTGTCAGTTTTTCGTCGTCCTCTACAACACAAGACAGTTTTATTTGAAAATACGTCTTCGTTATGGGCGGAGACAATTCGGGAAAAAGAAGAATAATGAAAAGGCCGCGATAAAATCTCAGAAACGTGCTTCTCCAACTGGAAATTGTGGCCGCGTGTTAGTCCGTAATGTAAACGAAGGAACACTCGAACTTAAAAAAAAAGACACTGGAAATTATCTCTCCATCAAATACTGCAAGTTGTTTGCTTCAGTGGCTTTATGGAGAACTTTATGGATGCTGAGAGCAAATTTTTGCCTCACCTAACAAAGTTGTTTTTAGCGTGAGCTACAGCAAGAGCGGACTTGTGAACAAGCTAAACTTATTTTCAAGGATGTCCACTACAAGAGCAAAAATCTCGCTGAGGAATCAAGGTACACTGTTAGTTTAATACATGAACGTGCAGCTTTAATTTGTTCCGTGTGGAAAACGCTGACTGAAGCGATGGCCAATATTAAACTAGACAAGAACATGATCGTTTTCTTTCGATTTACATTTGCTGATGAAAGCCGTTTGCTAGTTGTTTTGCAGTTTTCAGTTTTTTTTTTGCCGAGAGGTTTTCTTGTGAGAAACTTACTATTTTGTTAATGCTGAATTTTAATAATTATTGTTTAAGTGTTGGCCGATTTACGCGGCTCTTTACAGCTTACAGTCTAAAAGCCGTTCAAGAAAACAATAAACACACACAGTCACTGAAGAACGTTGGCCATGTTTTTTGATTCACTGCTGGCGAGTGTTTTGCTTATATCAAAAAGTCGGTAAAGTTAATTGAAGAGCGCTTTTTCTAGACAGGCGTGTTTACCTCGTTCATTCCGGTTTTGTACCAGCTCCAAACCTTTCCTTTTTTAATCTTCCTGCGTTTTCGGAGTTTGAATTTTGCGGGAGCGGGAGCGCAAAAAAAAAAAAAAAATCTCCAAAAGGACCGTTTCCATAGTAATGGTCCGTACTGTAAAATCCCAACCGAAAACTAACCAATCAGAACACTCGATTTAGACTGGAGAATTGCTTGACAGATAATAATGTACCATACTCTCTTGATTAAGGAGTTCTGGCGTTCCCACATATCATGTTGACAGCGAAGATGGCTTTGGATCAAGCATTGCCGGGTTCAAGTGGTATACTTAGCAACAAACCTGGAATAATCGTCATATTGTGGACACAGCATGGAAACAAATCACAAATTGAAGAATATTTTCGGAAATATTTGTGTAAAGTAACTGAAACTTTGCCTGAGCAGTAAACTTGAAAAAAGACATACTTGTGAAGTTCAATAACCATACAAACGTTTAATTTTTTACACCAAAATTTCCGGAGATATTCTCCATTTTGTGATTTGTCGTTCTTGCTCTGTCCATAATATGACGTCAGATTATCTCTGGAATGAACAAAGATATGGTGAAAAATTAAGCACCATCATTCCTCTTTTTCAAAGGGCTTTCAAATAAGCTTGATTTATTTTCGGAGAAAACGTGAACACAAAAGAACGCTTTACAAATTGTAACTGAAGTACCTTGAATTGTTGCCCTAACATTCGATCCAAACCTGCCTTGTTCACCTAGTCATTCTTGAATACTCTTGTTTAGTTTTAGTGAAATCGGCGTCCAAACACCCAAGATATAAAGCTTTTTAGCTCCCAAGTCGCCCCTCTCTCAACCCTTTCAGCGCCTCCCACACAGGAGTGCAGTGGTTTAGAAGTCACTCGAGCCAATGGTACATCTTCATAAATACCATGATATTTCTTAAGATTCTTTTTTACAAGGGTATTACGGCTAAAATGTCCCCAAGGATCCGACCCTAATTACATAATCAAGAGAATACCATACTATACCAAAACAAGCTCAGTTATCTTGAACAGAAAGGATACATGTTCGTGGTGAATCGGCAAAATCTAGCGCTATGGATGCTTACAACACCTGGCCTACACACAAGGTCTGAACAAACAGCACCATAACAATCACTTACCGGCTTCAATTACAACTTCTGCGAGGAACGATTGAACTTCCTTGAGTGCTTTGATGAAGCTGCCATAGGCTTTTGAATCCCTTGTTGGTAACATATCTAAAAAGGTTTCACATTGCTCCTGTCGAGAACCTTGTGTTTTTATTATGTCTTCATCCTCTACTGTAAAAACCTCAGCAGCTGCCATATGACGTAAAACCTTCCTTACATCCATGTCTTCCACCAGTTCCTCCCTGACCCTCCTTAAGATCTTCCTATATATATCATCCATTGGTTTGTCTTTTTCAGGTGCTCCAGTTGCCATTCTGAGTTCTGCTTCAAAATCTGTAAAATGAAAAAGTATTTAAGTGCCAAACCTGGAAATTAATCATTTTTAAATCGATGACGTGTCACCACATTATTGCCGTCGGTCAACCTTGTCACAATGTCGAGATTACATCCGAGCAAAACTGGGAATAGGCAGCTGAAAAGTGAAAGATGACGTTATCGAAGGCTTCTGTCATCTTGAATACTTATTTTTACCTACACTGAGACTTATAAAAAGTTTGGCAGTTTTTAGATAGTGGAAAACGGAAATATACAAATTATTGGAAGAATCATTTTGAACGGTAAAGCGAATTCAGTCAATTCAGATAGCAAGTAAAATGCTTGTTCTGGTTTCAGTTCTAATAAGCCGATCCGACAGGGTTGAGACTGCGTGCAAATGGATCATATATGGTGACCCCAAGAGGAACCCTTTGAATCAATCCTGTGAACAATTCGAGAAGGTAATGAGCTTTTTTCTCAGACATTCAATAACTTGCAAGCTTGCTGGTTATCGACCCCTTATTGGTTGTCATACATGGCAGAAATTCATAACCAGTGGAAATTGTCTCCCTTTTGAACAACGGTTCACTGATGATGAGATAATGGACATCACGTGGTTGCCGTGGCAACCACAAAAGCGAGCTTCAGATCTGGCCACTAGTAAGAGATTGAGTATGAGTACGTCTTTCGAAATAGCTATGTTCCTCAGAGCCCTCGTTCCTCCTTGTTGCTGACCAGTAGAGAAAGATGTTGTAGGAACGATATTAGAAGTTAGATCGCAATCGAAAGCCCGTGACCAGGAGTTCAAAACTCTTACTTAATCTCCTACTCGTACTCGAACTCGTAGTCCAATCTGAAGGTCGCTAAAATTTCGTGGTTGCTACGACACCCACGTGGTAAAAACGACAACGGTAGCTCGGTGTTGTTTGGTTGTTTTGGTTGTATAGCATGAAAATTATGAAGAAAGTGGTGGCCATTTACCAATTTGCCCTTTAGCAACCTATGCTGAGAACACTTTCTTCGTTGTTATCGATATTCTGTCTGAAATTTGTTAGTCACTCAAATTTCCCAAGAAGTTGCATTATAAATAAGAATGATTCAATTTTAATTACATGTCGTTACCAATTTGTGCTTGTACCAAGGACAGCCAAAAGAGAATCAAGGGTCGTAAACAAACCTATTTTGCCTCCCAGATTCTAAAATAACATGTTAATATGTGTTTTTTCCAATTAACCTCCTTATAATTATCCAAAAAAGGTAGAGATACAACCGTAAATAAGTTCTAAACGTTTTCATCAAATAACATTCTAAACAGTGTTACTGTATTGGGAGCGCGTTAATCGAATGAGTAGGTTTCGAGAAATCGGTGGTCCACACAAGTTATTTTAGTCTCAGAGCCAAGTCTGAAAAGAGGCTTTGTAAACGTTTTTCGTTGCACCCTTTGTTATATTTGTCTGAATAGCCTAAAATGATAGTACAGTGTCTAAGGAATACGGAGTACAGATTTTGTTGCTGAGCCAGTGAGAGGTTCAGATATCGAACATTTTTTACCGCGTACCATTTTGCCCGGCTATGGTAATTATGAAAACTTGAATTCTGCTATAAGGATCAGTCGTTCCGTATATTTTTTGCTTCAAATGTTTTACTGATCCTGGTCTTCTTAAGATCCAGCAACTCTCAACGCCTTGTCGCTGTGGTCCTGCCAGTTTATAAACTTTGCATGATTTAACTACTTTTGGAGCACCAAACCGTCCTTTTCTACGTTGAAAAGGCTTATTTCGGTGATCAATGACCAAAGGCCTCATTGAGCCCTCAGGGCCGTCAAGGGAGCACTTAACTGAAAGCCATGCATGTTTTCCTTTAGTTTCTGCCTCTTCCTTTGTTATCCCTTTGAGGTCTCGCGCAATCCAAAAATGCCATCGTAGTTTTGCTGTGCGAGACTCCATAAATATTTCAGAAATTTTTCACAACTCTTGGAATGTAGCTCCCTGCCAGAAGGAGCTGTTTCTGGCTCAACTGATTTTTAACTACCCTGGTATTACATTAATTTCTAGGAACGTATTATTAATAACGAGGTGCTGTGTACTGCTGAATATCTCTAGGTAGCTTCCTTTTCTTTTGAGGATTTTGTAATATTACTGTGGTGTTAGCGCAACCTGTATCTCGAAGCGAAGGCAAGGTGATACCCCCAAGCAAATTTGCGTGAATCCGTGCGGTTTCATGACATTGACAGCGCACAGTTTTTTCTAAAAGTAGCAAAATTGTTACATTTCACTGGATTTTTACGCTTGCGGTCACCGTCCCAATTATTCCTTCCGGTCAATTATTATAAAAATTTACAACATGTGTTAGTACTTACAATTCACGAATGTTCCAGTGCGTTCCTTTAGTTGGTCTTCTAATTTACTGCACTTGGACTCCCAATTCCTCACTTCCCCCTGAAGTCGTTGTATTTCAGTAGAATCTTGGTTTGCTTTCTCTTTAAGTTCATGACGTTCAGTCTCAAGATTATTCACTCTTTCCGCCATGTTTCTGGTTTCGTCGTCTTTAGCCATGATCTTTAATTCGAGGCTGGTTTTCTGCTTTACCAGCTCTTCCTTGTCAAGTTTTTGTGCAGCAATCTGTTCTTTGATTTTATCGTTTTCCTTCCTCAGTTTAGAGTTTTCACCTAAGATTCTCTCCAATTTTTGTTCCATCAAGTATGTGTTGGGACCCCCCACTTTGTCGTTACTGTGCTGTCCCTCAATCTCGTTTTCAAGTTCTTCAATTCTATTCTCCAGAGCACGAACTCTTGTCTCCAGCCCTGCGCTGTGTTGACTTACGTTGCTCAGTTCTGCGGAAGAAAATCGGCTAGTCTCATTCCAAAAGATTCGCCAAAGCGACTTTTTTGGTTAATCTTTTAGGATAGAGACTACTCAGTTTGAATCGCTTGAAAGCGTTATCTTGGCGTTTATTTGTTATTTGGGAAGGGAAATTTATCACTGCTAATTGTTTTTTGCCGCCCATTTATTTCATTGATGTGCTTGTCAAGGAAAGTAACTGGGAAATCAACTACATGTGACCCGGCTTCAATCTAAAAATGTTACTGGTATTTTTTGGACTATTCCAAAATAGAGTATAGCAATTACTGAATTACAATGCTTGATTGTTAATTATTCTATTTACCTCTTAAATACCATTAAAAAACCAAAATATCTCAACAGGTACCTTGTAAAAATTTCAGTTTTTACACTATCAAAAATGTCCTTCAGGATGTAAGGGCGTGCGATGTTGCACACGTTTGCAGGTTTTTCAAAGAAGGATGCCACCTGGATGCAACCACCTACCGGCCTCGGTTGAAAGAAGTTTTGCAAGCCACGGTTGATTAACCTCGGAAAGAGCTTCGATGAAGCTGCTAAAGGCTTTTTCACCTCTCCTTGGTAATATATCTAGGAATGTTTCACACCGCTCATGTAATAGCCCACTCGACTTTATTTCCTCTTCGTCCCTTTCGCTAAACACGTGGGATTTAGCCATTTGAAGTAAAACGTCATCCACATTCATGTTCTTTACGAGCTCCTCCCTGACATCCTTTAAGATCTTTCTATGTGTCTCATCCATTGGTTTATCCGATGGTTTTCTTCGTGTTTTGCCATGTACCGCGGTTGCCATTTTGCGTAACGATTTGTCCTGCAATATTCAAATTTAAAACGTAAATTTGTGATTTAATTGTGCCTGCAACACTGCTATTCGTAGACCCAACTCCCCCCCACCCTCCCTGGGAGGACGGGCATGGAAATTACTAGTGTAACGAAACCTGAAACATTGACAAAGGACATTAATTTTTAATGAAGATTGAGCGCACGCTTGATTGGACAAGGCCAGTTTTAAAATATAAGGAAAGAGAGTGGCAAAATGTTTTGTCTAATAAAACAACAAAATAATTACAATCTACTTTGTATTATTACAACTAACGACTTCACAGAAGGATGGTGGGGGGGGGGGGGGGGTAGGGGATGGGTGAGGTTGCATTGACCAGTACATTTCTCGAATCAAAATCGATTTCCCCTGGTGGGTGAATGCAGCCCCCATAAGGCTTTCCTTGAATTTTATCCAAGATGGTTTACATCAGCACCTTCCGTTTTCAGTACCTGTACGCTAGGCACATTTTAACATAAGTTTGGTGAGAAGTGATTACTACAGTTACGAGATATGACGTCATAAGTAGCAGGTGGTCAAACCATTTTTGGGTAAAAATGTGTGTTTTTCACCTAATTTGGGGGAAAAAAGCACAAAATATTCACGAAAAGCTGCAGTGTTAATTAAAATTATGTCAAGTTTACGTGCCTAGCATGAAAAAGCTTCAATTTCCGCCGTTGTTTTAACAATTTCTAAGTTTGGGTAAAATCCAAGTAGGCAGCTGGGATGCCATCTTGGATGACGTCACAGGCTCCCCAGCAGCGCCACAACCCATAATATTTCGGAATTTTTTTAAAACACAGCAAATACCCAGGGGAGGGGACCCATCAATAAACCCTCTTCTTGTCATGGTGGGGTTGTGACTTTGCTCGAGGACGTGCAGCTCCCGGGAATGAAAAAAAAAACAAAAAAAAAACAACAACAACAACAAAAGACAAATTGTTCTAAGAATAGCAACGAAGAGCCCTCACGATCACGACGCCTGTAAACTCATCCTACGAAAGCAGACACTTGCGGTTGTCCGACAATACTCCCGAATCCAGAGTCCAAAGGGTCCTGGGCCAACCGTTTTTCTTTTTGGTGCAGCCGTCGTAGCCGCATTGAACACGAGGCGACAAGACACTCAACAGACACTTTCAAAATGACGTCATTTTGAAAGTGTCTGTTGAGTGTCTTGTCTACTATGACAGTGCCAGAAAAATTTTTTACGGTTAACTTTCTTTACGACTAATGGTTTAAAAATGTTTCTATTTTTACGCCTAACGACTAAATTTTTGGCTGTTGTACGGCTAATGGTTAACCCCACTGAGACTCTCTTTTTGGCAAATTTGGTTTCTGGCATGCATCCAAATAAACCGGCAAACGAGAAAAAACACCGAACCAGGTCGTCTCAACGCTCAGTCTCGTTGTTTTTTGGTTCTCAATTCGATTTTTTTAGCTTTTAGACCATTTGATAGTCCGTTCCTTGGACTAGAAAAAATTTCACCTAAACTTTCAGAAAAGAGGAAATTTTCAGTTAGTGGGGTCAGAAGAAGTGTCAACCAGTGCCAAGGCCAAGTCTTGCATCGATTTCACGAGCAAAATTATTTTCTTTTTCTTGTTCTAGCTGTTGTCTATTTTAAGCGATCGCTTCAGTTTAGGCACTTTTTGTTAGAAGTGTGCCTGGTGCATCATTTGGTTATCAAAAACATCCGCTGTTACTCAAAGTGAAGATGTCACAAACTGAACAAAGACAATGGTCCTTTACTGGCGGTTTTGGGCGGCATGGGAGTCAACAATGGGTTAATGCCCTCGAGGAATGCTAAAAAATTGTAATGATTATATTTCTACCTTTTCTCTTAATAATCGAAATTTTGTACGCCGCTGCTTTTGTTGCAGTGACTAACTTACTTCCAGCCTTGGAGCAGTCAGCATTTACCTGTAATTCGAAAGGTGATGCTGCGTAACTGATAAGCTGAAGAGTAGCTAATGAACTAACAATAGGTCAAGATTGGCACCTTCTCACTGCCTTCTCTCTCTCACATGCATCGCTACGTCGTGATAATTTAGCGTTTCTGTGAGAATAGACGTAAATTTCACGTGTTCGCCGGGCTCAACACCTATTTTGGATTTTGGTGTGCTAGGTTCCATTTCCGAACGAAATCGAACGATTTGGTTCAGAAATCGGACTCACAAAAATTTTCTGTTTGATTCTGGGCAATGACCGAACAAAATCGAATTTAATTGCTCCATTGAGTTCGATGTAAAGTTCTTTCGATTTCGTTCGATTTGATGCCTCGGAAAGTCACAGGCGCTTTATAGCAAACGTCACCGAGCGTGCCTACTTTAAAATCAGTTTTGCGCTAACTAACCAAGTAAAAAACTTTATTAGAAGAGACAGAGTCAATAAAACATAATACAGTCCGAGTCAATACGGTTGCCAACACAATTGCCAAAGTTATCGGTAACTGACAAGGGTACAACTCCAGGACCGTAAGGAAACTAGAGTAGACACCAGGGAGAAATAAAAGTCACCAGGGATTTTTCAACAATCTACCAGGGACTAAAATTCACTCAAAATAGCTCAAATTCAAATAACTCACCACGTGATCACTCCAAAGTTTAGCAGTGAGGCTCAGCCCTATGTCTTCCGGTATTCCGAGTAATACGGATATTATATAAGATAACACTGAAATTTGGTGATACTTGCTATTGAGTCCGGATCAGTTAAGTTTATCTAACTACAAAAGACGTGTTTACCTTATTGCTGGTAGAGTTCTGCGGTTGCCTTCGTTATTCTTGGAAAAACCGACTTTAGTGTCAGTTCCAACTCCCACTGAAAAACGGTTTTAACTCAAATGAAACGCTTTTAAAACCGCAGTTAATCTGTGCTTGTTTGTATACTGTTGTTATCTTTGATCTTCTATCGCAGTTACGCTGGATATGTATCCTTCCGTGATTTCTGAAGTTCCTAGAAAGATGGACCTCAGTGATCAGTGAATATGCAATCCAGACAGATAGTCGCCGCCATCGATAGCATAATTACTCAAATGCCCTTGAATTATCACCAGCCTGGCAAATGTTTAGTCGTAACCATAGGAATAACTTGTAAACAAAGAACATAAACTTCCTTGTTCTTTAGGTTCAATGGAATACAATCAATTATTTTTATGGTTTAAAGTTATAAATCACCAAGATCCACCAGAGCCTAGAAACAATCTTTCAAGGTACAAGTTCATGGCATTGTAGCTAAGTCGCTCAACTGTGTTCAGCTGGTTATTATGCGTTTATAGTGATAGAAAATAGGAGGGCGGAAAGTTTACGATTCGGCAATGGCGCAAAGTTCACGTGAATAGTAAATAGATGAAACACAACACTACTCAAAGACAACCTTTTCACTCAGACTTGTTTTCAGTCACTCTCAGTGTTGCAGATATAGGGGATTTATTTAGGCCCAAAGTCCCACGAGCATTTATAAGGTCTGGGTACTTGGATGCCTTCCAAGTATTCAAACAGTGTTGAAATTTTAAGCCTGAATGGCTTTTTACACCCTTGTCGTGGAAGCTGACGTCGTCATGTTTCGGTAGGCGGCAAACATAGCCAAAACTACAACATTTGAATCTACACCTAGTAAACAAAACCCTTCTCCCGCTCTTTACCCCCACAACCTTTTCAGTTTCCTCACCACACTTCTGATCTTAAACACTCGATCTGGACTGTCTTGTCAACCCTTACACACCACTTCCGCTATACCGCTTCCTGAGCCACGCTTCTCCCAATTAGGTCTCTCCCCCGTCTTGGTAAACTGAACCTCTTTTCCACGGCTTAGTCGCCTCCTTCGCGGTGTTATGCCGATAGGTGTTCCACCCAGATAGCATGAGATAAGCAGTACAACTGGACAACTGATTCGACAGCATGTATGTCTCGGAGGTTTAGTGGGAAAATGCATGAATCGCGGTGTATGGTCGAGGATAGCGGTGGCGTTTTATGGACCAGCTTGAAAACGTGACAGTCGCCTACCTCCGGAAAATGTACTGTGATTGGCTAACACAATGCAACGGATTGTGAATTTATCAAGAAGTTTAGAAAGCTTAGTTGCCGGCCTTATTTGACTAGCCGAATAGATCTCAGTTCACATATAAATTCGCCAAAAGAGTCTTTACGATTGACAATAGGTATTTTTATGAGCCAGTGGCTATTTTTTAAGCTGCTAGGCTAGGTAGGGAAAGGCACGACGAGCAATAAACATATCTTTTCTAAAATCTAAGCTCTTATTCATCAGCCGTTTCAAACAGTGCCCATCCATCCATCACCCAACCCGTGCCTTAGCATGTTCTACACACGACTGACTCTCAAATGTTCCCCGGATGAGCTATTCAAATGCCCAATGGCACTATTCGCTTGTACTTAATAATTCGCAGCAAACTACAGAGAAGTATCTTATCTAATTCTAGAAGCATCTTATCAAATTCTAGTATCATATCTAGGTCGGAGCAAAGTACATATGTCTGCTCTAATGTTTAACATCGTCATTGATTGGGTGCTGTGTAGATCAACTGAGGGTAAGAAAAAAGGAATACGTTGGACACTAACCACAATGTAAGTGCAGTTTTAATAACTTAGATTATGCTGATGACATTGCTTTGCTGTTGCATTCTCCCCATGAAATGCAATATAAATTCCACGAATACACCTAAGCAGTCCTTCATCTACCTGGTATGGCTTACCGTGGCGGAGGGGCTAACGGGGGTATAGCAGGAAAAGATTAGCAAAGCGAGAGGTGTCTGTACAGCTACGGTCTCGCACAGTCAAATTTCTTAATTAGATCTAACATTTTAATATTAACAGGGCTAAGAAGAGTGTAAAATGCTTTCATATTTGCACACCTATATTTGTGCGTTTTCAGATTCTGAAATGCTTGCTATCTCCTGTCTCGATCAATTTTAGCCTCTAAAGAACAACAACAATTGCTCACTTCTCTTGATGTTCTTGAAAGTGAAAATCTAATGTACAGTATCATCGAACATCATAGAGTTTTTATTGGCGAAAATCGTATCTGTCCAACGCTCACTACCATCAATCATGCCCTTTAATTTGTTTCAGACCACTTTTGCCATAGCAACAGCTAAATCCACGTTGTTGGGCATTTGATTGGCTTCTTAAAAGTAGCTATTACGTCACTTGTAACTATACACGAGTAGAAGGTACCTCAACTGAATGAACGGTTAATTGTCTTCCAATACTGCCTCCCTCGCAGGTGTTTTGGTGCTGTTATTATATTGTATAAGGATCGTAGCACTGTAGATAATTGACCTTCTTTACAAGCAGATCTCGAGTTTGCCCAGCTGTAGAATTGAACAACTCGAATCTTAAACCTAGGAGACAACTATATACAACTCTGCCATTTAGGAGGTAAGTCAGTGGACAATTTGTTCCGTAGTTGTTTGACTTTCATCAATTTTCATCGCCTGAACATTCAGTAGAATGTTCCGACGAACGTCTGGATCTTCAAATATGTTGGGTCGGTCAAACTGAGTAAAAGAAACAGAATCTTAAGGCAGTTGTAAATATTTATCGCCTTCGAGTTGCGTGATCTTTTATCAAGCAGCCAGGTTCAAGTTTCACTTTGGCAGCTAATCAAAAGCCAAACAACTGCATTACTCAGGCAATTCACGCTAACTTTAAATATTTAATCACATCATGGCGAGTTTTAACGAGTTTGTTTACATTATGCAAAGTTATACAAATATACAATCACTCTTTTCAGCGAGACAGACTTGAAGAGTATTCCCTATTAACATAAACACTGCATTTTAATAGACACAAGCTCCATAGTCTGCAGAGTTCAGTGCAAGACGTCTGCTGTAAAGCTTCGTGCTCCATTTCACTAGTGAACATTTCTTAGGTTTACTAGTGAACATTTGTTGTTGAATCGACAAACACTGAAACCATTTTGACGAAAAATACATTGTTCTCCAGGAAAGTGTATTAACAATAACAATGTTTTCTTATTGCATGATACACTATGTAGAACATCATATCGCAGTTTGTAGTTCAACCTAGACTCTACTTCCTTCGTTTTGTTCAGGGCTTTTGAAAGGATGATAAAACTACGGTGGCCCACAAGGGCAATACAAAAATATAAGTTCCAGTACAAAAATATATATTCCAATACAAAAATATAAGTTCCAGTACAAAAATATAAGTTCCAGTACAAAAATATATATTCCAGTACAAAAATATAAGTTCCAGTACAAAAATATATATTCCAGTACAAAAATATAAGTTCCAGTACAAAAATATAAGTTCCAGTACAAAAATATATATTCCAGTACAAAAATATAAGTTCCAGTACAAAAATATATATTCCAGTACAAAAATATAAGTTCCAGTACAAAAATATAAGTTCCAGTACAAAAATATATATTCCAGTACAAAAATATAAGTTCCAGTACAAAAATATATATTCCAGTACAAAAATATAAGTTCCAGTACAAAAATATAAGTTCCAGTACAAAAATATGTATTCCAGTACAAAGATATATATTCCAGCACAGAAATGTGTATTCCAGTACAAAAATATGTATTCCAGTACAAAAATGTATATTCCAGTGCAGAAATAAATATATATTCCAGTAAGGAAATATGTATATTCCAGAAGAGAAATATATATATTCCAGAACAGAAATATATGTTCCAGTACAGAGTTTTATCCCAGTACAGAAATAAATATTCCAGTACAGAATTATATCTCAGTACAGAAATAGCACTCCCAGGGTCGAGGCACAAATATTTTCCCAGACCACTTTGCGGTCCTACGCACGTGTTTAAAAATGGCGGCCTTCTGTGGAAAGTGTGGCTGTATGCTTCTAAAATCGTATATTTTTTGCCCAAAGTGTGGAGATAAAATCTCGCAAGTTGGAACTACTAGTAGCGTTAGTAGTAGAGCGGCGACTCGAACAAACAATAGCGCAAGCCCTGAATCTTTTCCCGCTGCCACCATTTCCAATTTCGAAACATTCAGAGAGCGAAAGGAAACAGAGAGGCGTTCATTCAGCGTCAGAAAGAAGTCCGGCTCCAAGAAGCAAAAAATACAAGATACAGAAGTCTGCATCACCGTTGGTTTAATGAAAAACCGAAAAACTGTCATGCGAGGGTAACGACTTCCTGTAAAGTTGATGAGCACCGCAACTGCGAGAGACATACTAGAAGCTGCAAAGAAGAAACACGCAGCATACAATAAGAGATTTCATGCAGGGGAATACCGTTTGGTTTACAAGGATGGTTCTGATGTTGATGTCATTCCTGGAACTGACGAGCCATTCAGTTTACGGCGCTATAAGGAAGAATCGGGGTTTGGGTATGCACGTATCAACTTATTTTTGCTGCCAGTCGGCAACATTTTTGATGAGTTGCAGGAAGCCTTGCAAGAGACAGACTCTCATTTAGGTGACGATCCAGACGGGTTAGATCCTGACGCAGACCATCAAGAGTTGCTGCAACCATTGGAATGGCTGCAGCCGAGTTGTTCCTCTGGAGGCACGTACAGTGCTGACGCTGATGCTCGGTCCACAGAGACAGAAGGGAACATAGAGTGCCTGACTTGTTTCAAACAGTTTCCAATTGACGAAGTCAGCCTGCATGCTGATGAATGTGCCGATGCATTCTGGGAGAGAGCTGGTGGTGAAAGTGAAATTACCCTGCAAAATAACGTCGAAGATGGGTTGTCTCAGAAAGACCTGAAGAGTGAAATTTTACAGCTGAGAGTGAGACATCTTAAGGAGAAAGAGGAGGCTGTTCGTGTCACAGTGCGGAGGAAGAAGATTTGGGATGATTTCAATCGTTCACGTGAACGCTACTATACACCAGACAGAATTCTGAAGGTGACATTCTCTAGGGAGCCAGCGGTAGATAGTGGTGGGCCAAAACGGGAGTTTTTTGCAGGTATTGTTTTGTTTTCTTTTGCAAATGAAAACTATAACTTGTGTATTTTCTTCAGGGGTGTTCTGGCGCAGGGCTTAGGTTGATAAGTATAAGACATGAATGGAAAATTCAAGAAGAATTGGAGTGTTGACAGTTAATCAGGCAGTGGGTTGTATAGTTTAAAAAACTGCTCATAACACAACAGTGAGTTGAAGGTAATTTCAAATTCTGCAGAGGGACCCACAGGGGTTCAAATGTGCAGCATTGTTTTTTAAGCTGAGGAACTGTTGAGGGACAGGGGAACCATATAATAACATTAATTATTGCCAGTGGGTTGGGGGGCTCCCATATAAACGTGATGGGGATGCTCATCAGATATTCCAACAGAAGCCCCTCAAAGGTACAAAGAGATTGTTTTGTGGGTGTGGTAATTTTTGGCCGTAAAAGGTACCCCTCCCCCCCCAAAAAAAAACACCTGGCAGGTTTATTGTTTGTATCTGCGAAGGTTTTGCGGTTTTAGAAGCACTGTTATAAATCCCCATTTATGCCTTAACAGGTACCACTGTGGTCCGTTTAGAACTGAACACCCAAAGAGGTACTCAAACCACATTTTTAACCCCTGAAAAGTATGCCAAGTACCTCCGTCACTTTTATTGTGGAGTCCATCCAGGAATTATGGGTAGTTTCACTAAAAAAATCAGTCAAAGTCCAGGCCTACCATTTTATGTTCATGTCCTTTTACTTTTAGGCCCATATTCTGGATCTGAATTTAGATTTCCAAGGTACTAAACACTCTTCCTTCCTTCAGCATTATTGAGAATCAGCACAGTACAGACATACAGTGTCACACAGTACAGTGCAGTACAGTGCAGTGTAGTACAGTACGAGGATGTACAACAAAGGGACTTGGGTGTTTCATGAGCAACTACTTCCTAAGAAATACCTCTTTTGAGTGAGGCAAATGTTCACATTGCTACTAGCCTTGCATTTGGAATCCTTTTCTATTTATATAAAAAGGTACTCTTGGCCTGGAAAGTTTGGGGTTGTTGAAATCTACTAGAAAGGTTAGTTATGCAATGGCACAGTTTTTAGGAGAGCTGTGGGTAGTGCAAATCAGTTACATGTATGTATGTGGTGTTTTCAGTAATCAGTTATTAGTTACTGTCATTTTTTGGGTGGTAACATTTGACATTTTCACGTTTTAGAAATTTTAAGCTATGTTGAAGCAAGACTGTTTGTGGAAGGGATTCCATCAAAATCAACCATTTCTCTCAACTGTGGAGATTTTAAACTGGCCGGGGAAGTGATGGCAATGTCCATTGTGCAACATGGACAAGCGCCCAACTTTTTGTCACCTGTGATCTATGCATATTTCAGTGGAAATCTCCAAGTACAAGACATAAGATCTCCAAGCCACAGGGAGTTTTGTGAAAAGGTGAGATGCTAAATTTGTGTTCATTTGTTGAACAGAATTTGGTTTGTTTGGTCCAAAGAAAAACTTGTGTATTAGCAGTGACAGCAGACCCAGCAGCTAGCTATATGTACATGATGCACTTGGTTTTGAAATATCAAAATGCTAATCCATGCTAACTGAGGCCACGACCTGTCTTTTTTTTATATACTATTTAATCAGGAAATACATAAATTTTGCCAAGACACATGGTATTTGAGGATCCACTTCAACAGTGTCTTCCTGTTTCTAAAAGCATTGTTGTACAAATGTTTGTTTGTCAACTGCAATTAGGTCTATAAGTTGCATTTTATATAACTGGTTAAATTTAACATTTCTAATTGCTACAGTGTAATTGTGTCATTTTCCTGCTGATGGCAAAATTGTAGTATATTTCATTTGTAATTCTGTATTAGTACTTGTCCATAACTTTCCAAGTGCACATTTTTCCACCATCACATTTTCTTAAACAAGCAAAGTTATATTGTGTACAGAATTGTAAATATATGGCCCATTCTTCAAGGAATGGAAGATACGAATTAATTTTAAAATCTGCATTTTAAAAACGTCTAGAATTTGTAAAACTTTAGATTCAAAGGGCAACAAATGAAGAGCAGCCAGATATCGTGCAGGAAGAAGGTGCTTATCCTTTTCTTGAAGAGGTTGGTTATCATGGGGTGCCTGCAAGGGAGACCAAAGAATCAATTGGAAATGTTGTGAGGTGGGTTTACAGAAGAATAATAATGTAAGGAGGTGATAACACAAAATATTGATGAGAATTAGTTAACTCAAGGTGGCTCACAATGGTTTTAAGTTTAATGAAATCTAATTATGGTGATGTGAAACTTGAAAAATGTTGTCAGCAACCTTTAAATTGAATGTTCAGAAATAAGAATCAGCTTTACAGAAAAATTGCAGTGCATTTTTCAAGTTGTGTGGCCATGTCCAAACTGTCAGTGAGACAGCATTGAAAGTGTCGGCCACGAATGAATCTGTTGGAGCTTTTAAATCAGCTGTCGGTGCCTACCTCCCTTTGGCCCTTAACATATTTCCATGATTTAGATTTTATTTGTGAAAGCCCTTTTATTGAGGCTTTGTTATATTATACGGTGAAGAAGTCCTGACTTTATACATTGACTGGTCCTTTAAAATTCCAGGAAGAAATATTTCTCTTATGTATATTTAGCACCAACTCATCTGTTCATTCTCTTGTCTGATTCAGATCAATCTGCATAAATCAACAAGTGGGGGAAGTACTGCCACAGTTGGTGCAATTACAGGAAGGTTTATCCACATGTGGTGTCCTTGGTGCAGTTCAAAAATCACCTAAACTGTGGGAATCAGCATTTGTTGCTGGTGCTGGTTATAGTGTTACAGCCAACAACTTGATAGATGAAATAAAACCTGAATTTAGTCTAAGCCAGCTGAAGAAAGAAAAAGAAGCGGACTGTTACCACTATTTGTGTGAATTTATTCACAGCCTAGAAGCAAAATGTAAGTACCAAAGATAAAGTTACGTGGTCGGGCTAGTGACCTTGTCCACTAACTAAGCTTTGAATTAACTTTAAAAATAGGACATTAATGTTACCATAGAAATAGAGATGATGTCATGTATTTTACACATTAAATAAACAGTAATTAATTTTCTTAATATCAAGACCTCAACTGTGAAAATGACCTATTGTACAACTTTGCTTTAGCCTACACCTTGGTGTTAAGGTCTTCAAGCCTGTCAATTAAAAAAAAATCTTAATGAAAATAAAAGAAAGCACACCTTTTAATTTTTCCAGAAACATTTTATCTTGGGTTTTCTGCAAAAATTATGCTCAGTCTACCTACAATTTGTAAAAAAAAAAAAATACAAAGGAGCGGAGTTTTTTTTTTTATGTTGTCAGTTTCATGCTCCAATCACTGATGTATTGTTTACATTATTTATTTGCAGCCATAGAAGAGCTTGGTGTGACCGATTTCCTGAAATGGCTGACTGGCTCTCGCAACTATCCTCCCCTTGGGTTTCCAAAAAAAAATTAAGTGCCAGTTCCTTCATGGATGCCCAGATAGTTGTAAATGCAGGCCAACAACCTCCACTTGCGACCTGGTGTTTACACTACCCGTGCATCTCAACACAGAAGAAGAGATGGGATGTATCATGACATCTGCGCTGACCGATAGCTTTTGGGTTTACGTTGCTGTAAGCACAAAAACAGCCAAGTTGTGATTTCCATGGAAGCTTGTATTGACACTGCAAACATTGTTAGCCTGTTAACAGGCTCCTTATTTGAGAACAGGATGAAGAAAAATCAGTGAGCAGAGCAAGCAGTGTGTTTCCTCCTGTTCCAACTTAGGAACCTGTTCACGGGCTTTAATGTATAACAATTGTTTTCTCGATCTTTGTATTTCTTGTTGTAGGTGAGATGTTCAGAAATGTAACAGTGTGAATGGTATACAATCTACAATGTTGGCCACAAATAGTTGTGTTTCATTCTCATGTGCCCCTTCCTCCAGCTATTTGCTATTGAAATTTTGGTTATTATGTGAAATAAATGTAACCTTTTTCAGAGCTCAGCAATTCTGTTTCTTCAGTATTAAAATATTTCTATCAATTCCAGGCTTTATCATTCCCCTCTCCCTGGCCATTTGTCGTTTTGTTCTCCAAATGGTGCACTGCCCCATGGTGGAGTCAGCTCGTGCATACAGGCTCCCCACAGTAAAGGGTAAACAACAGTGCAAATGCCCACCGTTGGAACAGTATCAAAATTGCAGTTTCTCTAAAGTAATATAAAAATCACAATTAAACGGTTTCAAGCACCTTTTCCTTGAGCCAAGGTATGACAAAAATGCTACCTGTGTTTCACTAGAATCCTTGATACAGTGGTCAACACATCCACACAACCAGTTTGTGCATAGAATTAAGACAGCAAATTTGAATTTGTGAGGATGGTGTCATGTGAGCATGTCTTAACATGACAGTTGTTGAGTAATTTCACAAATGCCCCACCCCCAAGCTGACCTTGACTAGCCCCACCATGCAGACTGACGACTTGTCAGATGCTCAGGGGATGGTTGGGCCTGAAATTGACGGAGCCATAAGTTCACTGTTCTACCCTCTTGCCACTGACAACAGGGCCAGATATAAATTTTCTGCCTCTTTCCAGTCCCTTGGTTCCTGCAAATCGCTGTTGGACAACACATAATTGAAGTACTCTTGGTATACATTTGTTTCCTCCTCTATCTGCAAAAAATTTTCCCTGAAATGATTAATTTGTGCAGCTGAAATGGGAAGAATCAAGCCGTCAACTCCACCGTGGTCCTCAGGCAGGCAAAACAATTCATCGGGTCTGCCAGGAACTGTGTCATGCCGTGAATCTCTTATGCGGTGAGTGTTCCAATGTTCTTTTACAAAATCAAGATCTTTTTGGGTGATTCCAGAAAAGGAGAACCAAATGCACTCTTTTTCGAGCTCATTGCCCGGGTTGAATTTCTCATTTTCAATCATGTCTTTGAAATAGTTTATCCACCATGTAGATCGGTTTCGGCGATAGAAAGACCACCATCCTTCTATCCTCTGATTGGCAGGAGATGAGCCGTAAATATGGGCACCTACATCCTGTCTAAACTCGCACTGCATAGCAGCCATTATGACATTCTCAGTACCACAGTCGGTTCTTAATTTCACTGGACACCCGCCATAATCGTCGACGCAATCAACAAAATGGGACGCTGCTGTTTCCGGAAGGTTGTTTGACCTAACCAATCGTAGCCACATGATCTTTCTGCTCCACCCATCGATGCATCCATGTATTGGGAAACCGTATGGTTTGAGTTTGTCGTAACCGTCCACGTGCCAACAATAGTTGGGACCTGGCGCTCTATATTTCCTCCGTCTTAGACGCTTTCTTCTCCTGGTTTCGCATCCTTCGGGGTCAAGTTCCCTCATAATCTCTTCTACAACCCTCCTTCGGTACTCGAATACCTTTCATCGATAGTGTGTGCCACATTGAGCGATATCCTGCCATACACCCAGGACCTTCCATTTCTTGTTCTATTTGTCTTCGCACCTCTGCCTCGTCGTACAAAGCCAGTTTTCTACGAAGGCCAAATTCCTTCAGCCGATTCTTGAGAGTTCGCTCGGACATCTTGATGCCGTGTCGCTTAGAGAGCATATGTATTATACTCTTGTACTCAAATCCTCTTGAGAAATAGAAAGTTACTATGGTCTGTTCATTAGGGAGAAGCTCTAACCCGCAACTGGTACAAAATTGGTGGTCAGAATTGCCAATATCGGCTCCACACTCACAACTGCTCAAGAAAGCCGCCATTTTGTAACTTCTCAAAGTTCCCGCCAGCTGACCGCTGAGTGCAGTGGGAATTCAGCCTCAAATCCATGTCGCCTCGATTCCATACATCTAAATCTCTGAACATACGTTTCTGTACTGGAACTTATATTTCTGTACTGGAACTTGTATTTCTGTACTGGGACATATATTTCTGTTCTGGAATATATATTTTCTGTACTGGAATATACATATTTCTGTACTGGAATATACATATTTCTGTACTGGAATATTCATATTTCTGTACTGGAATACATATTTTTGTACTGGAATATACATTTTTGTACTGGAATACATATTTTTGTACTGGAACTTAATATATTTTTGTACTGGAATACACGTTTATGTGCTGGAATATATATCTTTGTACTGGAATACATATTTTTGTACTGGAACTTATATTTTGTACTGGAACTTATATTTTTGTACTGGAATATATATTTTTGTACTGGAACTTATATTTTTGTACTGGAATATATATTCTTGTACTGGAACTTATATTTTTGTATTGCCCTTGTGGGCCACCGTATAAAACTACTAAATAAAAAATTATGTTAAAAGCAACTTGATACACCACATTCGGCGAACAATGCTCTTTGATACGTTCCCTGGTCACGTCCGCATTGTCTAGTTGAAATACTATATAACATGTAACTTAAGAGCATCGTAAGAACGTTTTCAGCCTCAAATCGTAAAAAAAATAAGAACGTTCAGCCTCAGCCCAAAAATTAGACGTTCCGTATAAAAAAAGAGCGTGTAATCCACAAAACTTTGATTGAGTTTTCCACTTGGTTCTGATGTAACCAACGGGGACATTAACTTCGCTAAAAGCTGCTAAGTCGTGTAAAAAGACAACACAGAGGGATTAAGAATATGTCTTCAAATCACTCAAGGTTTAAGAAAGACTCATTGGAGGCAGGTAGAAAGCCATTGAAGTGATATTCAATTAGGCTACAAGAAAGACATTCAGTTGCAAATTTAATAGTCTTTTTTGTATTGTGTGTTTGTTATGAACCTGTTGTTTTACTTAGAATAAAATTGGGAAAAACCCCCTCTCAACCGGATATTACGATCAGGTCAGTTGGGGCAGTTTTTTGTTCCCTGGGAGAACATTTCAATGCAACGTCTTCTAAATAACTATTGTCCCCGATCAATTTGACATCTTATTTGATTACTGGCTGACAAATTATGCAGTATAAGTGAGCAAATTAGGCAAGTCCAAACAAAAAACATCCGGCTGTTGGATAATTTGTCTCAAATGACACTCAAGTGATGGAATTGAGAACAAAAGTTCAAGTAACGTTGAAAAGTGAACGATTTAGGCATGGGAAAGAAGAACGATTGGGAGCCAATTTCCTGTTTTTTTTTTTCTGCTGACTACACAGAGAAAGTACAACAGAAGTTTAGCTAAGTTTCTTAATGCGGTTTTCAAAATTTGACGTTTTTCCTCGTCTCAATTTGGTCTTGCTGACTGTCTCTCTTGCAATTCATTGATTAATGTGAACAATAAATCCTTCTTTTCTGTTAGGACTTTTCTTTGGAAAGAGTAAAGTGACAATCAGATGACGCAGAAAAAATACTAAAGTATCGCCGGGTAGACAGAGCGACTTAACAAGTGCAGCACACTTTCTCGAGGTGTTAAGTACACGAACACAATCAAAAGTCCACCGACTGAACTGTTTGTTCACCCGATTGTGGTTCTGCATAGTTACACACCTGACGTTTACTGTTGATACCAACAAAGAAATTGGCCCATTACTGTGAAAACAAGGGATGCAAAACTAATAAACTGCCAGCACACCATTGCAAACAAGAAGACGAGAAACGAGGAGAGTTCACACTGGTTCTCGCTCTCGTTTGGCTTGAAACTCAGGAGACTCTAGTGCGCTCTCAAAGAGTTTAATATATCTTCTGTTGTCCTCATTGAAAAACGATGGGACTTCAAAATGTCGATCTCATCTAACTCTCACGTACCCTATTCAATTTTCATGCACTCTCAAATTAAGACATGAAAGGGCGCTGACAATCTTAAAACGTTAGCTTTATCTGCTTGCAGAAAGATGACGTGACTTATTCTCTGAAAAGACTAGGACCAAGTGAGAGCGCGATGGATGACAAACACCGGGACATTTTGCGCCGTCACTGGTCCTCGCTCAGGAGAAATCTGGAACCTGTCAAGTTATTACCTTATTTGGTCAAGGTGTTGGATATCACAGATGAGCAGGAAGTGAAAGTGAAGGCCACGCGAGAAGCCAGGACAGACAAGCTGTTAGAGATACTACCCAGGAGAGGACCAAAGGCCTTTGATGACTTCGTGAAAGCTTTGCAAGAGGTCCAGCCGTTTTTGGCAGTTCCTTTACTTCAAGAAGCAGGTATATGTCATGATTCCTTCTTTATCATCGGCTTTGATTTTGTTTCGTCTGGTTCTTTTGCTTGAAAGGTTTGTTCATGATCACAAAACGCCTGCAAGTTCGCGCGGGAATAAGAATACATAGAACTAGAAACAAGAATTATTTTCAAAGGTGAATTTTGAATTTTGAATCATCTAGCACGCGCGGTATATCTATATGCGATTTCAAGGAAAAAAGGGGTCAAAGTACCAGTATTTCTGCGCTTCTTTCTATATCGTGAAAATTGAGAACCTCTGAAAATAAGTGACAATAAAGTAACCATTATTACAGCACAGAAACTCATAACTATTTTGGTTTGGTTCTTGAGAAATACACAAACAAACCGACCAATAAACAAACAAATGAAACAAACAAACAAACGAACAAACAAATGATTCATTAACAAAGGGACAAACACGCTCGGTACGGGCACTGTCGACGATTGTAGCCACTGACATGTTGCAAAAGATCTTTTAACCTGTTCAAGATGTCAGCTCAGGAGTGCGCTTTGATAGTGATAGATCACTGAAAATGCTTCTTTTCTTTTTACTCTTAAAGAAATGGGGGAAATGAAGACAGAACTCAGTCGCGCTAGAACACACAGTGCGAGGCTGAGAGAAGAAGTTCAAATAATGAGAACGGGATTAGAGAAGGAGCAGCAAAAACACAAGACGACTTTAAAGGAACTTGAAGAGCTAAGAAGCCTACACGAAACGTTGATGGAAAAAGGCAAATATGAGAAGCACCTTATGGAGACCAGACTGAAGGAGTTAGACACCACAGTAAAACACCTGAAAGAGGAATTATTAGCTGAAAAAACCGAGAAAGAAGTTTTCATAGAGGAGATGACGCGTTTGCGAGAATTGTGTGATCAACTTGCTAGCTTAGAAAGACAACGAACTGTTAGTTTTCACGACAGAGCTACTTCTCCAGGAGAGCCAATGCAATTGGAGTTTGACAGTAAGAGCAGTTTATGTAATTTACACTTCCTTTAACAACTAGACTGCGACCAGTCTCTTCCGGCCTTCTCCTAATTATAGCGAGAAACTGGCGAGAAGAATCCTTCCTCGTTTTAACCCTTATTTTTCATAATTTTTTTCACTTCCACTCCGGCTTAGTATCTGAGGAAAATAGGACAACTGCTTGCAGTCTATCCAACCTTTCCTCCATGACATCGCCCGTATAATCACCAATTAATCCCACCTTGCTTTTCGCGCTTGCGCCGGATGAACGCTGAGGTTTTAATTTTGCTCTTGAAACGAGCAAATGGAGGTTTTGTGAACAGACTACGGATAACTTGTCATTACAGCCAATTGTCTCAATGGAATCAGTAAGCCATTGTTTGAAGGAGGGACAATTTTCACTGGCTATGAATTTCTGTCATGTATGATGAACCAATAAGGGGTCGATAACCAACAAGCTTGCAAGTTATTGAATTACTGACTGAGAAAAAAGTTTATTACCTTCTCAAATTCTTCACAGGAAAGATTCATAGGCATCGCCTGAGGACACAATATCCAATCCCACGCAGTCTTAACCCTGTCTGTGCGGCCAATAGATCTGAAACCAGGATAAGCATGCCATCTGAATTGACTGAATTCGCTTTACCGTTCAAAATAATTCCACCATTAATTTGCAAATAACAGCACATTTCCGTTTTCCAACACTAAAAAAGACTGCCAAAAATCTTGTGAGTCTTGTTCAAGATGGCAGAAGTCTTGGATGACATCACCTTGCCTTTTTCAGTTGCTTATTTCCAGTTTTTCTCGGATGGAATCTCGACATCGTGACAAGGTCGAGCGACGGCAATGTGATGACAAAAATGACTAATTTCCAGGTTTGGCACTGAAAATTTTTTCAATTTGCAGATTTTGAAGTTGAACTTAAAATGGCAACTGGAGCACCTGACAAAGACAAACCAATGGATGAAAAATATAGGAACATCTTAATGAGTGTCAGGGTGGAGCTGGTGAGAGACATGAATCTAAGGAAGGTTTTACGTCATATGGCAGCTGCTCATGTGTTTGAACAAGAAGATGCAGACATAATAAAAACACAAGGTTCTCGAGAGGAGCAATGTGAAAAATTTTTAGATCTGTTACCAACAAGGGGTGCAAAAGCCTATAGCAGCTTCATCGAAGCACTTAAGAAAGATCAACTGTTCCTCGCTGAAGTTGTAATTGAAGCCGGTAAGTGATTGCTGTGGTGCTGTTTGTTCAGACCTTGTGTGTAGCCAGGTGTTGAATGCGCCCATAGCGCTAGATCTTACCGATTCACCACAAACATTAGACAACGAACAGTCTCTCTTTCGGGTCAGAGATAGTCAAGGAAAAAAAACAAGCGAGTGAGTGCGAAATCGCCTGCCGCATTGAAACGTGACGCGCGTGTCGAGCCGCTAGTGTAGTGAGCCGACTCACTACACTAGCGGCTCGACACGCGTGTCACACTACAACGACGCAGGCGACTTTCGCGCCCGCTCGCTTGTTCGTTTCCCTCGACTATCCCCGAGCGGAATGAGAGACTGCTCGTAGTCTACACAAACATGTATCCTTTCTGTTTAAGACCACTGAGCTTGTTTTAAAGTATGTTATTTTCTTGATTTTGTAAATAGGATCGGATCCTTGGGGATATTTTAGCCGTAAAACCCTTGTAAAAAGAATCATAAGAAATATCATGGTATTTGTGAAGATAAACCATTGGCTCGGGCGTCTTGGAAACCACTGCCCTCCTGTGTGGGAGGCGCTGAAAGGGTAGAGAAAGGGGCGGCTTGGGAGCTAAAAAGCTTTATATCTTGGGTGTTTGGACGCCGATTTCACTAAAACAAAACAAGAGTATTCAAGAACGACTAAGTGAACAGGGAAGGTTTGGATCGAATTTTAAGGCAACGATTCAAGCTACTTCAGTTAAAATTTGTAAAACGTTATTTTGTGTTCACGTTTTCTCTGAAAATAAATCAAGCTTATTTGAAAGCCCTTTGAAAACGAGGAATGATGGTGCTTAATTTTTGACCACATCTCTGTTCATTCCAGAGGTAATCTGACGTCATATTGTGGACAGAGCAAGGAGGACAAACCACAAAATGGAAAATATCTCCGGAAATATTAGTGTAAAAAATTAAACGTTTGTATGGTTATTGAACTTCACAAATATGCGTCTTTCTTTAAGTTTAATGTTCATGCAAAGTTTCAGCTACTTTACAGAAATATTTCCGGAGATATCCTTCTTCACACATGCAGCGTCCACAATACGACGATTATTCCAGGTTTGTTGCCAAGTGTACCACTTGAGCCAATGACTTGACCCAAAGCCATCTTCACACTTTCAGCATGATATGGCAACACTAGAACTCCTTAATCAACAAAAATTGGTACATTAAGTTTGCTCAAATCAACATTATGGTGGGCAAACCACAAATTAAACGTTGTCTCACCTCCATGTCATATTCTAGCGCGTTATATCAAGGAAACTCGACAGCTTACGAGCTTAACTAAAATAATGTCTTGTACTTTTTTGGTTACATGTTTGCGGTATTTTTAAAAAATCAATTTTAAACGATACAATTTAAAGACCTTTAAAGTACGCATACAATTATTCTCTCTTTTACCCCACAGAATACAAGAAACTTAATGCTGAACTAACCATAGAACGACAAAATAGTACAGACCTTGAAAAACAAGTTAGACCTCTAAAAAGTCTTCTAGAATTCGAAAGGGAAGAGAAAAAGAAGATCGAAGGCAGATGCCAGATGTTAAAAGCGGAGAAGGTTAATTTTAAAAAGGAAATAAAAACACTTACATCAAAGAGCGAAGACCATGAAAAACAACCGAAGGATGTGAAAGCTGAACGTGATCAGGAGAAAAAAGAAAAGGAATTGCTTTCTACTAAAATGGCAAAGCTTCAAGTGGATAAATTGCGCAGCAAGAACGAAAAGACCTTCGCGTGAGTAAGTAGTCACTCATTGTTTATCTTACATTGTGATTTAGCATGACTGACCACTGATAAAGTCTTAACACGATTGGCTATGTAGATGCTTCCTATCAATCGACACAAGGGCATTGGAACGCAAAAAGTGTAATATCATTTGTGTTTACTGAGTCATGCTAAAATAATTACGTAGCCTGTTTGCTCCCGATTTCCATGGACGTTGATAAATGACTGGGGGCTTGCCAACCGCAAGACCCCATTCATAAGCCTTGTCGTCTAACTGCTGTCTGACTGTGACAACCCCTGGATATCATCATAGCGTGCTCTGATTGGCTCTCTACTGACGAGCTATCAACTCATAAAGTGAAAACCGACTTTCCCAAGAATGCCAGAATGTCGTGATCAGAGAATAATGAGCTTAAAGGGGCGCAGTCACGAGGATTTCGCAGACTTTTGGTCAAAACTGTTTTAAAATTATCGGTAGCTAACTTTATCCATGCCGAACATTGTGTTTGAACATTTAAATGAACATATTAACTTAATTTCATTAGGAGAAAACAAACCATGACCATTTAATATGGATCTAATGTCAACACGCTGAAAGAATTTGAAAAGTTTAGCCTAATTTTTTCACATTGCATCCCATCCGTGCCATCCGTAGCAACAGCCGACAGAAAATAGTTTCAGTGAAGTAATATAGTCTTTGGAAACAAAACTAGACCATTATTTGTGGGCGTTCATTGATGTGAAGACATATTTTTGATTTTTAAAGTGAACTAAAATAGCGTGACTATGCCCCTTTAAGTAACAACGGGAATGACGGAGAAAACTGGAACCGAAGCTAGTTGGCAGTCAATGCGCAAGCGCGAATCGCAATTCCCGTCGTCGCCATTTCGTCGTCATCCAAGCTCTCAGTACGGCATGAAAAAGTGCTTTAGGAAGCGTGTGAGTGGTATCCTCTGTAAAAATCATGCCAGCTCAGAAATCGAAGATCTGCTTTGTTCCGATTACATCCACTCGCTCGTTTTCTGACTGTGAATAACCTGTGATCAGGCCTATGTTTTACCAAGGGAAACGAAAATAGAGCCTCGTCTCAAGTTATTCTCTGACACACTTCACCTCGTGAAGCAATATTTATTCATCAAATTGTCCAGCTTAATACAGGGAAAAAACATTTTATGAATATTATATTTGTATGGTCTCCACAAGTATTCACAAACGGGCTATACTGCCTTTTTAATGTTATTCATATAATTATTATACAGGCGTTTTGTTACCCCACGGAACGGATTTTCAAAGTACTGGCATCATCGGTGCTTTAAAAAGAAATGCCTCAGCTAACCTTGTTGCCACACGTTCCTCTGATGGACCGGGAGAAGCAACTGATGTACACTGCCATAGAAATGACAAAACCTGTGGCACGGAGGAAAAGAAAGGCTCGTGGTGGCGCATTGACTTGGGAGAGAATTATCTCTTGTTCATCACTCACTGTGCTTTGAAAAACGGCCGAAATGATCCAGTCCTTCGTAAGTGGCAGCTTCAAGGGTCAACTGATGGAAGCGACTGGACAGAGCTACGAACTGAAAAGAAAACGCTTGAATACCCCAGTTTTACAGCAACGTGGTCAGTCGAAGGCAAAGTGGAAGCTTTCCGTTACTTTCAAATTCTGCAAACGGGCTTGAATTCGTCTGGGAAATATGGCATTTTTCTCTCTGGTGTCGAGTTGTACGAAGTACTTCTCGAAGTGAGACATGGAATGAGTACACTATCAAAAAGCTCAAACCATTAGAAAGTTGAAGTAATCTGGATTAGGACAAAGAAGAGGAGGTGAAGGATAGATTAGTTATATTCTTTTCTGTCTCCACAATTCAGGCATTTGCTTAAACATGTTGAGTTATTTTTGTTTACACTCGTGAATAACTTTAATTATTTAAACACCTTATAAAAAATAATCAGTATACCTTAAAAATGTGTGGTCGCCAATTGTTGTTGATTCGAGTGTTCCCTATCTTCTTCAACAGAGCTCTTCGTTTGTGTGTCTACTTCATGTGGGCGCTGTTTTAATATTAAAAACCAAGAGTTAAAAAACAAACAAACAAACAAACAAACAAACAAACAAAACAAATACTGTCGCAGGTTAGACATGTGGAACACCTTTCATTGCCAAGTTGGAACAGCAGCAGCTGCACCTCGAACAGTCTTAATAATAAGGTCAATTTTTGTATTGACTGCAAGGTAACAAAAAAAAAAAAGCCCGTTAGAACTGAACTGTAGTTGCATGAGATGGTTAACAAGGGTGTTTCGAGTTCTTCAAAATTCTGAATAACAATTCTGTCGAGTGCATGCTGAAGTTGAAGGGCATAAAGCGGGTGTTTTATATTTCCTTTATCAAATTACGCAAGGTAGCCAATCAGAGTGCCGGCCGGCGTTACACCATTTTTGCGGCATCCATTTTTTTTCGTTCTTTGTGAGTTTTTTTTAATTGTAACCATTTTATTAGAATTAGGTTTCAAAAAGAGTATCTTATTTCGTAAAATTTCAATCGATTTCGAATTATATCGTCCTTACAAATCACAAAAAGTTTTTGTTATAAGACATTAGCTTCCCCTGTATTAACCCCTGCTTGCAGAGTTTTCTTTTCTTATGCATTATGAACTGGACTTGCATTTCATTAGTTTTATTTATTCTGCTAATTACATGGTGTCGTGACACCAGTTTTTTGTTCCGTAAACGTTGATTTTTTCACACAAATGTCGCTTTATACGAGGAGAAGCGTTTGCACTGTGGTCTTAAACCGCAAAAATTGGTCTGAATAAAAACAAGGTGAGCATCGTATACATGGGCAGTAAAATGCAGTCCGCCCCCTCCCCCTTATAAGAGTTTTGAATCCCTTTTGCCCGTGGTGTAAATGCGCCTTAAATTTAAGGCCGAATACAGAGGAAAATGACTCTGCAAGTTGGGAAAACGTGTTTTACCTTTTAATCAACCGAAAGGTAACTTTGAATTTCTCTCATCTATTACAAGTCATTGTAAACTGGATTTAAAAAAGGTACTGTTTTCGGAGTGAGCTTGACGAATAGCTAGAAATGGTATTGAATAAGCTTCCATAATTTGTTTTCTTTTGATTACATACTTTTCTCTGTTAGAATGTTTAAGTGATTTGTTTTGGTTTGATTCTATTTTTACATATTTTTGTACCTAATCAATCAATGAATCCCTTATAGTGTTGACATAGTTTTTGTAATTACCCTTCTACTGTTCGTAATTTTAGTGTATCTTAGATTTAGGGAGTTAGGTCGCAATTGGGACGAAAGTTCTATTCCTTTCTCCTGCCCCCCCCCCCCCCCCCCCAACTTACCTTTGTCTGTTTTTTTCTTTTTGTTACGTATGGAATTCTTTTTGTTAAATATCTCACTGTAATTGTTTTGGCAAACGCATTAAAATAAAATAAACAAAAAAATAAAGTTAAGTGAATCAGAATTACTTCTAGGTAATCTAATTTCATGTATTCATTGGCCGAGAGCCATTGTCTATTGGAGTACATTTAACAAGTATTCAGTTACAAAATCGAGCTCGTGATGTTCATAGCTAACGAGGTGCACAGCGCCGAGTTCCCATGAGTTTATGTACGACGGGATTGAGTGGAATAATTTAGTATATAGACAACCCTTTCGCCCGGGGGGGGACTCCCATATGAAAGTGACGGGGATGCTCGTCGGAAAATTAGAATTAAACCCCTAAAGGAGACCAATCTGGGCGTGGTTCAGGCGTTGTTTGACCCCTAAACGAGACCATGCTAAAACAGACAACCAAATAAGAGCTTCAGTGATTTTAAGTGCGCTAAAGATTGACGCTAAAGATTGACGTCGTTTGGTTTTTTCATATAGATATTTCTTTACGCACATCCTAAGCGATACCTAAATGGTAAAAATATTGGCTTCCCTTCCTAAAAACCCTAAGCGAGACCAAAATCTGCAATTTACAACCCTAAGCGAGACGACGAGCATCCCCGTCACTTTCATATGAGAGTTGCTGACACATTCTCGCCCCCAGAGCTGCGATCCTTTTGGCCAGCGCCACAGATCGAGAGCTCTGGCAGGGTCCGAAAACAGGAAGTCCGGGAATCACGAACTTCCGGCTTTCTGCGCAGCCTCAGAAATTTGAAACAATAACGGTCACCATCGGTTACAAAAATGGGCAGCTATTGCGCTTGTGCGTCATCCTGTCCCCTGCCAGAGCTCTCGATCCGTGGCGCTGGCCAAAAGGATCGCAGCTCTGGGGACGAGAATGCTGCTGACAGTGCTGAATAACGCAATGCGCATGCTCCTTAAGTCACAGCAGAAGTCTTCACGCTTGAGTTTTTAAGTGGCTGTTTTTTTGTTCCCACCCCGACTAAAATTGTCCCCGTGTAACGCTTACCTCTGTGTTACAAAAAACATTCAAATTCAAAAGCCATTTGAAAAAAGCCGTCATTTTGAAAAGTCCCCGTTTAGCACCGCTGACCAGTTTGACAATTTTCAGCGCTGTTTAGGATTCTATGCCGTGCGTCTGGTCCAGTTATAGATCACAGATGACGTCAAAATGTGGCAGGAACGAAAAGGTCACGGCCAGAAGACGAGTGATTTATGCAAAAAGAAAACAAAACAATAAGTAAAGAAATCAAATTATGAAAAGTCGTCTATAACTGTTCAATTTAACGAATTCTTCTATTTGTACTTGAACCTAGCCGGAAGATAAAGAACTCCCTTGACCGCCCAATTTCGATCACTTTAGTAAAAAAGTTTCCTTCTTGGAAGAAGAGCAGCAGTGTAGGAATGAATTTTCTGTTGAGAAGAGTTTCTTGTCCCGGCTTTTTTTCTGTGTTTTTCCAGTCATGGATTTCACGTTTGAGGCGGTCGAAAGAGTAGAGAAAACATGTCCAGGTCACACAAAACAGGACGTAAAAGAAAGTAAACGAAAGATAAGAACAATGAAGAACAAATAAATAAGAACAAGGCAGATCATGATCGCCCAGAATGCCGCGACACATCCGGGACTTTTACGCCCTTTCTCGCGCGAACATTTGAAAGCTCATTAACGAAAGTACAGAAAATAACAAAGAAAGTTGAGCAAAACCGGTCAGCACCACTCGGAAGTTCTACTTTTAAGGGAAAACGGTTAAGTTTACTAGTTAGCACTCATATGGCTTTTGTAGAAGGGATGTTAATAAAGCAAATGCGACTGTTTTTACGTGTGTAGCTGTTTGGGAAGCATTATCGTTTTCGACCTCAAATGTAGCTATTTTTTCGCTCCGTCTGTGTGGGACCGACACTTGTAGATTGAAAATCTCGGGAAATAAGATGTAAGCAAGTTAGCATTCATATGGCTATTTATGCTTGACATTTAAAGAATCACTTGCCGAGTTTTCGCGCAAATCTGACGGTTAGAAGTATTATCGATTTCAGCTTTTCTGAAACCACCTCCCGCAAAACTGAACTTACATGCAAATACGTCCCACAGAGCCCCCACGGGAAATGATCCCGCGAGTGTTCTAATGATTCATAACTCCACCTCCATAAACAATAGAGCGCAAGCCATGGTAATTAAGCATTGTATATGCGGTGTAATTCATGGCGTGGGCCGGTTTGAGGCGGACGCTTGTTTATTTATGATCACACGATAAAGTAAAGCTTGTTTATTTCACTTTTCTCTTTGTCTTCCTGCATTGATAAGATTATTTTGGTAAACTGAAGTCCTGAGGACTTCAGTTTAGCGGTGCTAAGGGAGCGAGCGTAATTTACAATAACTGCGATCCTCTAGTAAGTCATAAAATGACGCGCGTCATAATTTGTCGCGCACCGGTCTATTCGCGCGCGGCTAATTCTTCACGCTGAAGTGATTCGTGATGCGCGATGAAGCTCGCTAGACACAAACAGGCCTGTAGACAAACAGGCCAAAATTATTTTTGCAAAGCGCGAGTCAAATTTTTGGCCCTTTTAAGTCGCGCGTGGCTAACCTTTCGTGCTTTAAGCTCGCTAGTCAACACACATACCGACAGCCTGGTTTTTTGCGAATACAATTCCTGCAAAGCGTGAGAAATAATTTTTGGTGCTTCTCTCGTGGCGGGCAGGTAATACTTCGTGCTCGTCTCAACTGCTTCAAATCCGCTTGGTTTGCATAAACTATTTCAGATAACGTTTAGACAGTCCATGATAAAATTTGCTTGCGAACTCTTTGACGAATCTCTCTATTCAAAAGGTTTGAATAGAGAGCGCGGCCTAATTAGGGTCCAGTTGTTCACTTTATCGCACCTTGAAATTTGCTTCACACTTCCAACCGTTTGATTGACAGCACTGGAATCGCGAAGAGACCCGAGGTATTCCCAAAGGCAAGGTCTTCTGACCAATCACAGCCGACTAGTTCTGAACATGCAAATTATTATGCCGCGCGTCCTGAAATCGGGCGCTGTAAGTACATGTCGCAAAAGACAATAGCATTCTGTGCCTTTATATGGAACGATGCTGAAGTGGAGATTATTTTTAACAAACGACTACAAAGTCTCATTCCTCGAGGTGGCATGCTGAGCGTGAAAATTGTCCCACTAATCGCTTGTCCATCCTGGTCTCATCCAAAATCGTCCTTCCAAAGTGAATCATTTGTAAATTTAAAATAGCAACATTAATGTGTAAACAAGCAATTAAGCTGTGATTTCATCGGTTTGGAAAGTTTCGTTTTTTGCCGACCACACGAAAACGATAAGCTGGCGTTTTCGATTCGCTCCACTTTGCACAGCGATTTCGAAAGTCTCCGTTTTTGGTAACCGAATACACCATTTAGGTGTGGACGGGAGGTCAAAAACATATACGTGTGGACGTGGCCTAATCTTAGAAGAGGAACCATAGTCGTTTGAGTCTTTGTTAGCAAAACATATCTAACTTTTAAGATAGCATTAAACATCCTTTGAACAAATGAAAAGCCTTTTTCATGACTTAAAGAGAGTAATTGAGAGTCATTTCGGGTAGATAACGTTTTTGCTGTAAATTTGTGGCTGTTCAGCTAATAATGATAGCGAAGCCCGCACGCGTTGCGCGCCAGGGGAGCACCATTGCTAGGCAAATTTGGTAACCTATCGACGCAAGAAAATTTGGTTCTGACGTCAGCGTACGCCCGTACATGTGTCCGTCCGTACAGACGCTGGGGGAGGGTGAGGGTAGTTCCAAGGCAACCCGACCAGGGGAGGAGAATGTCATCTTTTCTTGGCGGGAAATTGGCAATCATTACAGCAAAACGATTGTTCGACAGTGTTGAAGTTTCCCTGCTAGCAGAGGCCCCTTTTCCTTTGTATTCGCTGAGCTGACGGACGGGACGAAAAGGGACCTCTGCCATGGGTCGAAATGAACTGTGTTGAGCATGCGCCACGGTTACTTAGCGACCAAAACGTCACCTGATGCTTTTAGCACGTGATCAGATGACGACTGCCACCTTTCTAAATTAGCGCGCCAAAAAACACCTGCACAGTTTTGTTGTCGTGAATGGCGAGTTCACCAAAACCCTAAAAAAAGTAGACAGTTCGTCTAGAGATAGTTGTTGTCGAATCTACGGTATTAATTTCAAGTTATCTGGACAAGGAAGCTTTTTTAACCTGACCACAACTCCAGGAATCAAAAAGAAATTAACCCATTGAAGGCTGCGTGTTTTATGATCGCTTCACTAAATTAGCAGTTGGTAATAAACAAACCACGTGCAGTACGAAAGGACAGTTTATAGGTTCGAAAAAACAACACTCACTTGATCTAGAATAGTTTAAATTTCTTACTTTTAAATAAAATACACCAGTTGTCAATTAAAAATTATACAATCTCAAAGTCAAAATTTTGAAAATTTCCGCAAGAGATTTCTCATGCTATCTCGCGCGTGAAATCAAACCACAACAGAGCATTTGCGTCTGTTTAGGTCAGATTACTACTTTTCGAAATTTTATGAATGAAGGTACACAGAAGAAGAGACAGTAAGCTTTTCTAAATAATACATTTATTAAAACACGTCTTTACTTGTTTCTGAAGACCAAACGCGTTCAATTCTTTCTTCGAGGGAAGCTACGCGCAAGCGATTTCGCTCGATGTGCAAGTTATTTTGAAGAGCATTTGGTGATGCGAACTGTGCACGTCTTTCACAACTTTTACGAGAACTGTAAGGAATATGAAGAATCCCTCAATTAAAAAGCGATTTCGATACAAATTTACAATCAAATGTGGAATTTACTCTACCGTAGACTCGTAGAAGTGCTGGAGCATTTCACAGAAAGTCCGCAGCTCGAAAAATCTTTGGAGGTGGAAGGTTGTACTTCGCCTTGACAGATGTTTTCTTCGCTCTAAATTCCATTCCTTAACTTGTCGAATGTTTCTTCGTCCATGTTAACAAAAACGAGAGAAAGTAAACGTTGTAACTCTTCACGAGTTTAGTTCTCTTTCCAGGACGGCATGTTACTATGCGGGCTCACTAAATGACAGCGGAATAACTGTAAAGGAATGCGCGAGATACAGTGGGCTCAAGTCACGGTCAGCAAACAATACAGGGAACATGCGTTTCGGAAACCGCCGTCCACGACCATGGACGGCGTTTAAATCAAAGGGAGTTTCGACTCATGGCAGAGGTCGCTTTTCGTCCCGTCCGTCAGCTCAGCGAATACAAAGGAAAAGGGGCCTCTGCTAGCAGGGAATGTTGAAGTTTTAAACTTGAGAAAAAATGTCAAATATCCATAAGAGGAAAGAAAATGTTCAAAAGAATACTCAGTTGCCTTTTTGGTGGAAGGCGAAAAGTTCAAGTTACGAAATTTGCCTTCGAGGACTCCATCTTTGTTGTCCGTTCTGCTGCGAACTCGGTCGGCACAACGCTTGAGTTCGCAGCATTTCGCAGCCGTCATGACGCCAAATATAACAGAGATAGTACCTTCTGGTTTTTTCTGTCCGCCAACCATGGTTTTTGTGGCGGTCCGAACACATTGTTCCAGGAAAAACACCAGCATGCTAAAAAGTCGACAGGTATCTTGTCACGGAAAAAGAAATAAGTAGTAAAATTAACTTTATAAAATGGGGCCGGCATTTGTGGCCTAGAGGTAAGATGCCGGCTTTTCGTTAAATGTAAGATGCTCTCACATTTAACGACTTGAATGAGGGTATTTTCACAAATTATTAAGAGCCAGCAAAAAAAAAAAAAAAAAAGAGAAGCTCCGCTTTTAGGCTTGGATAAATCTATATATTTAGTAAATTGAGGTTTAACGTGAAATGAGCCGATTTCAATTGGTTGAAGATCGGCTTGTTTCGACTTTTTAGACATTGTTTTCACAGGAACTTTGCAATATCCTTAGTGAAAAAAACATCAGTTGGAATATAATGACCTTTTTTGAGCTAGCCAATCACAGTGCGCGTCCAGGTGTTATCCGAAATCATCATTTATCATTTTGGCTTCAAGAAATTTTCGCTTTTTCTCTGGTATAAAACGCTTCATGCCCAATTAATCAACTTTGTCTTTCTCTGGCATCTTTTAATTCAGTCGAACTCTACTGAACGATCTACCTGCACTAAAGCGGTCACTGCATTAGCCATTCCCCAAGGGTGACTGCTTAACCAAATTCGTTAGACTGTATTTTGGAAGTCAGAAATGCATTGTGACTCCCGGAATATAGAAAAGATCGCTACTTTACTCTAATTCCTTCCCAACCATCGATTTCCATTTGTAATTTTCATGGTGTTTCGCTTTTGATGGCTGCTTCGAGTCTGTCAAACGAGTTTGATTCGGAATATTCTAGTTTCCTGTTTGTTTTGTCAAACGACAAATAATGAAACCACATTTTCTCCACTATATTTTGTTGCGTAGTTCTGGTAGCCTACGCAGTGCATTCTGGTGAAAAGCGAGCAAAACTGTTGAAATCGAGATTTTCCCTGGCTTTGTATTAAATTCAGTCTTTTCGAAAGCCAGGTCATGGACTGCTACTAGGCTTCTGCAGCTAGACGCTCCTCGTAATTGCTATATTTGAAAAACACTTGCCTCATCGTTGTAAATAAACCATAAATCTTGGCGACTGTTTATCTAGATTACACAGTGCCAGTATAAATCTAACTACTAAATGCGAAAATCATGATGCTATCCCGCGCAAATGCTATACAGTATCAGCACTAGACATTCGTAAGAGCATTTTGCTCCGGTAATATTTGCAAGTTTAAGAAAAGAAAGAAAAAATATTATCCCTTCCAGTGAGTTTACACGTGAATATTCTAAAAAAAGGGTACCTTTCCTCACAGATTTATTTCATTTACTCAGGCCTATGGACTCGAATGCTCGATACTAACAAACGTCAACAACGAAAAAAAGTTCCATATTTCATTTTTCAAAACGCTGAAAATCGAACCGGAAATACTGCTGAAGAGAATCGTTTGAATGGTCGCCCTTTAAGGTTTTTACCACAGACGGACTCGAAAGTGAAGAGGGTTTTGTGAGCACACTGACATACAGTTAGTAACTAGCCGGAGGACGATAGTTGACTACCGGTGAGAAACGAGCTGCACACATTGGTTTAGAAGAGAAGAAAACGCTACTTAGATGGCGGCCTTGGTGCAAAGTTGTGACAATTCTGAACTGAAAGACAGTTTGAAACAAGTCTTTCGGCCACAAGAAACACTCGATGATCCTTGCGACGTTACTTTGGTGGTCGAAGATGGAATCGAATTCAGAGCTCATGGACGTGTTCTTTCACAGGCAAGTCCTTTTTTTGAAAGATTGCTCATCAGTGATATGAAGGAGGCTAACGAAGGGTTGGTTCGATTGGAAATGGTCACAGAGTCTGTCATGGGAGATATATTAGAGTTCATTTATACGGGTGGTGTTCAGCGAATAGCTCCAGAGATTTCCTCAGACCTGATTACGATGGCAGATTATCTGATGCTTCCCCACCTTAAGGTGCTAGCTGAAAAAGTATTTTTTGTTAAAAGTTTTATCATGAGTACTTCAGATTGCATCTCAGCTTACTATTTCGCCGAAAGATATCATTACAAAGAAGTTGGCGACAAGGCCAACAAATTCATCGATGCAAATTTCATCACCGTAGAGAAAACAGAAGATTTTTTGAATCTGTCCAGCAAGGAGTTTAACAGCTGGATTTCAAGCGACCACGGTATATGTTAACGCCGAGGAAGATGTTTTTAAGGTTATTGTGTGTGTCCCACATCAAGTAGTATAGACCAGAATGGGACCTTTGGGAGTGCATATCATCATTTGACCTGGGTTTGAAAGTAAGAATCTGCATTGTGGCCAAAGACAATTTTATTTATTTCCTAGGTGGAGCAGTGCGAGGCTCTTACCTAAACGATGCGTTCAGGTACAACCTTTGTACAGAAGAGTGGCAAAAGATAGCTGATAAGCATGAAGAGAGAATGCAGGCTTGTGGTGCTGCGGGAACGGAAATATTTACGTTGCTGGGGGAAACACCCAGAAAGGAGGTAGGCCAAAATCTTATGAAGTGTACCACGAAGCAACAGATGAGTGGCAGCTAATGGCAAGCTTGATGTTAGAACCGAACGTGTTCAGCCAGATGGTAAGTGTTGAAGGCAAGCTGTATGTATTGGGTTGTTCATTTGACACAAACTCACTCCACAAAAATGAACAAGGAACAACAGTTCAGTGTTATGACCCCATCCACAAGAATGAATGGATGGTGTCAACAAATATACCTTTTGACAAGAATCTAAACCAAGGATTTGGTCGTGCTTCGGTGTGCTCGATTAGACTTTACAATGAATTCCTCAGTCGTTTTCAAGAAGCCTCATCACCAAACTCTTTGCCTACTTACGAGACTCAGAGCCAAGATCCAAGTTTCACCATCTGAGTTTCGATTTTAGTTTCTTACCTTTCAATTAGATGCATGATTGCATTGTTTTTGTGATTTGTTTGAAAGTACTATACGTTGTGACTTGTTTTGTGTAGGACAGACATTCAGTTTCGTAATTTCAGTTTCATGGCCGAAAAGCCGCTTGCTACCTTTCATTTTGGTAATTTCCAGCAGTCTCTTTTCTTCTGATCTCCTAATTCTCCTATAGCTTATCCTAAGTTCTTTACGGATCTATACTTTAAGGATCGGATCAGTTTTTTAGTTCAGCGGAAGGGTTTATAATACCGTTGGGGATTTACGAGTAAGCTGTTATCCTTTGAGCCTTTCAGTCAGGAAAACCACCCTGACGAGTAAAATTTCTTCTTTTCTCAAACCTAGGCCTTTTAACCGCCGGTACCTGTAGAGAAACTTGTTGAAAATTTGGGTAGGGAGGTACTGCTAGGTCCCTCAAGACCTGGTTCTGTTCAAGACAAAAATCTTGGATTTTCCTGCCTTGCTTTTAATCTACCACGTCCCGTGACACGTTTCGCCATACGACTACTTCGTTATTACCACTTTTTGTTGGCCTCAGGGATAGCCTATGTGGTCATCTTCTTATTCGACAACTCCGTTTTCAAACACTTGTGAACCGTTGGTGGTCATTTTAACGGGGTTCCTTTGTAGGCTGGCCCCATCTACCTGCTTAGGCACTTAGACTACTTTCGTCTGCGCATGTTCATTTTAATCCCCCAATTTTTTGAGGGGCATGCTAATTAACAGGAAGTCAATCATTAAAACATATTACGTCAAAGAATAAAAAACCACAGAAACGACTTTGGGTCATTTGTTAATTACTGTCGCTAGGAATAATGCCATAAGGCATGCGACCGACTGGACTAATTTAAGACAAGTCTTAGTGACCCTGTTTAAGACCATCACGGGATGATGTTGCGGATAAAGTGAAATGTTTACTTGATTTTCCTTAGCGCCGTGGATATCTTTTTGCCTGTTATCCTTTTTTATTTTTAATACAATTAAGAGTAACAATTTTTTTAGTACTAGTTACCATTAGTCGGTGGTTGGTGAGTTGTCAGGTGTGAACTTATTATGATAACTGAAATGGCGACTTGGATAAAATGAAAACAAATGAAATTGCGCTCTCAAGTCGAATACTCTAGCGCACAAAAGGAAAATAGTAGGGTCGGTGGTACGAGATCTGGCTCTGCATCACGTTGTGCGGTTCAGTTGTCTTGAGACAAGGAACCTTACTTCATATTGTCCCTCTCGAAGTACGTGCATGAATGAGTACAACTCAACTGTTAGGAAATCCAAACAAATGCCTGGGGGTTTCCTCGTGATGGACCACCATCCCGTATAGGGGGGAGTGGTAATGCTCATTCTGCTTGCTCAACAAGACCTACTATTACACGAATCATCTTAAAGAATTCTTGCAAAATTATTCATTGTGTAACTGTGTTATGTACCGGTCAAATTGAAGCTTCAACATCCCCTCCGGGCAAACCCCGGGCATTTGACTGTGCATCGTGCCCCTTTGAGGGGGGGGGGGGGGGGATTTGAAGGTTGCCTTGAATGGGTGGGGAATTTGAACCAGATTTACCTCTGTTAGTGAATAACACTCTCAAAACGGCCTTTAAAAGAAGTTTTAAGATGTCATCACGGCATATCTCTCTCTGAAAAGCGTGAACAGTGTTTGATTGAAGACGAAATTTCTCTTTGACGAGAGGTATTTTCAGTACTAAAGGGTGGGGCATTTGAACGGCTTTTTGCCCCGAGGGGAGGGAATTTGAACAACCCAATCTTCAAAAGTTCAAATGCCCGGGGGGTTGCCCGGGGGGGGAATGTTGAAGCTTCAATTTGACTGGTACATTAGACGACAGGTCAGATTACTAAAAATTGCGTCATCGTATTACAATTTGCTGAATATGCGCAATTACAGTTTATCAAAGTCTTATTAGACTTTTCATGATTACGGTTATTATATATAATGACAATACATTTCCTAATATTCTGTTCAAAAGGACCCACTTTTTCAACCTTAAGAATGTGGGAGTTCAAATTGGTGAGTCAACAGTTGTAAGCACAGTAAAACTGTTCTCGATCCCCATTAACCCTGTTATCCAATAGGTGAGCAGTCCTTGGTGTTTCCAGTGGAGCGAGTTGACAAAGCTTAAAAATTCAAGATTTTGCAGGTAAACTGTTGGAAATTTAAAATCTTGCTCAGAAAAATCTGGAATTTTGAGTATTTTCCGGAAAATCTTAAAAGTTCAATATATTATACAAAAGTAAAATGTAAGCACACAACAGTCTGGACAATAATGGGCCCACAAATCGTTTCCAACGTTATGGGTACATATCTGAAAAGTTATAAGCGAAGAACCGTTTTCTACAAGCCAAAAGACTTGAAAAGTGGCACATAACATCACTAAGAGCTTGTTAATTACTTGGTTCCCATAACGTTGGTCTGTTGTCATTCCGAAGTCCCCACAACTCGTACAAGTCCCTAGAACCGTTAAAGGCTCTGCGAAATCGCGAAATTGGCCGTGGACATAATGGGGATTCCGAGCAAGTAACATTACATTATTGTGTATTATTCAAAGTTTTAAACTTACTTAAAATTCTACGCTTATACTAACTTCAGTAGTAAAATTAGTGGAATGTTTAAAATGCTGTCGGAAGGAAAACGCAGTTGTTAACACTTTCTCTCAGGTCACATTCATTCCCTGCCTCACGTCGAGAAGGACTCCATATAATTCGACACCAGAAAGATGAATGCCATATTTTCCAAAGGAATTGGTGCTTATTTGATTAATACGGAAGTAACGGAAAGCTGTCACTTTGCTTTCGACTGGCCACGTGGCTGTAACAAAGCTGCGATCAGTTTTCAAATGTTTCTCTCCCGTCTTTAGCACTGTCCATTTGCGTCTATCAGTTGACCCTTGAAGCTGCCACTTACGAAGGAGTGGATCACTATGGCGGTTTTTCAAGGCACAGTGAGTAATGAACAAGAGGTTTTTCTCTCCCAAGTCAAAACACCACCACGAGTGTTCCTTTTCTTCCGTGCCACAAGTTGTGGTATTTTTGTCGAACAATACGTCACTTGCTTTGCCCGGCCCATCAGAGGAACGCATGGCGACAAGTTTAGCTGAGGGAGTTTTCTTCAAGTGATAGAAGACACCATACCTTGTACTCGGTAAGGAGACACCTGAAAAAGAATCATTGTGAACTAAAATCATTTGATATAATTCTATCTTACTAGCACCACATTCTCCGACCATCTCTTTATTATGACGACTTTTTTTGGCCCAAACAACAGCTTAGTCATTTTCTTATCGATCTCAAAACCTTGCCAATCCGACCTTCTCTTTAATGAGACCAACAACCACTTTTTGGAGCAACAAAGGACCACATTTTGGAGCAACAAACCGCCCTCTCATTCTTTTAAAAGGTTTATTCTCGTGATCAATGATCAAAGGCCTTAATTTAGACTACCATCTGGTTGTTTGGGTACCAGACTGTGGACTGGTAGGTCTGGGTTCGATTCCCAGCCGGACCAACACTCAGGGTCTTTAAATAACTGAGAAGAAAGTGCTGCCTTTGCTCTGACACTACCCGATTCGGCTTTCTCACTTCATCAGCAGTGGAACTTTGGCCCAAGTAAACGATCACACGCTTTTATCGTTAGTATTTCTCGAACGATTTGTGCGCCCGCTCTCGATAAAAACTGTCGACAAATCATTGATCAGCAGTTCATGCCTAGAAATCCCTTCTTGTTGATCGAAATACTGCATTAAGTCTCCCAATTCGTTCGAAGATGTTGCGAAATTATTCGCCAGGCGTTTCAACAACGAGGGAAGACTGGGCACCTTTGAGGTCTCACGCAATCCAAAATTGCGATCATAGTTTTGCTGTGCGAGTCTTCATAAACGTTTCGAAGTGTGTGTGGATTCCAGGGTAATTTAAAATTAGAATTTGAAGAAATACAAGAAAGCCCAATGGGCATTTTAACCGGCTGTTCTGAGCCACCCGTATTTATACGAACTATCGTGACGAAAAGTGTGACTGTGTGACACTGTATTTTGACTATAGCGTTACTGGATGACGTAATGTTCTAACTCTGATGACTGTTACCGCTTTTTATCAACCGACGAAGTCGGATTAGTGCTGTCGTGAAGACCGTGGATTGGAGTGGTCGGTCAAAATACGTCGTGTAAGGCTCATAAGATGTGTATTTCGCTATGGCCTATGGGATGGGATGACGTGAGAACAAAAGCGGACCGAGTCGCTATTTTGAATTGGCAGGTCAAGAGGTTTAGTGGAAGATTTGCTTCGACTGTGTTGTGAGGAAGACTGTGTTGTGTACACAGACATCGATAAGAATACACTCGCTCGCATGATAGGACAAGGGTCCACAAGAAAGTATCGTAGGTATAGACGCAGACGTCCGCCGCGAAAGGAAATACTGAAATATCTGTCAAATACTAGTGAAACGAAAGAGGACTGATAATAACAGGTGAAGTCCAGTGGCACTGTTATTGCTGGAGGGACCAAAGTGTTGCTGAGACATCCTAAGGAAGAATCGCTCTCGCTAAATGTTATGAAAGGAAAATCCAGGTGTATGTTGTTGTGGTTATGTTTAATACTTGGAAAGTATCTAGCTGCCAACGTCAAGAAAGGTTAATCCCGGGGGGGTTAATCCCCCACAATACCTATACGGGTATGTGCCGCCCAACGGGGTCGTGATTTTGGGACTCCTGATCTAGAACGGGGTATCCATTTTAGAGATGTTTCCTACAACAGGATATAATATTCGAACCACGAAAGTTTAAAATTGTCAGCAGCCATTTGAAATTATTAATAGAGAGTTTTCTTAGCTAAAACTAAAAAAAAAAAAAACATAACGAACAAATTGTTGCATCCCGTTTTGTGCGCAGTAGGCGTATTGTAAGGTAATTATCCTGTAATAACGCGTTCGATAACGCGCGCTTGGTTCCGACGCGACGAGCGGGGAATAATATTGCGTCAGAATATACCGCATTGTGTCTACACAGGAAACCTACTTCTGATGAACAGATTAAAATTTTACGACTAAAATATATCTATTTATTACATAGTCAATCAAAGCTGCATGATCACTTAGCAATACGGCCTTAAGGGGGGAATACACGTGGATACCTTTTTCCCCAAACGGCTTCGCCTGGCTATTGTAATTATCTCCATTTTTAGAACGGGGTATTAAAAATTGACCTATTTCTAGAACGGGGTATCATTTTGAATGCAAAATCTTTCTAAAACGGGGTCCTATTTTGGAGACCCGGGCGGCACATAACCACCTAAATTATACTTGAGTACCCCCCGGGGGTTATTCGCAGGTGGGAAATGAATTACTACACGAGGTTGGATCTTCTTGGATAGTAAAAGTGGCACAGAAGGATACACCAGTTAGTCTTTCTAATTTTTCTGCTTTACTTTTGATTTTGAACCGATTTGTTCGATTCAACTTGCTCACTCCGGAAGAGCAATACAAACCGGATCTAACGACTACGTCATAAGACATGCTTTAACGTGTTTGAGATAAAGCGACGAGTTCGCTTTTTACTAATTTCTCAGTTTCTAACGATGTGCTTGTCTTTACCGATTATCATGTTTTTTGTGCTATATTCACAACAGTATATAAATATATTGCTCACAACTCCCGGTAAAAGCATGTTCAGTTGTGGACAAATTTATGTCGACATTTGAATTTTTAGTTTTATTCAACAAAATATTCAAAGCGATAAGACAAATGAGCTGAGTCATCAGATTTTAAACATTACGTCATTCGGTAACGTAAAAGGCAAAAAACTGTCACAATTTTCGTCACGCCGGATTCTGACGATGTGTTTTTCTTTGTCGATAATCATGTTTTTTATAGTGCCATATTCACAACAGTATATAAATACATTGCTCAAAACTCTCGGTAAAAGCATATTCAGTTGTGGACAAATTTATATCGACATTTAAATTTTTAGTTTAATTCATCAAAATATTCAAAGCCACAAGACAGATGAGCTGAGCCATCAGATTTTTTAAACATTACGTCATTCGGTTACGTAAAAGGCAAAGTATTGTCACAATTTTCGTCACGCTGGTTAGCACGTTGAGCCGAGTAAAAATACTTATCGAGGGTGGAGTGGGTCAAAACGACTGGTAAATGCCTATAATGCGCTTTCTTGTAACCTGTACTATAGAGTATAGCAATGATTTATTTCGTATTTGCATTCACGAGTTGGCTTAAGGAGCCTTTGACATAATTAAAGGGAACTGTGCATAAAGCGTGGTTCCCAGGTATGAGGAAGAGTTAAATTCTTTTGGGCTGTTACGTTACCCATACTGATCAATCGTAAAGATGTGGTTACTTTATTGGGAAATTTATCACCCATTTATTGAAATGCACCTGTTTTGAGAGTTGTGACGGCTTTTTTGTTCATGGTTTTGAGGAAGACCGACCAAAAGACAGCGAAAAATAATCTTGAGTGAAGAATGAGGTTATCAGCGTAATCTGCGGAGCTATGTTTGGCGAGGAGGGGGTGAATAATTCAGTTGACCTCCTTTCCAGGGTACTGGTTACCTTTTTCAGTTGGTCAAATTTCAGCGTTGGTTGCTCTAACAATTTTTGTAAGTCTAAGAGAAGACTTTGTTTACAACTGCCACACCAGCACGGGAGCCAGATGGCACGGTTATGCAGCCCTCAGGACTACCTGTTCTTTTTCATGGGACGTACAGAGTTACTGCACTTTTGCTACAACTTGCTGTTACAGACGCTTGAATGTTATCGAACGTGCAATCACGCACGCTTCGCTTGCTTTCTTTTCGAGACGAACCAACACTTCGTCGGTTCTGCACGCATTGCGGGCCTATGTTTTATTCCGCTGAAAAAAGCAAATTTTAACTCAAACGTTGAACATCGGTATAAATTCGCCCACAGCTGATAATACTTACACATAGACGACAAAATATTTACTGCTGTGTCTAGACCGTGAATGCAAACATTGACGGATAGCAGCAAAATCAAAATATAATGGTTGATAAACACGAGCGGATCATCAGATTCTGGGGAAAACGAAATCGCCACTTCACGGTCGAACACGTTCAGTCATATCTCATGACGTGATGTTTGAATCCGGATTGCTAACCCGGGAATCCCCTTGCAAGAGTAAACAAGTTGACTCGGAATTCGTAATGATTTAGTTAAATTGAAAATCGAAAGGATCTTTTCTAAAAACGAACAAAAGGTTTGGAAACGAAAAAAGGTAAAACGACACAAACTAAGTGCTATAATTGCAAAATTCAGAGTGGTGCTTCTTCTTCTCTGTGATGTAACGATTCAGCTGTCATAAGGTTATTCAATGTGCGGGGCACACGATGTGACAAGTCCGTCTTTATCACGCGGTGAAGTATTTATTTGCCTTAGGCAAAGTTGAATGTATTAGCAAAAATTGAGTCGAACTTAGTTGCTCATGTGTCGTATGCAAAATACGCTACCTAAACTGGTGCCACATTGTTAACAGCAATTTATCTGTGTCATATAAGTAACGAGGGTAACATACCAGTAGTAATACCTTTGTTGCGCATGCATTGTATGTAAGACACGAACCGCTACTTAAACCGCTGCCACAAGGCTAACAGCGGTTTGTCCGTGTCTAATAAATATGGAACATTGGCCTAGTAGAAATAACGTTGTTGGTGCGATGTGACGCATTTCAGTTTTGTTTACCTTGCGTGACGAAATCATGACGTGACGTCTGCATGACGTCATTACCGGAACCGGAAGTTTGAGGTAATCGACAGGAGAAAACCGGAAGTATGTGGAGACTGTGCTGGCCGAGACAAAACCCGATGACTAAGGCAAGTGACGGAAACAAAAACCCGGCCCAATTTATAAGCCGGCGGTCGCTATGGCGACAGCCGGTTAATAAATAGATGGATACAAGGCAATAGATGGGTCTGTCGGATAGTTTGTTTTGTCACTGCGCACACGTTCTGAGATATTTCGTAAGGAAATTTGCCTACCAATACAAAGGTATTTTTGCGCGGTTTATGACTATATGGAAACATAGGCCTGCAGTGCGTGCAGAACCGATGAAGTGTTGGTTTGTCTTAAAAACAAAGCAAGCGAGGCGTGCGTGACTGCACGTTGGGTAACATTCAAGCGTCCGTAACAGCAAGTTGCAGAAAAAGTGCGTGTATGTCCCATGAAAAGAACAAATAGTCTTGAGGGCTGCATAACCGTGCCGTCTGGCTCCCTTTGTTATGTGGCAATCGTGAACAGCCTTCTCTTTGGCTTTATGAAAAGGCGACCAATACCCTGGAAAGGAAGTAAACCGAATTATTCACCCTCTCCTCACCAAACATAGCTCCGCAGACTACGTTCACAGCCTCATTCTTCACTCATGATCCTTTTTCGCTGTCTTTTGGTCAGTCTTCCTCAAAACCATGAACAAAAAAGCCGTCACAACTCTCAAACAGGCGCATTTCCTCTTTCCCGGGTATATTGCAAACCAATTTAATGACCAGCTCCCAGTTAGATTGTTAGCTCAATTGGTTAGAGCGCTGCACCGGTATCGCAGAGGTCAGGGTTCGAATCCCGGCAAGCCTGATTTTTTCAGGCTTTCTTTTCGCAACTACATAAGTTGCGTTAATAACTGCGAGGATGTTCTTTACATTTAAAGTCGAATAAGTCGGTTCAAACATCAAAAATAAGGCATAAAAATTAAAAAGACTAACTGGTATATCCTTCTGTGCCCCTTATACTATCGGATCCAGCTGAATCCGTTCATTTCGCTTCTCCTGAATCCTCCCTCAGTTAGTTCTTAGTCACCGACCTCCACCATTCTGGACTCTAGTGTCTTCGGTCGTTGTTTTTTGGCCATGCAGAGAAAAACTAGAAGAGCTCTGGGGTCGAGATGGGACATCCACGCGATACATTCTTTCCCGGGGATAGCATTAGATCCCATCGGCCTGAGCTCCTTGGCCACCTTATGAGGTTTACGCAATGTAATTTTACCGACGCCGACACTCTTAACAAGGCCTACTCTGAGAACCAGCCTACCCTACGTGCCCTACCACTTTTCTGCTTCCCTCCCTACATAATCCGACTTTGTCGGTTAAAAAACAGATCTTAGCAAGGGCTACATTTATCAGAATCCAAAAAGAAAATTGGGGTTACCTCGCATTTTTCATGTTTCAGCTTATGCTTCGGGAAGTAATTGCCATACATTCTTTGTATTTTAAAGCTTTTTTTTTAGAAATATGGTTGATTAATTATCTCTGAAAAATGTCACCGCTGAGATCCAGTTATGAAGCAAGAAAATCGAATGACAAAAAAACAAAACTACCGACAGTATCACTTCAGGAAAATAAAAGGCATTTCTTTTAATCCGAACATTTCGGGTTATTTCTCTCTGTTTGTCGCTGTAGTTTTAGTGAATTTGAGAATAAAAATAGAGTACGCGTACGTGTTTTCTTTTGAATTGTTTGAAGTTCTCCCGTAGGCTATTTGTGATAACCAAACAAAACATAGGCACGCAATGCGCGCAGAGCCGATGACGTTTTGTTTCACGATATGGTGAAATTTATCATGACAACGTGTGGGTTTTACACCTCCTTCGGTCCCACCCAACCCCAACCCCCCCAAAAAAGTTTTGCGGTTAGCCAACATAAAACTGAGGAAAAAGCAGCGTGACCTCGTGACAGTTAATTATAGCGTGACATTAAAATTGCGCGCGAAGTAAATAAAGCCGTTCGTTTCCCTTTTCTTCAAAGTCAACTTAAACTAAATAGTACTTAAGATGGCTCGACTGGATTTCTTGGTGTTGATACCTTTAAAGTTTGAGCAGTAATTACACCATCGTCAGAAATGAAATAGGGCGATCAACTGCCACACCTTTGCTAGAAAAGGTTAAAGACTCAGCTTCAGTGAGGTTTATTACAATCGGAGTTACCGTAGCAATGCAATAACGTCATTGGCATTTTTACATATAGTCGATTTTCTTTAATTCTTGAGGTTTTTATTGAGAATGGTTTATGGTTCTTGTAGTTCCTATAGTTGTCTTTGTGAGTACAGAGTTTGAGAGAAATCTATGAGAGCGTTTCCAAGAAATTTGCAGCTGAGGTTTTCAGCTTAAAAAATGAAAGCTACTCATTTTCAGTAATGGCCCTAATTTATGTTTTCCAAACCTTGGGAAAAAATGTTTAGCTTAGTTCAAAATCAAACGAAGCGATTTCTGTTAACTTTTCACAGTCGTTCAGAAATAGCCGATAAAAGCCAAACATTTTCCCTCAGGTTCGGAAAACATAAATTAGGGCAATTAAGGACGTTCGAGCTAATTGATTCGCGATGTCATGCCACGTCAAACATTGAGCGCGCGCGCTGTTGAAGAAATGTGGAGATATATAACGCTAATGGGCATTTTAATAACTATGCACGGGTTTAACTCTCTTAAATGTTCAGTGACCCCAGATTTTCTTTTCATAGATCACTTTCTTTGTCGATTATCTACGTTTTATGGGAAATTGTAGAAAATCTGTGTTGTGGAAGTTTGATTTTTTCAACTTTTCTGCCCTCGCATCATCAAATTCAGCAATTATTTTAGCTGCACGGTGTTCGCAAAAGCCCATCTTAAAGGTTGAGTTAAACTGAAAGGATGACACCGATTCAAATTATTTACTTGACAGCCCCATTTAAATAAAATTTGACTAAGAAAGTGGGTCTACAGCGAATCATTTTTAATATTTTTCAACTAACAACCACTGAGGCCATGTCGAGTTACGAGGACTGATTTGTCAAAATTGGGGTAGTTTTCCACACGCTTTATTTCGAAAACGAAGTCGGTGACCCCCCAATTTTTTTGCATTTCTGACAAAGGTAACTCATTATCTGACTGTCGCAAAAGTAAGAAAAAATCTGTGTTGTAGAAGTTTTTCGCGGGAACGTCCATAAAATGAGTACCTTTCATTTTTGAAGATGAAAACTTCAGCTGCGAATTTCTCGAAAACGCTCTCATAGATTTTTCTCAAACTCAGTACACACAAAGACAACTAGAGGAACTACAAGAACCGTGGCAAGTTTGTAAACATTGTGCCGCACTTAGACGGCTATTTGCCTTACAAAGTGGTAGCCCTAATCAAATTTACGTGAATCTGTGCGGTTTCATAACGTTGACAGCGGCACTATTTTTTCTAAAAATAGCAGAATTGTTACATATCACCAGGTTTACGCTTACGGTCTCTGTCCACGATTATGGCTTCTGGTCAAATATTGTTAAAATGTACAACATACGTTAGTACTTACGATTCAGGAAGGTTCCAGTGCGCTCATTTAGTTGGTCTTCTAACTTTCTGCACTTGATCTGCCATTCCCTCACTTCCCCCTGAAGTTGTTGTAGTTTTTCGGTAAAATCGCGTTTTGCTTTTTCTAGAAGTTCATCACATTCAGTCTCAAGATTACTCATTCTTTCCACTATGTTTCGGATTTTGTCGTCTTTATCCATGATCTCTGATTCGAGTCTGGTTTTCTTGTTTTTCAGCTCTTTCATGTCACGTTTTTGCTTGGCAACCTGTTCGTTGAGTTTAGCGTTTTCCTTCATTATTTTAGAGTTTCTACGAGAAGTTTCTGCGAGTTTTTGTTTCTTTTCTTCAAGTATTTCACAGGCATCCCTCACGTATGTCGTCAAACTCACCTCCATTTTGTCGCTAGTATCTTGTTGCTTTGTCTCGTCTTTCTTTTTTCTAAGATCTCCAATTGTGTTCTTCAAGGCCTTTATTTCCTTTTCCAGAGCGCGAACTCTTCCCTCTAACCCTGCGCTGCGTTGACGTGCGTTGGTCAGTTCTGAGGAAGAAAATCAGCTTGTCTCATTCCAGAAGATTCGCCGAAGTGACGTTTTTGATTAATCTTTTAGGAGCAAGACTATTCACTTGGAATGGCTTGAAAACATTATCTCGGTGTTTATATGGAAAGGGCAAATCATCATGTTAATTGTTTAATTGATTCCGTTCATTTCAATTTTTTGTTCGGTAAGAGAGCGGTAAATGGAGGATCATTGATGTGATTTTCAAGAAGAGTAACTGTTCGTTTTACAGTTAACGGATGACATGATCAATTATTTGATGCTTCTCGAGGAAATCGCCCAGTTGTATTGCAACCGTCCTTGTATTATGCTATAACCTTAACTGAATTGCAAAGTTTCATTTTTTCTGGATGAAACGGGGAAAATCAACTGCATGTGACCGCTTCAAGTGTTTTTAGAATATTCCACAACAAAGTATAGCAATTACTGAATTAAACTGCTTAATTGTTTATTATTCTATTGGCTTCTTAAATACCATTAACAAACCAAATTATATCTCAACAGGTACTTTGTAAACATTTCAGTTCCGCTTAACTATCAAAAATGCCCTTCAGAGAAGTAAAATGACTTGAAGATTGCTAGGCATGAACAACATGCACATGATAATTTGTCAGAGAACCCTTAAATTGACACAAGGATTACCAAATGAATGCTTCCCGAGCTTTTTGCATGTTTATTTGTTTGTTTATTTATGTTTTATATGTTCTAAAACCCTGAGAAGTTTAGTTTACTCAGTCTTTACCAGCCTTTTCAGCCTTGTTTTGTGGCAGGTGTAAGTTGTGGCGTGTGCGATGTTGCACACGTTTGGAGGTTACCAAAATAGGATGTAACTACCTACCAGCCTCTTTTGTAAGAAGTGTTGCTAGATACGGTTGATTAACCTCGCAAAGAGCTTCGGTGAAGCTGTGATAGGCTTTTTCACCTCTCCTTGGTAATATGTCTAGGAATGTTTCACACTGCTCGTGGATAGTGCTCTTCGACTTTATTTCCTTTTCGTCCCTTTCGTTAAACACGTGTGTCATATGGAGTAAAACCTCGCACACATTCATGCCGTTTACAAGCTCCTTTCTGACACTCCTTAAAATCTTTCTATGTGTATCATCCATCGGTTTATCTGATGCTTTTCTTGGTGTTTTGTATTTTTTCCCGGTTGCCATTTTACCCAAGGATTTGTCCTGAAATATTCAAAATTCCAAAAGTAACATTGCCATTCTGCCTGCAAAACTGCTATTCGTATTTTTTTAATTTCTCTGTAGTTAGCATAAATCTGTGACCCCCCAGTACAATCTGATTGGTTATACAGGGGTGCCCTGATCATCTCTAGAACCCCCCTCCCCCCGAAAGGCACATGGAAATTACTAGAGGAATGAAAGGAAGGGCGAAAAAACATCGGGAAAAATAAAGAGTTAGACTGCTCGCTCTTGGTTTCTATCGATGTTCATACGGTTGACTCGAGTATGCTGTCTAATTTTTCAGTTTCCCTTTTTGCAGCAGTCCATAACCCGTAGCGTGCAACTCCCATACGGCGTTTTGACAGACCAGTTTAACTTCAGAACGGTATCTGATTGCATTTTCCCGCGAAAATTTAAGTCCCTTTGAAATTCTTTACTCGATTAAGTTCGATTTAGTTCGGTCATCAAACAAAATCGAGCCCCACCCCACCCAAAAATAAATAAAAACGAGAATAACACGAAAACGAACGTTCGATTAGGTCAGTAGATCACTGCACACGATATCGAACTAGTCACACACAAAAAAAATCTGAATCGAACGTTCGATTTTCGAACTCTTGATGATAAATACGTACGCCGCAGAGCCGAGGCAAGCAAGACCATCTAAGTCTTGTTCCCTTTGATTTTTCACATTCTGAGTTTTTTCTTATTACATCATTATTTTGAACGATTTAACTCCAGAAGGACTGAAAATTTCTGGAAAGTTAAATCGCTGCTCAACTTTCCATTTCAAGGGTCGTTTGGACAAAAACACCATAAACGAGAAAAACACCGTACCAGGTCGTCTTTCCGTGTTTTAGCGCTCATTCTCGTTGTTTTTGGGTTCACAATTCCATTTTTTTAGTTGCAGGCCAATTGATACTCTTTCCTTTGACTAGAAAATATTTCACCTAAACTTTCAGGAAAGAGATAATTTTCAACTAGAAGTGTCCAACCAGCTAGTGCCAAGGGCAAGTATTATTGCATCAATTTCACAAGGGAACTTTTTTCCTTTTTCTTTGTGTAACTCTGGTCTATTTTTGTTAGAAGTGTGCCAGGTGCATCAATTGCTTTTTTTTTAAAATGTGCTGTCACTCAAAGTGATGACGTCACAAACTTAATAAGGACAATGGTCCTTTACGGGCGGTTTTGGGCGGAGTCAAAGGGTTAATGCCCTCGAGGAATACGAAAAAATTGTAATGATTATATTTCTACCTATTCTTTTAAATATCGAAAATTTGTACACCGCTGCTTTTGTTGCAGTCAGTGACAAACTTATTTCCAGCCTTGGAGCAGTCAGCATTTAACTGTGATTTGAAAGTTGTTGCTGCGTCACTGATAAGCAGAAGAGTAACTGATGAACTAAGTTAAACAATAGGTCAAGGTTGGCACCTTCTCACGCAATGCTACATCGTAATAATTAAGCGTTTCTGTGAGAATGGAAATAAATTTCTAGGACCTCTTCTAGCGTTCGCTTGGCGCGACACTCTTTACTTTGGATTTTGGTGTGCTAGGTTCGATTTCCGAACAAAATCGAACAATGATATTCGATTTGGTTCAGAAATCGAATTCAATAAAAAAATTTCTGTTCGATTCTGTGCAATGACCGAACAAAATCGAATTTAAACGTTCCATTAAGTTCGCTGCAATGTTCGTTCGAATTGTTCGATTTGATACCCCGGGAAGTTATAGGCGCTTAGCAAACGTCACTGAGCGTGGCTACTTTAAAATCAGCTCAATTTTGCACTAACTAATCAAATAAAAAACTTGATAAGAGGAGTCAGAGTCAATAAAAATCAATACAGTCGGAGTCAATACGGTTGCCAACACAATTGCCAAAGTTACGGGTAACTGACAAGGGTACAACTCCAGACCGTAAGGAAACTAGAGTCGACACTAGGGAGAAATAGAAGTCACCAGAGATTTTTCAAGAATCTACCAGGGACTAAAATTCACTCAAAATAGCTCAAATTCAAAATAACTCACCGCGTGATGACTCCAAAGTTTAGCAGTGAAGCTCAGCCTTTACCTCTTCCGGTATTCCATGTAACACAGATATTATATAAGATAACACTGAAATTTGGTGATACTTGCTATGGAGTCCGGATCAAGTTTATCTGACTACAAAAGACATACAAGGCCTTACTACTAGTGGAGTTCTCCGGTTGACTTCGTTATTCTCGGAAAACTGACCTTGGTGTCAGTTCTAACTCGCACCTGAAGAAGAGCTTTTAAGAAACGTTAAAAAACTTAAACCAGTACAGTTAATCTGTGCTTGTCTGAATACTGTTGTTATTCAGTTTTGACCTTCTATCACAATTAATCAAGAGAGACTTAAGTCTAAGTCTATCACAATTACACTGGATATATCTTCGTGATTTTTGAAGGTCCTGCGGAATGACGGACTTTGATCACTGAATGTGCAATCCAGACAGATAGTCGCCGACATTGATGGCATAATTACTCAAGTGCCCTTGAATTATCACCAGCCCGGCAAATGTTTAGTAGTAACCATAGGAATAACTTGTAAACAAGGAACATAAACTTCCTTGTTCTTTTGGTTCAATGGGATGAAATCAATTATTTTTATGGTTTAAAGTTACAAATCACCAAGATCCACCAGAGCCAAGAAACAATCTTTCAAGCTACAAGACCATGTCATTGTAGCTAAATCGCCCAACTGTGTTCAGCGGGTAATTACGCGTTTATAGTGATAGAAAATAACGGAAAGTTTCACGATTCTGCAATGGAGTAAAGTTCACGTGAATAGCAAATAGATGAAACACAACACTACTCAAAGACAACCTTTTCATCCAGACTCGTTTTCAGTCACTCCGTTGCAGATAGGGGATTTATTTAGGCCCAAAGTCCCACGAGCGTTCATAGGGTCTGGGTACTTGTATGCCTTCCATGTATTCATGCCGGCAGTGTTAAAATTTAAGCCTGAATGGCTTTTTACACCCTTTTCGTGGAAACTGACGTCGTCATGTTTCGGTAGGCGGCAAACATAGCCAACATTACAACATTTGAATCTTCACCTAGCAAACAAATCCCTTCTCCCGCTCGTTACCCCCATAACTTTTCAGTTTCCTCACCACACTTCTGATCTTAAACACCGGATCTGGCCTTTCTTGTCAACCCTTACGGACAATTCGACAGCATGTATGTCTCAGAGGTTTAGTGGGAAAATGCATGAATCACGGTGTATGGTCGAAGATAGCAGTGGCGTTTTATGGACCAGCTTGAAAACGTGACAGTCGCCTACCTCCGGAAAATGTACTGTGATTGGCTAACACAATGCAACGGATTGTGAATTTATCAAGAAGTTTAGAAAGCTTAGTTGCTGGCCTTATTTGACTAGCCAAATAGATCTCAGTTACCTACATATAAATTCGGCAAAAGAGTCTTTACGATTGACAATAGGTATTTTTATGAGCCAGTGGCTATTTTTTAAGCTGCTAGGCGAGGTAAGAAAAGGCACGACAAGCAATAAACATATCTTTTCTAAAATCTAAGCTCTTATTCATCAGCCATTTCAAACAGTGCCCATCCATCCATCCCCCAACCCGTGCCTTAGCAATGTTCCCCGGATGAGCTATTCAAATGCCCAATGGCACTATTCGCTTGTACTTGATAATTCGCAGCAAACTACAGAGAAGTATCTATCTACAGAGAAGTATCTTATCTAATTCTAGAAGCATCTTATCAAATTCTAGTATCATATCTAAGTCGGAGCAAAGTACATATGTCTGCTTTAATGTTTAACATCGTCATTGATTGGGTGCTGTGTAGATCAACTGAGGGTAAGAAAAAAGGACTATGTTGGACACTAACCACAATGTAAGTGCAGTTTTAATAACTTAGATTATGCTGATGACATTGCTTTGCTGTTGCATTCTCCCCATGAAATGCAATATAAATTCCACGAAGACACCTAAGCAGTCCTTCATCTACCTGGTATGGCTTACCATGGCGGAGAGGCTAACGGGGATATAGCAGGAAAAGATTAGCAAAGCGAGAGGTGTCTGTACAGCTACGGTCTCGCACAGTCAAATTTCTTAATTAGATCTAACATTTTAATATTAACAGGGCGCGCAGTTAAGGCTAAGAAGAGTGTAAAATGCTTTCATATTTGCACACCTATATTTGTGCGTTTTCAGACTCTGAAATGCTTGCTATCTCCTGTCTCGATCAATTTTAGCCTCTAAAGAACAATAACAATTGCTCACTTCTCTTGATGTTCTTGAAAGTGAAAATCTAATGTACAGTATCATCGAACATCATAGAGTTTTTATTAGCGAAAATCGTATCTGTCCAACGCTCACTACCATCAATCATGCCCTTTAATTTGTTTCAGACCACTTTTGCCATAGCAACAGCTAAATCCACGTTGTTGGGCATTTGATTGGCTTCTTAAAAGTAGCTATCACGTCACTTGTAACTATACACGAGTAGAAGGTACCTTAACTGAATGAACGGTAAATTGTCTTCCAATACTGCCTCCCTCGCAGGCGTTTTGGTGCTGTTATTATATTGTATAAGGATCGTAGCACTGTAGATAACTGACCTTCTTTACAAGCAGATCTCGAGTTTGCCCAGCTGTAGAATTGAACAACTCGAATCTTAAACCTAGGAGACAACTATATACAACTCTGCCATTTAGGAGGTAAGTCAGTGGACAATTTGTTCCATATGTTGTTTGACTTTCATCAATTTTCATCGCCTGAACATTCAATAGAATGTTCCCACGAACGTCTGGATCTTCAAATATGTTGGGTCGGTCAAACTGAGTAAAAGAAACAGAATCCTGCGGCAGTTGTAAATATTTATCGCCTTCGAGTTGCGTGATCTTTTATCAAGTAGCCAGGTTCAAGTTTCACTTTGGCAGCTAATCAAAAGCCAAACAACTGCATTACTCATGTAATTCACGCTAACTTTAAATATTTAATCACATCATGGCGAGTTTTAACGAGTTTGTTTACGTTATGCAAAGTTATACAAATATACGAGACAGATTTGAACAATATTCCCTATTAACATAAACACTGCATTTTAATAGACACAAGCTCCATAGTCTGCAGAGTTCAGTGCAAGACGTCTGCTGTAAAGCTTCGCGCTCCATTTCACTAGTGAACATTTCTTAGGTAAAGAAAATACTTGTGTTGTTGTCGAATCGACAAACACTGAAACCATTTTGACGAAAAATACATTGTTCTCCAGGAAAATGTATTCTAGTCAATAAAAATTCAATAATATCCCAGACAGCGAGTCAGTCACACTCAGGTAGCTATGGGATATAATCCACAAAACTTTGATGGAGTTTTCCACTTGGTTATGGTGTAACTAACGGCGACATTAACTTCGCTAAAAGCTGCTGAGTCGTGTAAAAAGACAACACAGAGAGATTAAGAATCTGTCTTCAATCACTCAAGGTTTAAGAAAGACTCATTGGAGGCAGATAAAAAGCCATTGAAGTGATATTCAATTAGGCTACAAGAAAGACATTCAGTTGCAAATTTAATTGTTTTTTTTTGTATTGTGTGTTTGTTATGAACTGAACCTGTTGTTTGACTTAGAATAAAATTGGGAAAAACCCCCTCTCAACCAGATAGTACGATCAGGTCAGTTGGGGCAGTTTTTTTGTTCCTTTTGAGAACATTTCAATGCAACGTCTTCTAAACAACTATTGTCCCCGATCAATTTGACATCTTATTAAATACTGGCTAACAAATTATGCAGTATAAGTCAGAAAATTAGTGCAACGTTTTAACTAAGAATTCAACTCGAGAGAAGGAAGAACGATTATCATGAGAAATAATAACTTAGTGTAAGTCCAAACAAAAACATCTGGCTGTTGGATAATTTGTCTTAAGTGACACCCAAGAGATTGATTTGAGAACAAAAGTTCAAGTAGCGTTGAAAAGTAAACGATTTAGGTATGGGAAAGAAGGACGAGTGATAGCCAATGTCCTATATATATATATTTTTTTGCTGACTACATAAAGAAAGTACAACGAAAGTTTAGTTAAGTTTCTTAATGCGGCTTTCGGTCTTTGAAACTTGAGTCTAGGGCTCAAAATTTGACGTTTTTCCTCGTCTCAATGTGTTAAGTGCACGAACACAATCAAAAGTCCACCGTCTGGACAGTTTGTTCGCGATTATGGTTTTGCATACACAAAATTTTGGATTTATCAACTGAATTGATAAGGTAAATTGGCCACCGTAAAGAAATTGAAAGCTGACGTTTCGAGTGTTAACCCTTCGTCAGAGTGAATCAAGGAATTGTGGGTTGCACTCGGTTTATATGGAGAGTGCTGGAGCTAAGCAACTGGTAGGAAAATGGCAACGTGAAAAACAAGAATAAATTAATTGAATGAAAAGCGTTTATTGATACCGTGGAGATTAAGCGGCCGATTTGAAAAGGAATTTTTGTTCTAGGTTTTTATGGCTTTCCGTGTTACCCTAGGGTAGGGAAGGGCCACAGATCGTCATGTGTTGGCTAGATTGAAATGTCGGGCGACTGGTTTGAATGCGTCCTTGTCATTTCTTTCCACGTCTCGTAGGTGTTCACGGAAACGGTCGCCTAGTCTCCTCCCTGTTTCACCAATGTACGTCTTTTTGCAGGAAGTGCATGTTATGGAGGTGCATGTAAAGCGATCAATGATTTTAATCGATCGCTTGGGTCCTGTTATTTTGTCTGCATTGTGAATGAAAGGACAAGTGTTGCATCGTTTGCGTTTGCATTTAAAAGTACCCGGTTGATCATCAGATTTAAGAACACTTCTAACTAGAAAGTTCCCTATATTTTTAGTATTTGTATCCCTTGATTTAGTTACACAAATTACGTTTACTGTTGATACCATCGCAAACAAGAAGAAGAAACGGCGCGAGTTCACACTGGCTCTCGCTCTCGTTCGGCTTGAAACTGAGGCGACTCTAGTGCGCTCTCGAAGTTTTCCTCATCGAGAAACGATGGTTCAAAATGTCGATCTCATCGAACTCTCATGTACTCTATTCAATTTTCATGCACTCTCAATTTGAGACATGAAAGGGTGCTGACAATCTAAACACGTTGCTTTATCTACTTGCAGAAAGATGACGTGACCAAACATTTCTCAGAAAAGACTAGGACCAAGTAAGAGCGCGATGGAAGACAAACACCGGGACATTTTGCGCCGTCACTGGTCCTCGCTCAGGAGAGATCTGGAACCTGTCAAGTTATTACCTTATTTGGTCAACGTATTGGATGTCACAGACGAGCAGGAAGTGAAAGTGAAGGCCACGCGAGAAGCCAGGACAGACATCCTGTTAGAGATTCTTCCCAGGAGAGGACCAAAGGCGTTTGATGATTTCGTGAAAGCTTTGCAAGAGGTCCAGCCGTTTTTGGCAAGTCCTTTACTTCAAGAAGAAGGTATATACCATAAATCCTTCTCCACGCTGTGATTTTTTTCCTCTGGTTCTTTTACTTTAAAAATTTTGGAGGCCTTATTTGAGCGGGAATAAGAATATATAGAACGAAAACTGAATCTTAACAATGTGGAATGCTTTGGCACGGGGTATATCCAATTCTCACCAATTCTGCGATTTCAAGGAAAAAAAGGGTCAAAGTACTAAGTATTTTCGCGTTTCTTTCTGTATTATGAAAATTAAGACCCGCGAAAGGACGCGACAATAAAGTAACCAATATTACAGCTCAGAAAGTCATAATTGTTTTGGTTTGGTTGTTGTTACACGAACAAACCAACAAACAAACAAACGAAAAACAAACAAACAAACAAATGATTCATCAACAAAGAGAAAAACACATTCAGCGCGGACGCTAGCAATGATTGGTGTAGAACTGACATGTTGCAAAATATTTTTTAATCTATCAAAGATCTCTGGTGATCACCAAAATTTTCTTTTTCTTTTATTTTAAAAGAAATGGAGGAAATGAAGACAGAACTCAGTCGCGCTAGAACACACAGTGCGAGGCTGAGGGAAGAGGTTCAAATAATGAGAACGGGATTGGAGAAGGAGCAACAAAAATACAAGAAGACTTTAAAGGAACTTGAAGAGCTAAGAAGCCTGCACGAAACGTTGATGGAAAAAGGCAAATATGAGAAGCACCTTATGGAAACCAGACTTAAGGAGTTAGAGACCACAATAAAACACCTAGAAGAGGAATTATTAACTGCAAAAAATGAGAAAGACGTTTTCATCGAGGAGACGACACGACTAGACGAAGCTAAAACTCAAACGGATAAAGATTTGTGCGTCGTTAAGGAAATTCTGGACAAGGTGTCGGAAGAAAACAAACAACTCCTTAAAAAGTTGTCACACTACAGCAACAATATATTAAACGAAACCATTTTTCGCGACGGCGTACGTTTAATTTCTCGACAAGAAGAAGGTAGAGTTGCTGATAGAATCCCGAATGGAAACCCTATGCGACGTTCTCTAATCGAGAATGAGGACTTTGAAATTAAGACTAAATTTCAAAAACATGAGACCTCGGCTGAGCTATTAGACGAGACAAGGAAAGACCTGGCTCAAGTAACAAAAGAGCGCGAAGAAACGAAGCAGAGGTGCGAGGAATTAGAAAAACAGCTCGAGGAAACTCTTGCTAGTTTAGAAAGACAACGATCTGCTAGTTTTCATGACAGAGCGACTTCTCCAGGAGAGCCAATACAATTTGATTTTGACGGTAAGTAAAAGTTAATGTAATTTACATGTCTCCAACAACCTTTCGTTGTAGTGCAAATGCAATAATTTGGTAATAAACTGGGCACTAACAGTTGAATTCTTAGCCTAAATCCAGTACCGGCAGCTGTCAAATTATTTTGGAAGAGGGCAGCACATGGTCCAGTGCTTAAAATAATTTTGAAACTGAAAATAGGATGCTTGTCCAAGATGAAAATAATTGGAGCAAATGGAGCGCTTTGTGTTGGCGAATTGTCTCCCCCCCCCCCTCCTCTCTTCCTTTTCGGCGTCAATATCAAAAAAGACATGTATACCGTTTATAGACCTTTCCTCCATGACATCGCCCTTATCGTCAACAATCCCAACTTGTTTTTGACGCTTACTTAGATCAACACCGAAGTCTTTTTAAAATTTCGCTCCTGAAAGGAGAAAATAGAGGTTTCGTGAACAGACTACGGATACCTTGTTATTACAGCCAGTTGTCTCTATGGAAAAATATTAAAGCGCCAAGACTTTGTAACTCGCCCACTTCACTGTAAAAATCAAAGGAACGCGCGTGGATTTTAATGTTACACGTCCTTCTTATCAGTTCCTAATTTAAATGCTGGCTTAAAGATCCTTAAGTAATTGATTTTAGCCTCTTGGACAAATACCTGAGCTCTAATAGTCCTTGTAGATCCAGTGAAGTAGATACTTAAGGCAACAGAAGTCAAAATGCTGAAGATGCGCAAAGTTAACTAGAAAACAAATTAACGTTTATTTTTCTTTGTAGATAATCAAAATTGTTCTCGTTGTGAAGCACTGGAGGAGGAATGCAACCTCTTAAGAACTGAGAGAGATTTTATCAAAGGAAAGAAAGAGAAGTTGGAAGAGGAAATTAAACAAGTGAACGGCCGGTTGAAAGAGCTCGGAGAAGATAATCTGCGAGAGAAACAAACACTACAGAAAGAACTACGATGCATGAAGGATAAACACGAAAGTTTATCACAAGATTTCGAGAAAGAACTGCAAAAGATGCTCGATGGAGTTAAGGAACAACACTTACAGGAGACGAAAAACCTTCAAGGACAGAACGACGATCTCAAGGATCAGACAAACAAACACAAGTCTGAAGTTCATAAGATAACAGTACAGCTGATGAGAGAAAAAACACAAGTTGAGAAAAACCAGGAAGAGTGTGTCAAGGCGAAGAAGAATTTATCTCGCGAAAAGAAGAAACTAAAGGAAGTAAAAGAGGAATTAGCAGTGGAGAGCAAGGCAAAAAAGGACGCAATGAAGGAAGTGGAAAAATTAAGGAATGAACTTAGAAACCAGGAGGGGCTCAGTGGTGAAGAAATTGCGCAACTTCGTGAGGTGGCCAAAGTGGAACGCTCTAAATGCGATGTGCTGAGAGGAGAAATTCAAAGACTGAGAAGTATGCCAGGACGTAAGTGTTAACTTGCTACAAATTATTTATTATTTAAGATTTAAAGCAGACTAAATACCAATAAGCACAATGAAGCTTGAAAAGCGGAACAGTAGAATTTGCAAAACTAGAGGATGCCACATGATTGGAGAAAGTTGGCACAAAATTCGTGAATCGCACCCACCACGCCTGCCACAACTAAACAGCAACTTTTTATCTCCCTCCATCAGGGAGACACTAAGTTGTGGTCCCCACTAAAACAAAAACACAACATTCGACCACACACCAACCTTGTATTAGAGACCTCCAGTCAAGAGACATCTTCATAACGCTGCGTAACCAGTGAGCGGCCACTAAATTCACTAACAGCATACCTATCGCTTGGTGCCCTTCGTATTAGGAGATCCACTCTAAATGTTGACTGACATATTTTTTCTCTTGTTCAATATTGACGCAGGCGTTTTGAACTACAGAAAAGATTTTGACAGACATGGTGTCCTCTATGCCCTGGGAACGAATTTCGGTACCACTGCTTGGGTAAACCCTGGCAGCACCAGTGCCTCTCCGACAAGGATAATCACGACTCGATCATCTGACGAGCAAGGAGACGCCATAGATCTTCTTAGAAATCAGAGGGGAACCATCAGTGGGACTAAGGACGAGGAAAGGTCATGGTGGTGTGTAGACCTGACCGACAAGTACGCTTTGTATCTAACACGCTACACACTAAGACATGGGAGGGATAACGGCATGTCAATCATGCGTAATTGGCGGCTTGAGGGATCGCTTGATGGACGTACTTGGAGGCCCCTGAAAAAGCATGAGAATGATCGAGGACTCAAAGATCCTTTTCCCTATTACACAGCCACGTGGATGGTCGATGGGGAACTGGGCGCCTTTCGGTATTTCAGGATTTTTCAGACGGGGAAGAACTCTTCGGGAAGATTCAATATCTTTCTTTCTGGCATTGAACTGTATGGAGTGCTTATTGACATGGATAATTAATTCTTTTTACTACAAATGTGTATGTGGATAATTGTTTACAAAGGGAACAAATACCAGATTCATAAGCGATTATTAAGTTGCATCGTTAAAATATAGAAATAATGCGAAGACTGGTCAGACAACGTGCAAGAGGCGTAAATACAATATTTCGCCTGGCCAACACCAGCCTTCTTCAGGTTTATCGAATGAAACGCGAATTTACATGGTCTTTATATAATGAACCGGAAATAACAGGACAGGGCTACGTGATGTGTAAAAAATACAGAAAAAATAATAATAAGGAAATAAAAGCGGAAATACAGTATAATAGAGATAAGGAAAAAGCTGGTTGGATTACATTTCATCTCTTCTGTTAAGACCTGCAAGCTCCAGTGTGTTTACTCGGTGGATGGGGAATGCCTCACGAGCCTTTCTAACTGAATCACGATTAGTATATAATTTTTCAAGTGGTATAAGAAGCATCTGATTAACCGTATGATTGCCAGTAATAAAGTGTCGTGAGACCGCGGTAGGATTGTAGCTGGAGGTGTTGATAATGGGCGACCCATAATGGGCCAGCCGAAATATTGTATTTACGCCTCTTGCACGTTGTCTGACCAGTCTTTGCATTATTTCTATATTTTATCTTCTTTTGACTGGTCACGATCTAGTGATCCAACGTAGAGCAAGCTTTGATCGTACACGGTTTTACAGTGGTCTAAACCTTGAATATTTGCATCGTTACTTTAAAGAGAGGCGCTATTTTGGTACTTTAAGACGCGTGATTCTTCTGCCATCTCCAGCCTCATGCTATCTGCTGCGTACAATCAGGTTTTAGAAAGTATGAATCCTACTAAGGAAGGTTACAAACTAAGGTGCGATTGATAAAAAAACAAGAAATTCTGAAGAATTTACAGGCGGCGCATAGTCTCTCACCCCCTCCCCCCTTCCCTTTTCTTGAGGAAAAAATGTTTAACTTTAGTAGTTCGTGGTTTCCGGTGACCTGTTATGGACAATTTGCACTTCCGGTATGTAAGGAATTAAATGTATGTATGCAACTTGAGAACTTCGTTTGTTTGTAACCAGTGACCTCTGTACGACTCTTTCAAATCGCTCTTAAACCGTGATATCCTTAAGCTACAACAGGCGGAAACGCTTTTTGCTCAAAAAGCTTTACTTCTCCTCTTTTGAGCTCAAACTTCATTTTGTCTAGTATTCTTGATTTCACGTAGGGGTTCAGACCGATTTTTTATCGTCAGAAAGCTGTGTTTCTAGAGACATCTGGAAGACATGTTCACGTCAATGCTGAGATAGCTGACCGACTCGTGACGTTTGTTAACCCGTGCTCTAATACAGACTAAAATGAATGAAACTTTATTAAATTAGTTTGAAACCGTGGAAAGACATAAACGAAAGACTGAGAGGTCTTAGACAACCAAAATTCTAAAAATTGGGCAGAACCGAAAAGCAGAAATGTATTTCTGACCTGGTGCGACGGAATCAATTTAGATTGGTGATACTCAGGCCTTGTTTGTTATTTGATTGAGATTTCATCACCACCGAATTTTTTTGTTTACTGTTTTCCTTTTTTTAGTGTTATAGGTTTTTGGGACGCTATTTATTAAACTATAGAAGTTAGCTCCAGCTTTGATTCTGTAAGGGCCGGGTTTACAGTGGCAGGTATAGATTTCGTAGATTGCTTTCCGTCTCGCACACTGAGAGAACGCACGTGAGCGCGGATGGGAATTGGACGCACACAACTCCCAAGTTCTTTGTAAACACTGCCCCTTAAAAACGAAATGTCCTCAAAAACAGCGAAATAAACATTTCAACGCTTACCTTTACTCAACTTCAATACGCCGCGAAACTCAAAACAACAAAATTAAGCTTCACATGCGAGAATGGTCATGTCACCAACAAATCGTCCGGTATTTGAAACATTAGCTTTCGATCTCGTAAAATCCACGTCATTATAACGAGCCTGATTGTTTAGAGCCCGTGCGGAGACTAAGCCTACTGACTTCCGACAATTCAGGAATGTGCCTTGCATTTTTTGAGACGGCAGCGACGTGCCCAGGCACGTCGCGCCGCCTAATAAAATAAAATGCTATGACGTTTGGACAGCATAGACTAATACCGCAATTGCAAATAGCACTGCACGCTATCCAGCAAGTGTACATCTCTCAAATTGACACGAAATCCCCCCCCCCCCCTTCACACCAAATCAAGCCTTTAAAAATTTCCAAGAAAACATGATCACTTTAGTTAGTAGAGTTGACTCCCGGCAACTCGAACCTTCAGTAACTCGAACCTCCCGCTAACTCAAAGTGAATGATTTTTTCCCTTCAAGTCATGTTCTTCATAATTTTACCCTCGATAACTCGAACACACGATTACTCGAACCTTTCTTGATTTCCCTTGAAGGTTCAAGTTTTCGGGAGTCAACTGTAAATATAAATCGCTGCGTCGGTGCCATATTAAAACGCTCCGTTCTCTTAGTCTAAAAAAAATGGAAAGCTGAAATTTTCGGCGGGGAGACGCAATTATGGCTATCTTTCAAATGCATTAAGAGTGAAATCATAAATTTTTATTGTGTCACAGCAATGTGAAATTTAATAAATATACTAAATCTGTAAATATATTGAATAGAAAGAAAGAGATGTACTTTTCACACTACACTCAGAGCAGCAACTATGTTGCTAGTAGCAATGAAACTTGTGTCAGTTAGCAAGGTGGAACTTCGTCTTTTCATGATCTTTGGGGACGACGACTGCAAAAGCGAGGCCCACTTAGCAGCAATTGCACGGATGGCGGGGGCCACGTATTCCCACCCTTTTTTGCGTCAACGGTAAGCAGTGTTTTGGAAAATCTCCATTTTTAATGAGTTTTCGATCTTGCAAACGTTGGGACGGAAGGGCTACCGAATAAAAACAAAAGCGAAATCTTGTGCTTGCTGACGGGCAGTGATACGCGTTTACTTCGCCTTCTAAAATGGCGTACTTCGGTGCAATTTCACGGTCCAATTTCACCATAAATGCGCTTTTTTTTTGTAAACGGAGCTATCTTTCTCTTGGAAAGCCTTTTCGCTCTCGATAAAAGTAATAAGCGTTTGGTGCTACAAAAAGATATTAAAACACTCCAGTGTGAAGAGAAGGCGAAGAACGCGTCAAGGGGAAGGACAACACATTTTTCGTAGGAAAAGCAAAAAAAGCAACAAGAAAAACAAGGGAGGGAAGGAAACTATAACCGCTAAACGCACTGAAAAAAAATGCGGCTTCTGATTCCGCTGAAAGAGGGTGTATTGTGGTTCCCTTCACTGCTCCTCCAATAAAACAAGTTTAGTATGGAAACAAGTTGAAGTCTCGGGAAAGCTCAATACGAAAAAATTGATGAAAAAAAAAACCCCAGCTATTTTGGACCCTTGCTGTGAACGATGAGATCTACAAATAAAAAGACATTTGACTGAAATATTAATTACACTGTTTATGAGTGAAGCTCCAAGAACACAGAAAGATCACCTCCATATAAATTTAACACCGGGTTCTTTTCCTTTGTTTTCCATGTTTAAAAGTAACAAAAACACACTTAAAACAATAAATTATATACAGTCTTTGGGCTCTTTCATCATATATTTGCAGACTGGACTTTTTCAGTAGCATGAGTGCCATCACAAAATGGAGCAGATCCCGTCTGTTTACATCCACACAGGAATATCTCTGAACTACTCTCCTCGGCTTCAAATCTGATCGGTTTGATTGTGGTGGTTTTGTGTCTTCCATCACAGAATGGCTGGAAAAAAAGTTAAAATTATTACTTCAGGGCTGTCTCTTATTTTTGAAGAAGATGGAAAATACAAGAAGAAGCCAGGAAAAAACACCCTGTCCGATGAAAGGAACGATAACAGAATTAAAAGGATGTAAGGATAATAGACCATGCACCGTGTCTCCACACTGCATTAACAACCGGCTCAAAAACATATTCATAACATCATTTCAGAATTCCACACATGCCCACATTCCATTCATTGCGCCTTGTTAAGGAGGTTGTCAAAGCAGTCATGCCACCGACCAATGGAACACAGCATTAGAACCTTGTTTTTTTGCAACCTCATACCAAGACCCTGGCAATGAGATTGGCTTTAATGTAACTCGAAATTATAAACTTTGTATGGAAAATTGTCAAGAGGCTGCAGCTGGGATTGACACTTTAAGCTATCTATTAAAAGGTCTCTGAAAACACTTCTTTAAACATGTTTCCATTTTATTTTAAAAGTTTAGCCAATTTTCTTTCCCTAATTCTGGATTTATGTTTTACTTAAATGAAAAGCAAAAAAAAAAAAACTCAATTAACCTAGCTTCATTTACACAACCCTTAAAAAGTTATTACTCTGGTAACATACTTGTTTCTTACTCAGTCCACATTTGCACCAGGAATATTTCTTCCCCTTCACAAGTTCCACTTGAAACGGCTGCTTTGCTGCTATCACGCCAACATCACAGTAACGGAATGCCTGAAAATCAATATACAATATACAACAGATAAAGTGATTGGAATAAAAGAACTGAGGCTAAATCGACATCTCTTCAAGTTCTAAAACAATTTTTATATAGTTCTGGCAAGTGTGGTTAGTGGCACTTAATGCACTGGACATTGAAGCCTGGGACTTCTTTGCTGTTTTCTTGTGACAAGAAACTTTGAATGTCATTGCCTCTTCTACCCAGTTGAATGACAAGCTGCAATCTGTCACTGAAATCTGACAGACACCCCTTCCAAGGGCAGCAGTAATAATTCTATAGTTGCTTAACATTACAGAAACAGGTTAAGGTCTAGCAGTGAGCTACCTAATGGCCCAGGATACCTTACCTCAGCTTACTCAATTGGTGGTATTTCTTGTTGACAATTCTTATGAAGAGATAAAAAAAAATCCTGCCTGCCTCGTCCCCAGCTGCTCACAACCGCTTATCTGGGGGATATTTTAGTTAATTGTTGAGGAAAGCGGGGGGTGAGGGGAGAGACAGGAAGGAGAGAAAAGGTGAAGGCCCTTTCTCTATTTTTCCTTCCTGCGCTCCCCGCTCGCTTCCAATCCCCCCGCTCGCCCTCTGCGCTTGCTCCCGATCCCCCCTCTCACGCTAAAACCCACGCTCGCTTGGCCTTGGAAAAGCCTGTGGAGGAGGCAGTGTTCCTGGAGCAACAAAATTGAACCAGAAGACTTGAATAGAAGGAGCAACCAGGATACTCTAAAGAAAATGCAAAGATAGCTAGTTTATATAATGTCAGAAAAGGTTTTGATGCTTTTGACATGCCTGATTGTCACTGAACGAGCTAACAATTTTCATTCCAAAGTTATTGCGTTAATGATGCAACTTGCTACATTCATTCTAAGCCCTGCATACAAACTGCCACTACTCTGTGCTGCCGGACAGTTCCAGCTGCAGCTGCAGCTGCACTTACCATTTGTCTTAAAAATGGAAATTTAGGTTTAAAATCAAATGGTTCAGTCAATTTTCCGAAAATTCTATCAGGAATTTTTGAGTAACCTCCACATGTACTTCTCTTTTCCTGTGTGGGATGAAACATTGCAGATTATTTGCCATTTCTCCCATTTCAGTCCCTTATCACAGAAAGTTGTGCAGAATTGTAAATGGTAAGAAATCTCTTTTAGTTAGTGCACTGATTCTGGAAAACCATTAAGTACTATTCAGCAGTTATCCCAAACAAATTTTCCTGCACATAGTAAGCACCCGAGATGTGTCTCATCGATCCCTCATCTCAAATCTTCTCCAGCCCAATCTCTATCATAGCATATAGGAAGACTGGAGAACTGAGAGGAGATGAAATCAACATGGACAGGAGCAACCCATTTGTTGTCCACACCCACTAGGGAGACAGGAATTGGAGCTGCCCCTCCCCCTCCCCACCCCCAGACCTCATGTCCCTTGATGGGACCTGGGCACTTCAGATTGAAATCATTAAGTGATTTTCAGTAGAATCCCAGAAATTATTATCGTGTTCCACAATAACAGTCAAACTGGGTCAACGAAGTCACTACTTGCAAATGTTGTCTCCTTGCTAGAGAAATTAGGTTCGACTTTGTGCAAATGGAACCCTCCGCGGCTATGTAACAACCTTGAACCGCGATATTTTGCTTTGAAATGGCATTCTCTTACCTGCTGCACTTGTAGACAAAAACGCTGATTAGTAAGCAACCTTGCATTTCTGAGGAACAATGCCATACCGCTAAAATTTAGAAAAAACTTGGGAAATTGACGCAACGAGCGTTCCTCGATTCCCCCCTGATTATTTGAGCCGCGGTGTGACCAGCGAATTACTGCATAAGCGTTGTCCCCGCATGTACCGTGCATGTAGTTTCCCCACTAAGCATTTCTTGAGTCCATGGCGGAATACATGTAGTTTTTGACAGCATTCACAAGCCAAATTCAATTGTACGATGGAGCTAAGCAGCGTTGCAACTGAAGGTGTCAACCTTTGTGGTGGCTCTGCTCGAGTTGGGGATCGCGCATTTCGGAACTTGGTCCAAGTTACTTTGGATATTTTACTAAAGAAAAAGAGCGAAGAATCCCTCAAAAGTTAGTAGCTTGATTTGCTTCTATGTGCATTCATTCTCATAAGATCGATAAGCTTAGTTGATATGTGTTTTGTCTCAAATAACGTGATTATCTTGCTTTTTTTTTTCTGAGAACGCTGAGTTGTGTGTCAGCACTTCTAATGTGCATGGGGAAGTCCTAGGAGAGGAGTGTCGACCCATACTGTAAAGTTGACGGGGGATCTCATCGAAAATGAACCTCGTTTTTGTGGACATGAATCCGGTTTAGTTTTACTCTTCAGGGTTCAAAGAAAACTTATCTGAATGGTACCAAACTCCTGGTCTGCCCTGTGAGAATCCCCAAACTCCTCTGGGAAGTGTATTCATCATTGCTTTATTGGGAATTCCCTTCCCCACAGGACACTTGGTCAACCAAAAATGTCAGTGCACCTGCATTTTTGTCTAGCCAAATAGAAATACAGTAGATCCCTGCCATCTCAAACTCTCAAGAGAAATGGAATATTGTTTGTGATAGCAGGGGTTTTGCGTGATAAGAGAAATATTAGAGATAACCGAGTTTACATGTAAGTTGAGATAGCCGGGGCATTTTGGACAGCCAGAGCTTGAGATGGTGAAGGTCCACAAGATCTTAAGTACCACTCTAAAGTCACTGCTCTCGTACATTTTGGAGTTGTCATTCTCACATTGAGAAGTGCAAAAATCTGTCTTGCAAGATTCTTTGTAGATAACTGTAAGTACATTTGTAACAAGAACTGAGTTTGGCGACTCATATTTCTTTTTACATGTAGTTTCCCAACACTCACAGTCACTTATTCACTTACCGTGGACTCCTGTTACATCAAACACTGAAGGGATACAGCAAGGACTAGTTTGTGAAAAAAATGAATTTTGACATACAGTGTAGCCAGGAATAAATCACTGTAGGGGAAGTGGTTTCTGTCTGATGTAGCTGGTATTTGAGATACCAGGGCAGTCTGCAGTTTGTGTAAGGCTCAGTATATTTATAGCACAAGTCGTGTAAAGTTGCAGTTTTGCAGATAGCAAGTAGGAGATGACTTTGTACTGGCTACATCAATGGGGAGTCATGAAAATATGAGACTGAAATGGTTTCCTTGTGTACATTTGTTTAAGGTGATGAAGATGTTACCAGTATTGATGCTGCAACATTGAAGCAAGCATATGCTGGGTTAGTTACCCTGATATTAGAAGCTGTCAAGATGGATTGTGACTCATCCAGTATAAGGTACAGATTAAAATGATTTTCGTAGGATTGTTGTGAAACTGAAAGCAGTGAAACACAACATTTGAAATCAAAGGGGCCATGAGCCAACTCGTGAATGGAGGATTGCCAATTTTCAGGGCAGAAACATTTTTTTAAGCTAGATGTTATACTGCTGCGTGTAGCATGACATTTATAGAGGATGTTACACGGCGGCGCGAAGATATGAATTTTATTTTCGAGTGGTGAAAACAATATTTTACGAACGAGCGCAGCGAGTGAAATGTTGTTTTCTACCACTCGCAAATAAAAATCATATCTTCAAGTTGCTGTGTAATTTCCTTTTTATTATATAGACAAGAGTGTTTTGCAGAAACAACAGTGTAAAAGCAGGAAATGATGTCATCGATATCCTCACTAGTGAGCATATGGAAAATATGCCACTCGAGTCCTGGATGTAGTTTCATATGAACTTTATGAGTGGTTTATTTCCCAGTAAAACACTCTTGTCTATATAATAAAACCCTCCTGGCATTTTCAAGGAAAGATGAGAAGAAAAAAATCCAAGGAAAATTGTGTGGTTTTTACTCTTTGCTTTGAAATGTTAAAAGGCATGTTAACAATCCCATGTCCGTGGAAACGTTAATTTACCATACTGCATTTCGAAAGCTTACTAAAGTTCTTCAACAACAACAACAACAACAAAACCTTTATTTCTACACGATGTGGTAAAAAAGCTACATAGCTTGTGGTAGCTTCAAGCTTTAGATTCTCAATGTCATCTAGTTCAGCAAGCGAATATTCTTTTGGGTTATTTCTTTCCACTTGAACTCCAAAAAGGTTTACTTTAAATGACAAAGGAGAGAAATACAGTCTTGAAAAGCTACAAGTGAGACGTGACAATACGCACACAATGCTACTTGTTTGTTCATTCAATGCATAAATTAAAAAAAAAACCAGCTGATCGATAGACCGAATCGACCCAAACATGGTTTATTTAACTTGATTAAGGAGAGAAATACCGTCCTGACAATTTAAACAAGAGACGACCCTTGGCAGCGTGTGCTAGATGCTGGTTATTTGCTTGTTTTATGCATAAATTTGCATGCATAATTAAGAGTTTAAGACCTATTGACTGATCAAGTGCCAGGGTAGTGCTTCATGTTAGGCCCCTATTATAGTCTTCCTCATAATATAGTCTCCCTCTAGTCTTCCTAATATTTGACTTATAGTTTCTATTTCCTTACTTGAATTTTTTGGCTTGCTTGAGTTCCTTTTCTTACTTGAGTTATTTGACTTACTTGAGTTATTTGGCTTAGTATTAGGGAGAATATATGATAAGGGAGACTATATGGTGCGGTAACATCAATTTTTGCTGTTGCCCAGCTCTCCTCTTATACTCATCCTTGGCTTAATGCTATTCACGAGTTTAAAAAGGGATTAAGAGAAACAAATCACCTTCAGTGAAAGCCTGGTGAAATGCCATTTCCTCTAACTTTGAAAACATTTATTGTTTCTTCACTGTAGTTAAACATGTTTGTACATGTATTTACATGTATACAGTTGAACCTTCCATAAGCAACCACCCAAAATGTCAAACCTGAGTGGTTGCTTATTGGAGATGGTCATATACGAGAGGTCAGCTCCAGGAGCTCAAAGTTTTGATTTTGATCCGAGGTTAATTTTCTTTAATCCATGCACAAATAAGCATATACATGTAAGCCAAAATGAAGTGTAGTATCTTTAGTGGAGAACAAGGATCACAAGGGCATAATAAGTAATGTAGGGTTGTATGGCACTATTCTGTTCAGTTTGAACCTGGTGAGATAGGATCATATGTCAAGTGGTTGATTACTGGATGTTAAAAACAATAGAAAAATTCAAAATGTCAGCCCAAGAAGTGGCCACTTAGGAGAGGTGGTTGCCTATGAGAGGTTCCAACTATAGTGATTTCACTGATAATATTTTCGTACTTTGGAAAAGTGGTCGCTGATGGGAGATCCTCGCTTACTAGAGGTGGTTGCACAGGCAAGTTTCAACTGTATACTCACTATGCAAGGTCAAAAAATCAATTATCCCATGCTTAAGTTAAATCAGTTTAATTTGCACTCATTTTGGCTCAGCACCAATGAAACTTTTTCCTTGTTAAAGCAAAGCTGTGATATTCTTTGTGCGCATTATTCTAAGAGGTTATTTGGCAAAATTTCCAAATAGCCAGTTTACATATTTAGAAAAAAAAATAGAACATCAATAAATAACATTACAAAGAAACCTGACAGTTATCATGATTTACACTATTACACAAAGTTTTTCTTTCCCTAAAACTACACTTTAATTAAGGATGGTGCTTCCTAATACAGAGGTCTGTTTGCACAATTTATGATTATGCAGGAAAAGCAGATCTCAGTAAGGCAGTTTTCTCAAAATGTTCTTGCAGCCGGCCAACTTCTTAACACTGGAGTTAACTAATCCTTACTAATACAAACTGTACTTTGGCCCTTACTGCCTACTACTTCTGTTATCCTTCCTACTACTACAGAACATTTTGACAGGGGCCGGCAAGGGCTATTGCAATCATAAAAGAAAACTGTGGGTATGCACGTATTTTCCAGAGATACTTGTAATGAAGCAACCTTAATTCTAAAAATGCTTTAAAATACATATCAAGATATGGCATTTTCTCTGCAAATATAATCTCAATTTTCTCTGAAAAATGTATGGTTACCCCAGATTTTCTTTTTGGATTCCTAAACCCTTGCTAAGATCAGCTTTTTTGCACAGTCACAGACTGCACAAAAATACCTTTGCATTAGTATGTACTGTCCTTAACAAACCCGGGTTTCTCTGACAATCCTGAAATGTACAGAATGTATGCACAGTAACAAAAGGGGGCCCTGTCTTCAATTGGCAGTTTCATAGTGCACTGCCAGGTGCATTTTGTTCTCAGCTCATGTTTTCGTTCTAAAATGGTATGTTAGATAATATGATTATCTTTTTCTTCCAGTTCCCTGCTGGAGGACTGCAAGTGGGGCAGTGATAGAATAGAGTACTTTACAAAACACTTCCTGGTATGTACATGGAGTATGTAGAGTAAAGTGGTTTAAATTAAAGGGATATGATTGAACAAACAGATGTAGCACATTCACATGATGCTGGCATGAGTTTTTGTAGCAGAACAAGAAACTTGATCCGGTCCAGCTATTTTTATGGGGTTAACTGCCTAGCGCATGAAGATGTTTTTTGCTCTACTTTGACCTCCGTTTCAGAGTTTGGACCTCGTTTTCACCAGTTGCTTGGCTTACTGCGTGACACTGTCAGCCTGCACTCTATTTGTGGTCTTATTTTTTAATTTTTTAGTTCCAGGCCTCCTGTGGGTTTGCCAGGTCGCCCCAAAATGGCTTCTATTACATGTAGTTCGGTTGTCACGTTCTAGCGCAATTCAGATATAATGAGTGTTTCCACCCTTTGGAGGGCCCACAATTTTAGCTAAAACTGTTGGCCTCCCAAAATTATATCACCAATAAAAGATGTCACAGCTTGCAAAATTTTCCACCTGTTTTTTATCACGAGGTTTGTAGTTCCTCTATGCAGATCTGTTGGTGTGTTTTCTACACAATGTAAAATATATTCAGTTTGTTTTTAGGTGTTATATACAGGCATATTTACAGTAGTTGTATGAAAGTGTGCATTAGTCACACGAAACACGTAGGAGAAAATAAAATAGTTTTACAATACAAGAAGTTTTTAGACGTGCTACTCACTAGTTCAACCTTTTAAAAAATTTTATTGTATAACTCATAGGTAGTGTACATGTATGTACTTAATGTGACAAAGCTACCGGCAAGGCTGTACCTTTTGCCAAGGAAGAACCTGATCTGTTTAACATTGTTTAGGCCACTAAGAACTGTTATTCAGGAAATTTAACCACATGTAAACACTAAAGCTATGAGATCCAGTTCTGTACAAGATTTTCAACTAAAACAGTGTATTTTACATGACTAACAAGATAACATGACTCAAGGGCATAAAGCATGACGGTGCAGAGTTAATAAAATGACAGGAGATGGGCACTGTAGAGGACCTGCAAGAAAGTGCAAATAGCTTCTGGCTGGAACAATAAGGATAGTTATCTATACCTATCCAAAAAAACTAACTTTGTTGGGTAGACTGATTGAAAACCATTCAAAATCATGGTCTGGTGAAGAATCTAGCAATCAGCTGATGTGACTGCTTCTCAGGTGACTACATTATGACAAGTGACCTATCAAATTTTATTTATTAACTGACTTATTTCTTGATTCACAGTTTACTGACTAAATCCATTTTTTTTAAATGACATTTTTAAAAAATGTTTCTGACTAGAGCTACAGTGAACTTACACCAGTATGACTTGCACATTATACCAATATGAGATTTTGGAGCAGTATCATGTAAATGAATACAGAGTCATAATAGGGTTGAGCTCATGATGGTATAAAAAGTGATATCAGTATCATGTCAACACCCCATATGCTGCCTACTATTCCAGCTGTACAAAACATTTTGATCAGGCTGTGTTCATATGAGATACACCTCAGGTGCATACTGCTAATTTTGAAAGCAATATGTGTTAAAGGTTGAGCTTGGTAATGTTTGTAATGAGTGTGGTACTGCGTGCAAAGGCCATAACAGGTGTTAATGAGTATAGTGCAGTGACATTTTAGTCATGAGAATGCACACCTTTCCACCCAAAAACAAAATTACAAAAATGTACACTCTTAAGATGCATTTGGGCTACAGGGAAAATGGGTCTGGACTTATTAAAAAGTGGTATGTACTGCATAATTTTGCTATTTCAAATGATGTGTATCATGTTTTTGTCATCACCTATGACCCCAAAATTAAAAACAACAACAACAATAAACAAACAGCAACAAACAAACAAAAACATGTCTGGACCAATTTTTGTGCCTCAAGAGCACTGTAGCAACATTTCTTCGGCCCTTAACCACTATAATAATTTCCTTTAATGAAATACAGTTATGTGATAAATTGAAGATACGCTTGTATGAAGAATGGCCCAGGCACTGGAAAAATGTATTCAAGTGCTTACTCAGAGCTGTACCCAAATACTGACTAGACTTGTGTAAATGGCAAAAATGTTTGATCTGTGCCACTTTCTTACAAATGCAGGCCTACGCTTTCTGTAATGTGAATGTTTCTGTTGTTGTTGAATACCACATGCCACTGGAATGATAGATATGATCTAGCTGGTACAAAACACAGTTCATTGCTCTATTGATATTCAACAAGCTGGATAGTGTCTTGTACCCCTAAACACTGCTGGATTAGTGTTTAGGGTAACAAGACTCTGTCTAGCTTGTTTGTATATTAATTGCTCTGTGACAGGTGTGACTTGCATTTTGTGCCAGTCAAATAATTATACAGAAATTAAGTTTTTTGTTAAAGGATCAGAGATAAGGACACTAACAGTGTTATTCGCTGCTTGGCACCCATTGTATTAAGGTGTTTTGCAATGCTACAGCCTGTAGAACCAACCTTTTTGAGGGGCTCAATCATGTGTAATTTGAATTTGATATAATGGTGATTTCATACTTTTGTTTTAGGAATGCAAGCCTGAGTTAGAGGCACTTCTTGCAAGGTACGCTTTTAGCATCAGGAGTCTGAGCAATCCTAATTCATGTATCTACTATTAAAAAATCCGTAGACAGTGTTTATTAACTGGACTGGAGGTGCGGCAGCCATAGTGGATAAAAAAAAGTGCTGGCCAGGTGCCACTTTACTTACCTTTACCTGCAACCTAGATCTTGTGTTCGATCTTGTGTTGAAGCAACACTAATAAAATAGTTAATTGATTACTGGTAACTAATATTGGTCCTCCGTATTGTGAAAAAATGGCATTATATTTCTGCACAAAAACCTGTTTTGTTTTACAAGGTGCAGGATAAAAATGGTGAGTTAAGTGGTCATTTTCCTTATTTTCAGGACTGGCAGTTCATTTCCTCATGTTGTTGATGTGGACTGGAGATTAGATTACTATATTAAGGTAAATACAAGTATCTGTGTTCAATCCAGGAGATATAATACTGAAATTGTTTTAGGTGACATAAAGTTTTGTTTTATGATCGAAAATTTTCAATTTTCAATCCGTGTTATTTTTAGTTTGTGAATGAAAAATGTATAAAATGATCAAGACCACACCCAAAACTATACGCAGATGTAAAGTCTTTTGTTTAACTTGTTACAGGTTTGATGGTATCTGCATTTGGAACATGAAGCACAAAGTGTGAATTAATAATTATATTCCACAAAAGAATAACAACAGAAAGGATGAAATTTAGTTAAAAGTGGTCACGCATTTAGGCTTTGGGCTGAAATTATGTCCACTCAAGTTAAAAAAAAAACCATCAATCAAGAAATTGTCTAAATCATGTGGTTTGAAAGTGATTAAAATCGTTGAATATAGACCGTTTACTTCTACAATCGTTATTTTAGTGTGAGTCTCTAATCGCCCAAATTGTATTTGTTTATCTCTTTTTTCATATTAGAATAACCAGATGGAGAAAGTGAATAAACCGACTTACCTTATCACACTAAAAACTGAGGTATTTTTGTACAATTATTCCACGGAACTTAGTCATACCTGAATTCATTGCCAGCAAGACATGCAGTGAGTTTATGAATGACGAGGTTTAGTGGAATTTATGTCTTATTATATAGACAAGACCTGTACCGTAGAAAATGTTATTAGCATAAAAAACCAGAACTTCCTAGTAATAAAAAACTAGAGTTTTATTTGGCGAAATGCCACCTCAAACTGTCGAGACGTGGGAAAATTACTTCCTTTTGTTTTCAGAGGGACGAATACGTCGTTTAGGTTGCAAAATATGGTCAGATTGCGTTTTCGGGACGCCAACTGCAGCTGGTAAAATTCGAGGAATTGGCCCCGTTCCGTCAGATTTTTTTGTCAGTATTGTGGATGTTAAACGTTCTTTTCTTTGGTTGTGCAGGAATCCGGAAAGTCACATGGAAAGGACGTGCAGTTTTCATGTTCAATGGAGCAGCTACAGGTAAAGTTAGATTTTGTCCAGCGGAATTTAAACCATGATTAATACTCATGCTTAATTGTGTTAAATTGTAGACCAACTGGGTCTGAATTCAGTGAGAATTGAGTGCTCACTTGCGTTTTCTAGGACTGAGAATGTAGGAATGTATCAGCTGTCCGTTTTGATTTTTAAGTCATTCCCTGTAGTCTCTGCACTGATTTTAAGTCTAGATTTATTCTTTCTGTGGTTTGAGCTATTGTTCTGTCGTTCACTGCTGCAAAAACTTTCAAGCGCGACTACATAATCTAAATTTTTAAACGATAGTGGTTTTTAATTTTGGACTTCAGGATTAGGAAGAAAGACATTCAACATGTCTTGACCTTCCAACGTTTCACTCCCTAATTGCGACATCCAACGCAAGCACGAAATCAAATAAGAACGCGAGTTAACGGGAATTGAAATTGATGTGTGTTCAGATTTATGATTGCGCGTAAGTACTGGCCAAACGATAACAAAGGTTTGGCTGCTCGAGATTCTTTGTCCGTTTATGAATCACATAGAAATTTGAGCAAATCGAAATCCACACAGGGACCTGAGAAGTGGGACGACGTAAGCGAGGCAGGATTCAGCGCAAACTCCGAACGAAACTCTTCTTCTCTCTTATTAGGTTCTACGTACTACTCCTGGAATTTCTGGAAAATTCCGGAAATGTGTTTTTCGTTTTACTCTTGGCTAATGTAAAAAAGAGGAAGGAAAGAGAGAAAGAAAACGCAATTGAACCCTTCCTAGTACAGCTGCGACCTGCGACCCTCACATACTGTAATCGGTTATGGGCTGAAAATTTGGATGGCTTACCAGCTTTGTTTGCACTCCTTTTAATCTTGATTTTTAAAAATGTTTTTTTGGTTGCTTTTGTAGGATCTCGTTGGAAAACTGAAGGATGCATGCAAAAGTATAGAGAAGGCAGCTATTAACTGAATGCTTTGCTGAAAATATAGTGTAAACAAAACTTCCAATATATTTTTATAAATGAAATCACATTTATCATGTTTTCCCTTTTAGATTTCAAAAGAATGTTTGATGATGTATTTTTAGGAAAAGTGTTGCCGATTACTTTCACGTGTATAATTTCAGCAAAGGACGGTATAGTAGTTTTTGTGCAGTTTATTCTATTTTTTGTGGTG